>JAWNLU010001869.1:0-516885 GCA_035042165.1 Drosophila kuntzei | reverse complement strand
CATTATTTGGTCTCAGTTACGTATTGCTCAAAAATAATCATATTAAGAAAATTTTTTATTTTCGTCTTTATCGCGACAAACAGCATGTATTCTATTCAAGCGGAATGCCATTTTGATCTTTATTTGTTCTCTAAATTGAATCTGCATACAAAAATAATCATATTAAGAAAATTTTTTATTTTCGTCTTTATCGCGACAAACAGCATGTACTCCCCCCTTTGTCTTTTTCGGAAAAAATATCTTTGTCAAAATTTAGAATCCATAGTTTTCACTTTCAATCAACTCCTGATACCCAAATTTGTATAAAACGACGTAAAAAATTATATGTAAATAGAGGTTTACGCCGATTGAGTTAGCTCCGGCGGCGGCGTAGAGACCAAAAAGAACCGGCGGCGGCGGCCTAGCCGACAGAGAGAACCGTCGAATTTATCGGCGGCGGCGGCGTATACAGTTAAAAAATAAAATTTTAACTATTTTACAAGTATTTAATAAAATTAGAATTGTTTCAAACATATTCACAACCATTCAACGATTTTGTTCAATTCAATATTCCTTTGTTTAACAAATTATATTCTATTAATTTCATCAAATTAAATTAAATTTCATTAGGAAATGGGAGATGAGACAATCTCGGCGATTAATCGACTATTAATCGAGAAAATAAAATTCTTAAATTTAGAAAACACATCTTGATTTTAAGAACATTTCAAATAACAATAAGTTTTTAATTTAAGACCAAACAGTCTTAAATTCTCGAACCAAAAATAAAAAAATAAGGCAGGTGTTTTAAACTTTTAACTAATTTTTTTTTTTAATTTATACTTTTTTTTGGATTTACTTTTTTTTTTATAAATATTCCGATTTTATGTTTTTTCCTTGGCTAGAGTAGGCTTCGATCCCTAGACCTGTTTATCAAACTGAAGCTGCGACTCTAACCATAACGCCACGGAGCCATTATTGTCTTCATATTAAATATAACATATTTATATTTTCTTAACAATTTAAGATTTTTAATTCTTATATTAAGAACTGTAAATTTTTAGATTAATATTCTTAGTTTTATTAATTTTGCCTTAAAATGGTTTTATTTTCAGCACAATAATGTGAGTTGAATGTTTTTGATTTTAGAAGTTGCTCTTTTTTTCAGTGTACCATATGCCTCCCCAATATTTCTCTCTTTCTATCTGTGTCTGTCACTTTCTCATCTTACAACTCAATTGTGTATTTGCAGCAACAAGTTGTCGAACTATCTGGATATGTTATCATTCTCGTTGAGAATGCGGAGGGTAAAATTAAATTATATGGCTCACCGTCCGATCGCGATAATCTGGAAGTGGGCGATGAGATACTCGAGGTTAATGGCCTGACCCTCGATAATATATCGCGCACCGAGGCCATACGTCACATCCATGATGTAAGTATTTCACACTTATCGATAACTATCGAAATAAATAATTGAAAACTTTCGTTTTGCTTTCCATTTTTTTAGTGCATCAAATCCTGCACAATTTGTTTGCGGGTGCGCAAGAAAAATGATTCCAGATTGGGTAAGTTTCTTTAAACAATTAGTATTGTTAATAACACTATAGTAGCTGTGTTGTATTTCTATCTGAAAAAGAAAAAATCTGAAATTTCCAGTTACTTGTTGAGTGGTGTATTTTTCTTTATAAATATAATGATATTAGTTATAGAAACAGTTGTGATCCCTGTCTTGCCCTCAAATATAATAACAAACATTGTTAATAATAGTTAATATTTTCTTGGTCTATACTGTTTAATTTCAACTGCCACCTTTTGCCCCTCTCTGTGTTATTTTAGATTGATTTTAGAGTCGCCGATCTATCACAAAATAAGACTTTCACTTTGAAAAATAACTGGGTTCGTTTCCCGCACTGCCATCCTGATATGACACTGAAAAAGAAAATAAAAAGTTTTACAAAGATATAATAAGAATTTTGGGTTATAAGTATCTTCGATAGGCTCTCAGTAAAATCTTGATTGGAATTTTGGGATCGATTCTTTTAACGAAGAAATTAATTTATGGCTGTCCTAAGAATTTTTATAATCTACTTAATCTATTGTTTTCAGGACTTCATAGCATTAAGTTAAGTTGAGTGATCTAAAGACTGCAAATTCTTGGACTACCTAAAAATTTATAATCAGTCAGTAACTGAGCCTAAAGTTTCACTTTCAAGATTCTTCAGAGAATACTTCATTGATATGGTTGATTGAAAATATCTTTTGAATTATCTAGTTTTACCAGACCCAATGAATCAATCAAATTAGTTTAAATCTCTTAGGATTACGATTCTTTCAGGATTTCTAAAGTCTTATCAAAAAATAACTGGATCAACATAGGCCGCCTATGATAAGATATAATAAATTGAGGACCCATAAAAGTTCTTAAAACTCAAAAATTAAGAAAAAAAAACTCACATAATTAAATATTATACGGTTTTTTTTTTGTTTTGGATTAATAGAAAAGCCTTGAAAATTAGATAAGCTTCAGCATAGTCTTCAGCAAGATCCAAAAATTTTCCAGCAATCTCAGTCTATTAATTGCATGCACTGCAGTTTTTCTTTATTTTAGCATTACAGTTTTTCAAGCTTAGATTAAGATAACAGTTTTAAAAGCTCTGCTTTTCCCCACTAGTATTGCTCTCTTTATGTTAATAACATTTGATTAACATACTGTTAAACAGAGATTATGATAACAGTTTTGAAAGCTTTGCTTTTCCCCTATTAGTATTGCACTCTCTATGTTAATAACATTTAGTTAACATACTGCTGAACAGAGTGCGCTCAGCTGTCTGCTGTTTATTTTTTTTTTAGTTTACTGCCAGTCGCTACAAAACTGCAATTTCCAGTCGTTTAAAGCGCGCTCTCTTGCGTGCGCTCTCTCTCTCTCTCTCAATCGTAGTTAGTCGCGTGGTTTGAGCATCGCGCGCAGCTTTTGTTTTTGCAATTGTTTCGTGGTCAGCTGCAAACGTTTTACGCTCCACTCCACTCCACTCTCTCTCTCTCTCTCGCTCGCTCTCTGCCGCCTCCACTCTCAGTCTGTGGCGTGCCAGCGCGGCGCAACGTCAACTAATCGCATCAGTTGTGCGGCAACTGTCGACGTTTTTGGTGCGTCCACAGCGTCGCGGTTGTTTGTATATTTTCTTCTTTTTTTTTTCTGTTACGTTGCGCTTAATTTTCGTGTCGTGCCGCGTATCGTGTGTCGTGCCGATTTACCTAATCGCGTATACGTCTAACTACGGTCAGTTCAGCATTTTCGTTATTAGTTTTCTGTGTGTGCGCGCGCGCGCGTTGACGGCGACGTTAACGGCGACTGCGACTGCAACTGCGGCTGCGCCAGCGTTTTGTTCTAACGCTCATTTTTGTTGTTTTATTTCGATGTGTATTTTGTGCTTGTGATTATTTTGCTGTTTGTCTAACAAATTTTGATTGAATTCATCAAGCGTCGACGCTTACAAAATTCGGCTACAGCGACGTCAACGTTGACGTCGACGTTGACTGCGACGCAACTAAAGTAAGTGCACACCAATGCTTGTTAAACTGTCTCTCAGTCTCTCTGTCTGTCTGTCTGTTTGTGTGTCTGTGTCGTTTACAGCTGCCAGCTGAGCTTTGCATGGGCCATGAATCAGCAATGACAGCGACAGCGACGGCGACTGCGACGGCGACGTCAACGTTGCGTTTTTGTGACTGCTTTTTTTGTTGGTTTGGGGCGAAGGGCAGGCGACAGCTTTTATGCAATAAACGCAACGTTCAGATACATTTGTAGAACAGCAACAACAACACATTTCTTCTTCGTTTTTTCTTTTTTGCCGGCAACTTAAACTATTTTTTTTTTTAAACTGGTGAATCTAAATGTGTGCGTGTGTAGAGTGTAGACATTAACAGAGAGCTTTGACCATTTTTACATTTCTATGTCTACAGTGGCTCTCAGCTTATTTGACCCACTACTCTAAAATTATAATAATTTTAAATGAATTTATCTTTTGATGGGCAGCAGTTTTAAACAATATTTAAACGCAGATTTGTTAATTAATATTTAAACATTAAGCAAAATAATTGAATATAATTTTTTATCTGAAGCAAGCAATGAAAAAAAAGCATAGTTTAAAATGTAGTGAGTCAAATAAGCTGTCAACCACTGTATATTTAATACATTTTGTAATGGGCAGCTTAAGAGTGCAAAACAAAATAAGAAAGAAACAAAAACAACAACAATAGCAAATAAAAAAATGACAGCAAACAGTTAAAAGTCGTTTAGGCGAAGAGAAAACCAAAGCAATTCACATAGAGAACAGCAACAACAACAACAACAACTGTAAAGTGGCAACAAACATTTCAATGGAGTTGGATTGGAATGGACTGGAAATGGAATGAGAAGTGGGAAGTGGGAGTCAAGTCGAGTTTTGTTTAGTTGAGTGCTGCCAAACCGAGTCAACCAACTGGAAATTGTTGCTGTTGCCAAAAAAAAATATATCTATATATGAAAAAATTTAGAAAAAAAACTATAGAAAAAAAGAAAAATAGTTGTGCTACTCCACATAGCACAGTGGGGCAAAAAGGACAAGATAAGCTTATAAAAATAAATTTATTTAAAAGTAGCAAAAATATCGTGTCTTTTTTTATCATTTATAATATGTAAATTATAGAATGTCCTATATAGTAGATTAAACCTAATAAATTTATTTTAAAAAAATTTATCAATAAGATTACAAGATTAAACAAAATAACTCTATTGACTGTGAACAAACGACATATTAAATGTTATGTTCCACATTATAAACAATAAAAAATAGATAGTTTAATTTCTTAAATACGTACCTCAAGCAATTAATTTAAATAAATTATATGGAAGCTTAGGAAATATAATTTATTTTATTCTTAGTGTAAATGGGAGCCAAAATTTGTCATTGAGCCAACTAAAACATATGTTGCCTTTAAAAGCTGACAGCTGAATAAATATCGATTTTAAAATTAAACATATATGATCCATAAGGGTCTTAAAGCATTGTTAATTGAATAGACTAGAAAAAAAGCAAGTCAAGACACCGACTATAGGATACCCATTACACACTTTTAGGCGCTTGAATTTGGTTTAAAATAAAACAGACATTACTGACGTTCTATTTGCCCGATTTTGTTGTGATTAAGTTGGAAGATATATAATAGATAATAATAATAAATCACACATCACAGTAAAAAATTACATCATAAAAACTGTGGTTATGATGGACTTTTACAAGCTTGATTTGCTTCGGATTTACATATATATTTTATAGGATCGGAGATGTTTGCTTCTCCCTGTAATATATATTTCAACAAATACAGTATACCCTTATATTTAAGTTGTAAGTAATGGGTATACAAATTTAAATTAATACAAGCAAATCAAGTTTATCCCACTGTGCGCCTCTCAAACTGTAAATAACGGCAAACGAAACGAGTTTTGATTCGATTTTTGTCGTCTCTGTGTAAAGTGTGTGGAAATCACAACTAACTAACTAACTAAATAACTAACTAACAAACTCTAACAACAACAACAACAACAATAATAATAAATAACACGCGAAAGAGATAATAAAGCACACTTTAAAATGCCGCGATGCTTCTCAAACTGCATTTGCATGGGAATTTGTTATTGTTTGAAGGGCGTTCTCTTAGCTGATAGTATTTGAGACTAAATCTGGGGGCGTTACGTAAATGATAATTCAATAAAAACTAACTAGATATTATAATATGTGTAGTATTATATGAAAAAACAACCTATTGTTATTAAATGATGCTAAATAACTAGAAAAGAAAATTGCGTTTTAGGAAACTGTTTTCTTAAGAATACGATAAATACATTATGCATAGTTAGACATCTACTTATAAATGTCAATTAGATTGTTATAATGATTTAACTTTTGTTGTTTCAGTTCTTCAAGCTGAACAAACTTGAATTTTTCGTAATAAAGAGTTTTACTAGAAAATTCGTGTTGATATCGACTTTAAAGATATAGAAATACTGTTCTTTAATTTTAGTTAATCAGTCATCGATTGCCTTTTTTTTCGATATTTTTTATGTGGATCTTAAGTTTTTCTATTAATCCAGCCCGCAATCACTTTTAAATCAGGCTACATTCATTTTTCTAATACCTTTAAAATATATTCAAAACTTTTTTTTTCTTAAGCTATAATATGTGATAGTTTCTTTATTTCTTATGGAGATTTAAAGATATAGAAATACAGTTCTTTGAGTCAATCAATCATCCATTGCCTTTTTTTTTTCGATATTTTTGATGTGGATCTTAAGTTCTTCTTTAAATCCAGCCCGTAATCACTTTTAAATCAGGTTTCATTAATTTTTCTAATATCTTTAAAATGTGTTTGAAACACATTTTTGGTTTTAGCCATAATTTGTGATAGTTTCTTTATTCGTATGGAGTTTTAAAGATATAGAAATACAGTTCTTTGCGTTTAATTTTAGTTTAACAATCATCTATGGCTTTTTTTCTAATATTTTTGATGTGGATCCTATGTTTGTCTTGAAATCCAGCCGGCAATCACTTTTAAATCAGGTTTCATTCATTTTTCTATTACCTTTAAAATGTATCCGGAACTTCTTTTTGTCTTAAGCTATAATTTGTGATAGTTTCTTTGTTTCTTATGGAATTCTATCTATATATATATAGACATTATATAGATGAATGTATTGCTCTCTTTCTGGATTTTCACATATTTTTTTAAATGTTTTTTTTTTTGGGTCACGGAGTCCAGCTAAATGGGCGCAAGAATTTCCAGTTTTCTTCTAAAAGAAGTTACTTATTACTTTACTTGTTTGCTAACACACACACACACACACATATACACACACCCATTGCACACACACACACATATGAATACATTCAAGCTAACATTCCAAAGCCATGAATTTGTTGTATAAAACGAAATCAATAGAGAGACAACAAATGCTGAGAGCATACAAGAGAGAAAGATAAAGACAAAACTAAGACAGCGAGAGAGGGTTTGAAGAGGAGAGAGAGAGAGAGAGGGGAGCATAGCTTGTCTATTGCCCATGGTCCATTCAGGTGTGAGAAGCGCGCGTTGTCCAAAAGTAAAGAGAAAAAAGAGCTACAGAGAGTAGGAAAAGGGGGAAGAGGGGTAGAAGGGAGGGGAAGGAGAGGGGGAGGGGGGTGTGCTAGCTGGGTCAGCATCCAAAATCCGGTAAGGCAAGTTTCTTGGCGTCGTCGCTGCGAGTCAATTGTGTGAGTTTGTCTTACGATTTTTACACGCGCTCGATGATGGCGGCTACAATTGAGCACACACAGATACACACACACACACACACACACACACACACACACACACACTAATACATGTTAAGATGCGCTGGGTGCTGTGACTGTGGTTAAGAGGAATTGAGGAATGAGGAATTGAGGAATGGGACATGGAGCATGTGGTTGGCCAGCCATGTGCTGCGATGTGTAAAAGTCATTGCCTCAAAAGAGACCCCAAATTGTCAGTGTGTGTGTGTGTGTGTGTGTGTAACTTTTTCTTCTTGTCTCTACACTGATAAAAAAATGTTCTAAAATCAAGATTTTGGTCTCAGCACTAAGAGTTTTGGTCTAAAATATGCGTCGAGAACATAAAATTCTTGAATTTAGAAAACACATCTTGATTTAAAGAACATTTTAAATAAGAATAAGTTCTTAATTTTAGGCCAAACAGTCTTAAATTCTCAAACCAAAAATAAAAAAATTAGGCAGGTGTTTTAAACTTTAAACTTATCTCTTTTTTTTTTTTTTGATATTTATACTTTTTTTGGATTTATTTTTTTTATAAATATTCCGATAATATGATTTTTCCTTGGTTAAAGCGTGTTTCGATCCCTCGGCTTGGTTATCAAACTGAAGCGATGACTCTAACCACGGTGCCATTATTGTCTTCATATTAAATATGACGTTTATATATTTTAAGATTTTTGTTTCTTATATTAAGAACTGCGAATTTTTAGATTAATATTCTTAGTATTAGTAATTTAGTCTTAAAATGGTTTTATTTTAAGAAGAAAATATTTAAGATGAATGTTCTTGATTTTAGAAGTTGATCTTTTTTTCAGTGTACTTCAGCTTCTTTTGGCCATGGAACGAGTGTTGCAAGTAGAGATTTTTTTTTTTTTTTTTTTTTGGTAGGTTACAGCTGCAACATAACGTGGCAGGGGGAGAGGGGTAACTGGTAACTGTGACCAATAGCTTGACCTCAACATCCGCAAAGAATGCCACAATGCCACATTGCCGCAAGCAGAAGCTGCTGCAGTTTTTTATTTTAGCCCAGTATCAAAAGATTACGCAGACGTATAGGTTTGTGACAATGCACATCTAGATCTTTATTGTTTAATATTTATCTCATTATTATTTAATATATATTTTTATGCCGGTTATTTAAAGTATTTATATTATACTTTATTATTATTTAGACTTCTTACTTTGTTTAATATTCATATAATTATTATTTATTATTTAATATAATTAAGCTGATTACTAAAAAAAAAATAATTGTAAGGGTATATGGAATTTGTTGAAATGTATGTAACAGGACTATTTTTGATATTCAATTTAAATATTGATCCTATTAAATAGATATTACATTCAAATATTGATCTTATTAAATAGATCTTTTCTGAAGTCAAAGAACCTTCGTTTAAATATTAACATTGTTTTTGAACCGATATCATACCGATATACAAAGATTTTCGTAACCGATAACCAAAATACAAACTTAATCGAAATCCTAACTGGAACCAATATTCCTTTCGGTTTGATACCCTGGGATTATGTATATTTAGATCAAACACGCCTTGAACTGGTGATATTAAAGTTTAGATTATTGCATTGATATGCCGATAGTGAAAACCGAAACAGACCTGATAGTTATTGCAAGAGAAATTATGTAAATTTTATTAAATTTGTTTTTATTTTTTGTTTATTTGTTAATAATAAAAATCTTTTTTTTTAAGATTTCTTTACATTTCTATTTAATTTAGATTGTGGTACTGGGCATCTGGCAGTCGAGCACCTCAACTTTTTGTTGCAGTAGTTGCAGCAGCTGATAAGCCAAAATGAATACGAGTATTCAAGTGTGATTGAGTGAATGCATTCACTGCCTTTTATTTTTTTTACTGGAAATGTGTTTGATTCCTTTTTTAATTCGCTTTAATCAGACGAATGCTGATTCAATTGCAACCTTAATTAGTCAATGAATCAAATGAATCGTAACGAAACGACATTGTGAATCACTTACAGTTGTTTCCAGTGAAGTGTGGTGCAAATATACCCTGTAAAATTAAGCACACAACAGGCAGTAGATGATATCTTTGATATCACTCCTTATCAGCAACAAAAGTCGAAAAAGTATCTTTGATATTTGTTTACTTTGTTTGATTAGCAGACTTGTGTATACTCTATGCTTAAGTTTTTTATATTTGCAGCTTCAAAAATAACATTGTAATAAATGAAAGACTTTAAATCAGGGATTAAAACCGAAAAAAATATCGGTTTCAGTTACGGTTTCGGTTATGCTCGAAGTAAGGTTTTCGGTTATCGGCTATGCAAAATCTTGGAGTATCGATTTCGTAACGGGTATCGGTTTTTTTTTTATAAGTTTAGGCTTAAAAATACCGGTATGGTTTCGGTTTACAAAAAGTAAATATTAAGGTTTTCGGTTGACCAAAATTAGAAGCGTTATTCATTGTTTTAATGAAAAAAGACTCTTTTTAGCCTAGAAATAATGCTGTCTGGTTACTGGAATGGTCCAGCGTAGTGTCGATTTTATTATAATTTAATCTCATATAAAGTTCGGCATTTAAATTTTGTTCATTTTGAAATTTTCACTGTTAATTTTCCAAAAAAAATTGAAATTTTCGAAGTTGTCAAAATGAACAAAATTTAAATGCCGAACTTTATATGAGATTTAGAGGTAAAAAATGCACAAAATTACATTCCGCATGGAAATTGATTGACTTTTGACTAAGTTAATACAGTTCAAAGTTATCAAAGTTGCTCAGTAGCTGCGACGGCCAGAACCGAAATTAACTTTTATAAATGAATCGGTTACTAAATGGTTATTTCGGTTTAAAGAGTTTCGGTTTGTAGGTCTGCACAGCGAAAAAAAATGTTTTCGGTTACGGTTTCAATTACGGTTACAAATCGGTTTTTACCGGTTAAAGGTTACGGCTTCGGTTTAATCCCTGCTATAAATACTTCTCAGTGTCCAAATATGTCCAGAATTTTAGTGAATAAAATTAGTTCTGTTTTTGAATGCCCTTTATTCATTGTTCTTAACTTGCTTTAGTTTTTTATTTCACTTAATAATATCCAGTGTATTACTTTTTATTTATTTTATAAAAATATATAGGGTATCTTTTAGTCGAGCACCTCTAACACGGCAGATTCATTCATTGCACTGTGTTTGCATTTATTCTTTCTATTACACATTAATTTTAAACATGTATATTCTCATTGTTTTTTTCATATTATGCACAGGGTATCTACTAGTCGATCACTCGCTGCGCAGCACATTCGTTTATTGTGCTAAGTTTACATTTTTTTTTCGCTTTAACTCAATAATTTCAAATGTATTCGAATGAGTTGCATTTGTTGTGTTCAATTTATTCGAATATTCAAACTTCCCAATTGCCCCTCTTTCCATTTCCCCCTCCCACCTATGGGATAAAAGCTGTTTCTTCTACCACAGCAGCTGCTGTTGTTGTTGTTGTTATCGTTGTTATTGCTGCATTGTTTTGTTCTTTGCTTTGTTGTGTTTATTTACTTTACGTTTTGTTGCTGTTATTGTTGTCGTTCTTTTTTATTATCATGTTCTGCTGTTCTTCTTCTTCTTTATCTTCATGTTTTACCTGCATGCTCAGTTGTTATTGTTGTTGCTGTGGATGTTGTTGTTGTTGTTGCCTTTCACCAACAACAGTTGCCGTTGCATTCAATGCTCTAAACTCTTTCTCTCGCTCTCTCTCTCTCTTTCCTTCTTTTTCTCTCCACATCTATCTCTCTCATTCTCTTTTTTTTAAGTTAATCGCATTACTTAACAGCTTTTTTCTGTATACCCTGTAAATTTAACTGCAGCTGCAAAAGTAGAAACTATCAAAATAATTAAATTCTATCCATATAGATTTCCCAAAGCGTGAGATTAATCTGTGAATTAAGCAGATAAGTTTGGATTAATCTGTGGATAAATCAATTTAGGAGAGTTTCAATAGGATTTCACTTTTCCTTTCATGTTGTCATAAATATGTAACAAGTAAATTCTAAATTAAAATTAGAATATTTTTTTTCTGTTTAATTTTTAATTATTTATATTTTATTATTGTTTATATAATGTTTAATTTTTTTCTTTTTCTCATTCACATGTTAAAGTTAAGCTTAACTACATATAAATGATATTCTAATTTTTTACTTTATTTTCGTTGAAATATTTTAACAAGAATATCACGCTTATTTCAAGTCTTACCAATTTGTTGTTGACCATTTATCGTCTACATGTTAAAGTTATCGTTTACTATAACTTATTGATAAACTCCTACTGAAGTTTTGCATCTTAACTATATTAAGTACTTTCAAATGTTAGCTATTTTTTGTCGAATCTTTATCAGCTGCTTGTTAAACTTAACTTGCACTTTAACTTTGAGACAAACTTCTATTGCAATTGCTCATTATAAAGTTAAAGTTAAAATGGCTTAACTTTGAAATGCACATATAACTGCAGTGTTGCCAGATAGTTAAATATTTTTAGCAGTCTGGCTACCTTATTTGCCAATCTAATAACATAGCGTTGCCACTTTATTACATAAAATGAACCTAATTCGTGTTCTAGCTTAGAGTTAAACATTTACAGGGTATCTGTTAGTGCAGTACACTTGGTTAAATATCTTAACTGATGCTGTTGTTGTTGCTTGACATTTAATTCTCAATTCTCAGCTGTCCCATTGTCATTTGTTTCATTCTCCGTTCCACGCTCTCAACTTTATGGCCATTATTATTTAGATGCTGGTTTTTGTTTAGCGACATTGTCGTTGTCGTTGTTGTTTTTGTTTTTGTTGACTTTACCGCTATAAATTCAGAGCGCTTATAATTGGATATGGCCAGATAAGTTTAATAGCCAATTTATTGGTCATATTGCTGTTGTTGTTGTTGTTGTATCCACTTGTTGCCAATAACAACAACAACAACAACAAGTAGCCCTTTCCTTAGCTGGAACTTGAATATCACACCGAAACAGGAGTTGAAATTGTAATTGGAGGTGTGACTGACTGTTTATCTATTGTCTAAATCGTTTTCCTGATAAATAAAGCTGAAACTAGAATAAAACATGCGGTATAGACTACACTGATAAAAAAAATGTTCTAAAATCAAGATTTTGGTCTCAGAACTAAGAATTTTGATCTAAAAAATTAGTCGAGAACATAAAATTCTTAAATTTAGAAAACACATCTTGATGTTAAGAACATTTCAAATAAGAATAAGGTCTTAATTTAACCAAACAGTCTTAAATTCTCAAACCACAAATAATAAAATAAGGCTGGTTTTTTAAACTTTTAACTTATTAAATTAAATTTATACTTTTCTTGGATTTTTTTTTTAATGTTCCGATTATGTGTTTTTTCCTTTAAATGCAGAACGAATTTAGAGGTAAAATCATGCCGAATTTTACATTGCGCATGGAAATTGATTGCGTTTTGACAAAATTATGGCAGTTCAAAATTATCAAAGTTTCTCAGTACCTGCGACGTCCAGAACCGAAATTAACCCTTAAAAATGAATCGGTTACTCAACGTTATTTCGGCTTAAAGAGTTTCAGCTTATGGGTTTCGGTATAGTGGATAAAGATAATTTTGGTTACGGTTTCAGTTACAATTACAAATTTCAATCGGTTTTTATCGGTTAAAGGTTACGGTTTCGGTTAAGGTTTTAAACCCTGATTGTTTTCTATTATTGTTCTTATTGTTTCGCACACCTGATTTTTGACGTAACACAACAAAAG
Organism: Drosophila kuntzei; assembly: GCA_035042165.1. NCBI lineage: Eukaryota > Metazoa > Arthropoda > Insecta > Diptera > Drosophilidae > Drosophila > Drosophila kuntzei. The sequence continues at coordinate 503,838 of JAWNLU010001869.1, read as the reverse complement.
TTGCTATTATAAGAGATAAGGATATAGCAGTATATGCATTTATTTTGCATATAAATAGCTTAATATATAATCAAAATATTACTATGTCAATTTTGTTGATCAAATAAACTTTTCACAAATGCTGCTCTTATTATTTCGCACAAGTCTGTATACAAATATAATATATTCATTATATCCCCGAATTATAAGCTTCTATTGCAAAACAAAAAATATATATATATATACAGCCATAAATAGTGTTATATTTATTCGATCTCTAAACGATTAAGTATGATAATAGATAATACGAGCAGAAAACGTCAATGAGTATAAAAAGAGTTCTATCTAGAAAGTTGGAAATATATTTATACATAAAAATGGAAATTAAAATTGAAACTGAAATTGACTAATTATTTGATCGATTAAAAACGGTTGAAGAATTGCAAGGAAAGGTGAATTGGATAGGAAGAAGGTGTAGGATTGTAATGATAAGTTTATTCCCAAGAAATTTTCGGATGGATGCAACTGGAATTGGAATATAAAACTCAAATAGAAATTGAAACTGAAATTGAAACTGAAACTGGAGAGTCAATACAAAGAAATTGATCGATAGGCGTAACAGGAGAGGGGAAAGAGGGGGTCTGAAGTGTAGTGTTAAGGTGCGAACTGCAATTGAAAAGCGTCACAGTAATAACAAAGAGTAAGGAAACAAAGAAAAGCAAAAGCAAAAGCAAAGGCAAAAGCAAAGCAAAGCAAAGAAAAGAAAAGCATGTGTGAGGCAATAAAGCGAGCAAATAAATAAACAAACGTGAGACAATGCACACCTGAGCAATAACAGCAGCTACAACAACATTGACAACTGAGTTAAAAGCAGAACAAGCTGAAAGAAGAAGAAGAAGCAGCAGCAAAAACAGATACAGCCAACAAAAATTATATAAAAAAAGAAAAGAAAAGAAGAGATTAAAATTAAACTGAAATGCCAACAACGCTGTGACAATCATCAGGGTCGTCATCATCAACTCGAAATGAATTCAATTTAAAGTTGAAAGTGCTTAAAAGGTAAACACACACACACACACACACTGAACAAAAATAAAAACTACTTCTAAATCAAGAACATTCATCTTAAATATTTTGTTCTTAAAATAAGACCATTTTAAGACCAAATTAATAAAACTAAGAATATTAATCGAAAAATTCGAAGTTCTTACTATAAGAATTAAAAATCTTACATTGATAAGAAAATATAAATATGTCATATTTAATATGAAGACAATAATGACACCGTGGCTTTCTAGTTAGAGTCGCCGCTTCAGTTTGGTTAACAAGTCGAGGGATCGAAACCCGCTCTAGCCAAGGAAAAAACATAAAATCGGAATATTTATAAAAAAAAATAAATCCAAAAAAAGTATAACTATCAAAATAAGTTTAAAGTTTAAAAAATACCAACTGCCTTATTTTTGTATTTTTAGTTTGAGAATTTAAGACTTTTTGGTCTTAAATTAAGAAATTCTTATTTGAAATGTTCTTAAAATCAAGATGTGTTTTCTAAATTTAAGAATTTTATGTTCTCGACGCATTTTGTAGACCAAAATTTTAGTTCTAAGACCAAAATCTTGATTAAGTATGAACGAACTCGAATGAAGTATTTTCGATATCTAATATTAATACTTGATATAAGTACGAACTATTTAAAATGAGCATTTAAATTCTATGACCAAGTACTAACAATTTTTATATAAGAACATAAACTCTTTAATGAAGTAAAGTTCTAAAATTACTAGGAATGAATACGAAAATTCTTTATATAAGTTCTAGACTCAAGTTCGACTCACAAAACAAGTATGTAAAATCTTAAATGAAGTACTTTAATTCTTATATCATTTTAGCGTTCGCTTGCTTCGAATTCCCAACTAGTTCTTGCGTATCTGCTATGAGGTGCAGTTCGAGGGGCACTGAGAACTTAAGACTTTATTTAACAGAAAGAATAATTTCTGTAGTCCGTCTTCACTTACTTTCATACTAACTGAAAGTTTTTTTACACCCACGCTTCTGATTTTGATAATTTTATTAGGTAGCGTGAGGTGTTCCATGATGCTCACAATACTTATTTCAAGAATATTTTATACATACAATTCAAGTTAGTACGATTATAAATTAAGTCTGAAATAGGCTTAAATCAAGTATCATGTTCATATTTTAACATGATTTCGTACTCAGTTACAGAATTAAAAGGACTTGGATCAAGCTCATTTGTACTTAAATCAAGTACGTTTTAAAGTTAATTTAAGTTTGAAAATACTTAAATTTCGTTCTTGAAATAAGATCGAAGTCATTGACTTTAATAATATAAATCTTAGTGAGAAATCAAGTTAGAAATGTGTCGTTTTAAGTACGAAATACTTAATTTTTTCCTCTGTGTACACAAATACAACTCCCTCTCTCTTTTCTATCCTCTCTCTCTCGCTGTCTTTTTCCATTGTTTCTATCTGCTCTGTCATAATAAAGGCATTTAAAACTGCGACCGTCCATCAGCTCCGCTTCAAATTTCCTTTCTCATCTCTCTCACCCTCCGTCTCACTCCCTCTCTCTCACTCTCTCTCTCTTTCTACTTCCTCTTGCATAGCGCCATTGGCAATGCTAACAATTAAAAAATTTCTTGTTTACGTTGTGCTGCTGTCTGATAAGCGAGTGATAAGCGACACTCGACTGCGGTCCAACTGGCGTATGAGTAATTTATACGTATTTAAAGGGTGCACAGATATATATATATATATATATAGAGAGAGAGAGTGTGGATGAGGTATGAGACATTATGGGGGGTTCACTGTACGTTGGCCAGGCAATCAAATCTGTTTGACACACATTGATATGCATACGATTCAAATTGAGGCTATCACATGGTGATAAAGTAGGACGGGGGGGATATACGTATGAAAAGTGTGTGTGGTTCATTTTAATGGCTTTATCATTTACTGAATAACTGAATGAATTGCATTGCACAGCTATGATTGTCTGCCGCTAGGGGGCGCCACTTGAACAAACTAATGAATGAAAATTGGCTGTTGAAATTACTTTAAGAAGAGAAAAATTATGACAATTTCAGATATACATAAGTTATCATGAGGATAATATTCATAATAATATTATTAGTAATGGTGATATTAAAGATATAAATTTAATGAACATGGTACATTATAATAATCAAATATTAATAATTATGACAATAAAATTGTTGTTGATAATGTAAATCTTATCAAAATAATATTAATAATGCTAATAAAAGAACAAAGGATAAGGATGATGAAAATATTAAAGTAAACATGACAACACTAATAAAAAATTATTAAAGTTTAATAGTTACATATTTGTTTAAAAAATATTTAATTAATTTTTAAATACAACTAAAATTAAAGTGCAAAATTATAATGAAAATGAAATGAAATGAAATGCTAATGATGATTCAGGAAGTGGAATTAAAGTGAAATAATAATATTAATATGAACAATGAAAATTGGTATAGTAAAGATATTGAAATCACTATGAATATAATATTTATAATACCATTGAAAGTAGAGATTGTAATGAAACATAACGAATACACTAATGAAAATGACATTTAAATATGAAAAATAATATTGTTATTGATAATGAATAGAATAATTACAAATAAAACTAATGATAAGGTTAGGCAGGTAGATTTTCTTTATATTAGTCTGTTATATGATCTACTTTCTACCAATGAAAACTCTAATTTTATCATCATTTTAATTTATTATAATACTAAGACCAAGGAAATGCCATCAATTCAAGACTTTCAAAAAATAATAAAAAAATAAGTGTTACGAATTCAGAAATGTGCAAAAACTAAACTGTAAACCCGGTCAAAACTATTATACATGGAATTTCTAGCTTTTTGGCCATAACATTGATGGGGCTATAAAGAGAGAGAAGGACTTTATGGACTTGCATAGCAATGACACTTACCAAGTTTTTTTTTAGTTTAGGGCATAAAAAAACTAAATGATGAGCATATATGTATGTAGAAAGAGATAGATAGAGAGAGATTTGTATGTTTGCTATTTCTTATCTGCGCGCACACAGTAAAAAAATAACAAATAAATAAATCTGTCAAAGAAAAAGCCAAAAAAAATGTGGGGAAAAAAAGAAAAGCGAACATTTAATGTGGATTACGTGAGACATAAAACGAAACAAAGTTTTTTTTTTTGGCTTTCTTGTGGGCAACACGAAAGTCAATGCAAAACATGCGAGTTACTTTCCATTTTAACAAAAAAGCTAAAGAAAACAAAAATAATAACTTATCAATATTCAATATGTAAATGAAAATGTTTGCAATGTGGGAATGGGAGTACACTGAGAAAAGAAAATGTTCTAAAATTAAGATTTTGGTCTCAGTTCTAAGAATTTTGGTCTAAAAATGCATCGAGAACATAAAATTCTTAAATTTAGAAAACACATGTGGATGTTAAGAACATTTCAAATAAGAATAAGTTCTTAATTTAAGGCCAAACAGTCTTAGAATCTCAAACTAAAAAAAAAAAAAAAAAAAAAGTGTTTTAAACTTATAACTTTTTTTTTTTTTTTTTTGATATTTATACTTTTTTTGGATTGATTTTATTTTTAATATTCCGATTATGTCTTTTCCTTGGCTAGAGCTGGTTTCGATCGCTCGACTTGTTTACCACTGCGACTCTAACCATAATTTTGATATTTTCTTATCAATTTAAGATTTTTAATTCTTATATTAAGAACTGCGAATTTTTAGATTTATATTCTTAGTTTTATTAATTTGGTTTTAAAGTGGTCTTATTTTAAGAACTAAACATTTAAGATGAAAGTTCTTGATTTTAGAAGTTTGTCTTCTTTTTTCAGTGTAGTTGTCATAGGTTAAGATTGTTGAAAGGTTCTGATGAGATGAAAAGATAAAGTTAAGAATGAAGAAGACTGTAACTCAATTGTTCCCACAGTTTTGCACAGTCTCTCTCTCTCTCACTCTTTGTAACTGGGGGCAGGTGAAGTGAACCTCATGGGTTTGTGGCACCGCTGGAAAAGTTCATGGCCCAAACCGATGGTGGTCAGGGGCAGGGCCCAGCCTCCCATCAAGTTTAGAGCCAACAAGCAGCGGCAACGGCAGCCTCGGAAATGCGATACATCATTTTGCGGTTACATAACCCGCGCACATGCTACGTAGATAAAAATACAACAAACAAAAAAAAAAAAAAAGAAGCGAAGAGGAGAGGAGAAAAAAAAACAAAGCAAAATATATATGTATAAAAAAAAAGAATTGGAAGAGCCGCAGATAAAAGCAAAGTATGAGTATAAAAACGAAATCTTGTGCACCAAAACGAGTTTTACAAACAGCAACAAAAGCGATGCTGAAAAATGGCTAACAAACAACAACAACAACAATAACAACAACTAGATCGAGAAGGGCAACAGAAACAGAAACAGCTATAAAGATGAGAAAGGAATGTTAAAATAATAATAATACATACCTCTATAATAAATGCTAGTATATAACAACATTGATATTAGTAAATACCAGCATTTACTAGTATATACTAATCATACACAGAGGGAAAAAATCAAGTATTTCGTACTTAAAACGCCACATTTCAAATTTGATTTCTCACTAAGATTGAAATTACTAAAGTCGAGTACTTCGATCTTATTTCAAGTACGAAATTTAAGTATTTTAGTATTTTCAAACTTAAATTAACTTTAAAACGTACTCGATTTAAGTACAAATGAACTTGATCCAAGTCCTTTTAATTCTGTAACTGAGTACAAAATCATGTTAAAATATAAACATGATACTTGATTTAAGCCGATTGCAGACTTAATTTAAAATCGAACTAACTTGAATTGTATGTATAAAATGTTATTGAAATAAGTATTATGAGCATCATGGAACACTTCACGCTACCTAATAAAATTATCAAAATCAGAAGCGTGGGTGTAAAAAAACTTTCAGTTAGTATGAAAGTAAGTGAAGACTGACTACAGAAATTATTCTTTCTGTTAAATAAAGTCTTAAGTTCTCAGTGCCCCTCGAACTGCTCCTCATTGCATAGAACTAGTTGGGAATTCGAAGCAAGCGAACGCTAAAATGATATAAGAATTAAAGTACTTGATTTAAGATTTTACATACTTGACCTGTGAGTTGAACTTGAGTATCAAATTTATATAACGAATTTTCATACTCATTCCAAGTGATTTTGGAGTTTTACTTGATTCAAGATTTTTTGTTCCTATACCAAGATTGTTAGTACTTGGTCATAGAATTTGAATGCTCATTTTAGGTAGTTCGTACTTATATCAAGTATTATTTTTAAGTATCGAAAATACTTAATTCGAGTCCACTCGAACTTAATTTTAGTACGGCATTTTTCTCTCTGTGTATACACTAATCATATACACCTGCCGTTAGCTATTAGTGCACAAGGTTCGTTTAAAGGTTAAACCAGAAATTAACTTCAACTCTATGAATTATTCGCAGATAAGAAGAATTTAATTTATTGAATTGTTTTTCAAAATAAACTTGACATATTTGTTATTGCCATTTAAGATAAGCACAAATCATTTACTCATTTCTCAATTTAAAGTGAGGAAAGTGAAAAATTTTAAAGTTTGAGTTGGAGCATTTTGTGATAATGGAGTTTTAGAATTAAAAAAGTTGCTGTTAGATAATTTAGAATTTAAGGAAGCTCAATTTACCTGAGTTTTGAGAAGTTTCACGTAGAAAACCTCAAATTTCTGCTACCTATATAATTATGAATATACATAAAGCTATCGGAGAAGGAAGTCGAATGCGATTTAAACCAAACGAAACCAATTTGAAGCAATGACAATGTGAATTCTTTAGTTGAGATGCTAAAAAGCAACATTTGTTTGCATTATGATGTTAATTATTTAATGACCAATTAGTGAGACGGCGAGAAAACGAGTAGCAACCGATAATAAACGGGGCTAATATGCAGTTTCCAAAAAAATATCACGTATACGACACGTGCACATTATAACAATGAATAGCGAAGACAAAGGAAGGGAAGTGGAGCGGGGAACGAGGAATGAGTAAAAGGCATGAAAATACCCACAAAATATTCAATTAAATGCACAAATAAAAATATGTATGTACACATTCTTATGTGTTTGCAATTAACACGCGACATATCATTATTTAATTACAATTAAATTTTAATTGTGAATGATAAAACGTTGCCGAAGCTGATTAAAGGCCATCACAGCCAACAAACGAACAAGGTAAACAAAGGACAAAAAAAACAGCACTTCAGTAAGATCGCATTGACTGGAAAATACCCCGTAAATATATAATCATAAATTCGGCACTTTTTGCTGCTTTTAACATCATAACTTTTATGTTTATGGATCGATTATAATGAAATAATCAGAATATCAAATATATATAATAATATAGAAATCTTTCAAGCATAATTTCTTTAACCTAAATAATTCTCATGGAAATGAGATTTTAGAAAATAGGAATTTATCATATCATTTAACTTTTATGTTTATGGATCGATTGTAATGAAATATTCAGAATATCAAATATATATAATAATATAGAAATCTTACAAGCAGCATTTCTTTAACCTAAATAATTTGCCTGGAAATGAGATTTAAAAAAATAGGAATTTATCATATCATTTAACTTTTATGTTTATGGATCGATTGTAATGAAATAATCAGAATATCAAATATATAAAATAATATAGAAATCTTCCAAGTACAATTTCTTTAACCTAAATATTTCGCCTGGAAATGGGATTTAAAAAAATAGGAATTTATCATATTATATATCTCAGAATTCACAAACAATTTGGTATCTTTGTATAGACATGAGACAGTTTTCAGTGCCTTCCTTGTATTATTATTTTTTTTTGTCAGGTTATTACAGGGTATATCAGCGAACGATACGAATACTAATTGTAATGAAATCGTTTTTAATCGTTGAACAAACAAGCAAACAGACAAACAGACAATCGAATAAATAAATAAAAGTCTCTAGTGTTTCGATTTGAAATGTGAGCGAGTTACTTCAGTAGTAACAAAATATATGTATGTATAGTATACCCATCTAATAATCCGATACCCTGTAGCCTATTGTATTACAATCACAATCTCTATGGGCAATTAAAATGAAATAAATAACGAATATAAATTCATATTCATTATACAATCTTTTGTTTGCTCGTAAGCTACTAAATTATAATGATTCTTATCTCATTTATTTTAACTTATCTTATAAAAATAATCACATTTTAGCTAAAATAAAGAAAATAAAGATAAACTAAAGATACGAGATGATTTATCTGCAGTTGAAAGACTTTATTAAGCTCCACGTAGATTAGATCTCAGCTTTTCAACACTTTGTTGACCATCTCCAGATTTATCTCAAGATCAAGACTAGCAAATACCCTGAAGATGTTAGTAAAAACTTTAACAAAGCAGTGCATTTGATTGCATGTGGTACAATTAAGTTTTAGTAACTTTTAGGCACATTTACAGGGTGTCTACTAGTCTATCAGTGCTAGTGATTAAGTAGTAGATTCTACTCTATGTATACATGGTAAAAATTTAATCTTCGTCTATCTTATATTAGTTAACAGGGTATCCCAGAATTCCATTTGATGTTTTAATTTTTTGATACATTATTTATTATTTTGTCACATCAGAATTTTTTCAAGACTGAAATAATTTCAGATTTTTACGTGGCAGTGTGGGAATTGAACCCAGTTATTTTTCAAACTGAAATTCAAATTATGTGGCTACTCTAACAAAAGATCAGTGAAGTGAAAGTTTGTTGTCTACACTGAAAAAAAAGACCAACTTCTAAAATCAAGAACATTTTACATATTTTGTTTATAGAATAAAACCATTTTAAGACCAAATTACTAATACTAAGAATATTAATCTAATAAAAACGCAGTTTTTTATATAATAATAAAAAGTCTTAAATTGTTAGGAAAATATTAATATGTCACATTTTAAGACAATATTAATTCTCCACTCTTCCTAACAAAATAATCGTATTACCGGAATATTTATAAGAAAAATCAAAAACCCTTTGAAATGTTCTTAAAATCAAGATGTGTTTTCCAACTTTAAGAATTTTTTGTTCTCGACGCATTTTTTAGACCAAAATTCTTAGTTCTAAGACCAAAATCTTGATTTAAGAACCTTTCTTTTATCAGTATGGTGCTACTTGCACTACATTTAATTATTTCGGTAGCGGGTCCGATATTATTCCCTGATTTTCAGTATTATTTGTCGAATTAGTGGAGTTGTTGTTGTTGTAGTTGTTGTTGTTGTAGTTGTTGTTGTTGTTGCTGTTCACACTTCACATTGTGTCCGCAACTGGAGCGCACTTTTGGTTTATTGTTTATCAATTTGTAGTGGCAATTAAAGCTCCTGCTATCGCTGTCAACACTTCGATTTCAGTTTGAGCCCATTAGTTAGAAGCCTAACACACACACACACAGACACACTCACACACACACACACATACACACACTTGACTCTCCATGAACTTCAATGTAATAAAGTTGTTGATGTTGCTGATAATGATGAACAATGTCGATAAACTACTCGAAATGCACATAATTCATCCAGTACCCCGCTCTATGGGGGGTCTATCGTATTCAGGATGGTGTTTAGGCGTGAGGAGTGGGGGGGGTCATTAATTACTAATTGAGGTTAATAATATGGCACAATGGAAAAACGTCAGTGGCAGAAAGCAGTTCAGCTTACAATTTTAACTGGGCAAGTTAAAAATTTGCATGTACATGCTGACTTTTTACCTCCTTCCTTAGTTGCCTACATTGATAAAAAAACGGTATTAAAATCAAGATTTAAGTCTAAAACATGCGTCAAGAACATACAATTCTTTAAGTTAGAAAACACAAGTTGATTTTAAGAAAAAAAGATTAAATTCTTAAGATCAAACATTGAAATTTTTAAGACCACAATTATAAATATAAGACTAAATGTTCTTTTTTGTTGGTTTGGTATTTTTAAAAATATTCCTTTAATAATAATAATAATAACAATAATAATAATAAGATTTTAATTCTCAAATTAAGAACTGCGATTTATTTGATTAATATTCTTAGTATTAGTAATTTGGTCTTAAAATGTTGTTCTTTTAAGAACGAAATTTGTAAGATGAATGCTCTTAGAAGTTGATCTTTTTTCTCAGTGTAGGTGCCTAGAGGCACTCATACACACAAATGAGATTAAAAGTCAAGGCACGAGGTTCAACGACATATGACGCTGTCGTTGTCGTTGCAACGTTGCCTAATTGGATTTGCAACAGCGAGTGGCCACGACGAGTGGGTGGCAAATAGTAGATGGGTACTCACACTCGCACTCACTCATATTTGCACTCATATTCGCAGTCAGTGCGCAGTCCCTTTTAGACTTGATGTTTGAGCTACTGCCTTGTCATTGCCATGCCTGCCACCAACTTGCCACATGCTGCATGCAACATGGATGGCCACCTCCTTTTGCTTTTGCTGCTGCTCTGGCTGTTGCTTCTTCGCTGACGGCCACTTTTCGGCGCAATCAACAGACCCAAAAAACTAACAAGCAAAACTAAAAAAAGATAAAGAAAATGAGAAACCAACTGAACGAAAATTGATTACGAAATACCCTGTAGTTGTGATACACGGCTAGATATATGAATAGAAATGATAAATATAGAAATATATAGAAATATAAAATGAAGAAACCGAGAAGTTAAAAAAAGATAGAAATTCGTAAAACAATATGAAGATATTGAAATTAAGATAGAGAACGAGCAAGAGATAGAAGTAAAATTGGATCTAATGCTGGATATATGTAGAGCTAAAAATAACATTCCATAAAACATCGAAAGTAGAAGATTTAAGATATAAGATGGAAGATTAAAGAAGAATAAAGAATTTGGAAGCAGGAAATAATAAGATTGAAAAGAAAAGATGGAATATAAAATATGAAAGCGGAAAAATATATCACAGAAAATGGAAGAAGGAAAAAATAAAATGAAAATAGTAAGAAATATGTTAGAAAAAGGAACACGGAATAAAATAGATGTTAGATAGAAGATGAAAATTGGTTGATGGATGTTCGAAAATAGAAAAAGTATAAGATTATAAAAAAAGTATAAACGTTGGAAAATAGAAAAACAAAAGAAATTCGAAGGCAATAAATTACAGATAAAATAGGAAAATTAGAAGATGAAAGAGAGATGGAAATGGAGGAAAAATGAATACAAAATATTAAAGATTTTTTTAAATTTACAAACAAAAATGATTTATTTTAAATAAGTGGATGCTGATAGAGATATTTGATACAAGGGAAGTTCAAAGGCAAAAAATTACAGATAAAACAGGAAAATTAGAAGATGACAGAGAGATGGAAATGAAGGAAAAAGAAATAACAAATTTTTGAAGATTTTTTTTTAAATTTACAAAGAAAAATTATTTATTTTAAGTAGGTGGATGCTGATAGAGATATTTGTATTCTGTTTACAATAATTGATAAAATTATTCGATAAAGCTGCACTCGAAAACTTTGAGTTGAGCATACCCCATGTAGCATCGTTGATAATCACTGGGTATAGCAAATGCAAGGGCGTCAAAATGAAATTAAAGCCGAGGCTGTGCTGAGGATGCGCTAAAGTCGGATGGTAACCGGGTTAACATACGGTGAGCAAGGAGAGGAAACAAAAGCGTAGGGCAGGGGCGTAGTGTAGAGGAGTGGAGAGGGGGCATTGGAGGATTGGATGTGCGGGCGTGCCAAACTGCAGCTGAAAAGCAATAAAAGTGACAGCTAAAGTTGAGTGCGGGCAAAGGCTTTGGTTGGCTATGTGAAGAACATGAATGCGCTGACAGCATAAAGCGAATTTTGTGAGCTAAAAACTTTTCCTTTTCCACACGAAAGTTGACGATTCCTTTGGCATTGCCGGCAAAGCTGCTGATAAAAAGCTAAAGGAGACAAAACGCGCACACACAGAGCACATTTGTATGTACACTGACAAAAAAGACCAACTTCTAAAATCAAGAACATTCATCTTAAATATTTTGTTCTTAAAATAAGACCATTTTAAGACCAAATTAATAACACAAAGAATATAAATCTAAAAAATTCGCAGTTCTTAAATCAAGAATTAAAAAATGTTAAATTGATAAGAAAATATAAATATGTCATATTTAATATGAAGATAATAATGGCACCGTGGCGCTCTGGTTAGAGTCGCCGCTTCAGTTTGGTAACAAGTCTAGGGATTGAAACTCGCTCTAGCCAAGGAAAAAACATATCGAAATATTTATAAAAAAAAAAAAAATAAAACAACACATATTTAAAAAAAAATAAAAATAAGTTTAAAGTTTAAAACATCTGCCATATTTTTTTTTCCTTTGGTTTGAGAATTTAAGACTTTTTGGCCTTAAATTAAGAACTTATTCTTATTTGAAATGTTCTTAAAATCAAGATGTGTTTTCTAAATTTAAGAATTTTATGTTCTCGACGCATTTTGTAGACCAAAAATCTTAGTTCTGAGACCAACATCTTGATTTTAGAACATTTTTTTTATCAGTGTATGTACATGTGTGTGTGTGCTTAAATGTGTCTACAAAATTTAAATAAATATGTATTTAGAATTGAAAATAGACTGGGAAACTGTCTGTGCCTTTGTGCCACTTGTGGGACAAGTGAAGTGAACTCTCTGTTTGAGTGCATTTCTGATATTAAACTACATCCTTCCCATTCCCATCCCCATTCCCATTCCCATTTTCATCCTCATTCTTATCTTTATTCTCATCTTTATTCACATTCTGATTCAAGTTTATGCGTTCGCTCTACTTTGTGTTTTCACTTTTCAGCTGACATACTTTGAAAACCAATCGAATTGCATAATTCTATAAATTTTATTGAGTTTCCTTAGTTTAGCTAGAGGAATTTCCCACCTGATTTGCCTGTGATTTTTGACAAATTCAATTGGTGCTTTAATTGATTTTAAAAAATTTAAAAATTGGAGCAGTAATTGCATCGTTTACTTTTGAAGGAGGAGAATTTAAGTTTTGCCCATACTATCTCATTTTCGACAGAGTTTTTCCGTGTTTCGATTCATTTTTAATGAAGATATTTAAGAACTTATTTCAGTTAACCATTCAATCCCATAAAATTTAAATAAACAGGAAAATTGATTTCCGTTTTGAAAATTATATAAATTAAAAAACAAAATAATATCTTTACCTTCAAAATTGTAAATTTCAAAACAAAAAAAGGTCAAGAGGAAATTGATTTTGGTTTCATTTATTTATATCAATTAAAAGTCTTGGAGGACTATTTAGAATTTATCTTGAATCCAACAGTTGCATTCTGTTTAAAATTGTCAAAAGTAAATAATTTATATATATTTTCTAGTCCAAAGTAACCGAAGTATTCCCTCCAGTGATGTAAACTTCAAATACATCTCATTTTTATCCCCTTGGAACTTATAATATACCAAAAATGTAATAAAAAAACCAAATTGATTTCCGTTATTAATATTATATGAATTATAAAACAAAATAAAAAATCTTTACCTTACAAATTATAAATTTCATAAAATAAAAAAAAAGGTCAAGAGGAAATTGATTTTGGTTTCATTTATTAACTTATATCAATTAAAAGTCTTGGAGGACCATTTAGAAATTATCTTGGAATGCAACAGTTGCCTTCTGCTTAAAATTGTCAAACTTAAATAATTTATAAATATTTTCTAACCCAAAGTAACCGAAGTATTCCCTCCAGTGAAAGAATCATATTTCTTCCTTTAGCTTTCTCTGAATTTTTTCCGACTCGTTTACTTTTGGATTTACAGCTAACTTTAAATAATTTAATAATTTCACTGTAGCAATTCGAGAGGCAATTTAAATATGATACTCGAGTATGACATATTCGATATGATAATCGATTTTCCAGTTGATTAAATCAAGAGTTAAGCATTTGAATATGCCAACTGCCATACAAATTACCCAATATGCCAATAATGGGGGGAAAATTCAATGCGCATCGTTTTCCAGAGCATCCGATGTTACTGTATTATAATGCTGTATATAATATGAGTATTCATTCTTATTCACTTCCCAGAACTTCACTACATCTCCCCTTGTCAGTAATGCTTACCATTTTTTTCGGATACGCTTGAGATTACAATACAATTTGCCATATGAATATTATTGACTGCCTTTTTTTCTCGGTATGTGTGGGCCATATACAATGTATATTCGATATATGTATGTATATACTCGATATACACTTTCGTACATATGTGAAAATGTACAATAAGCTGGCAATTTGTATTGTTCGATTTGTACAATTCTCGTGGCGTCTCGACTGCCTATGGCGAACGTCAAACGGAAATGCCTTATTAATGAATTTGTTTGGCCACACACTCGTCCGGCATTCATATACACTCACTCACTTAATCACTCGCACACTCATTCAGCTCACAGTGGAGAAGCTGTGCGATTGATTCACACATATATCGAATGTCAAAAGATTTATTGAAATATTCAATATCTTTCAAATTAAATGGTAATTTACGAAAAATCTATGACTGAAATAATAGAGCTTCCTTATTCGCAACGTCTTCAAATTTTAATATTCATGGGATAAAAAACTTTTAAAAATATGAATACTAATGTACATTATATCGATCTATAATCAATTTCTTTTTAAATGTAGAATTTTGAAATTGTTTCCAGTTTCTTTGCTCGACATATCGATAACTCGATTTCTTAGTTCGACTTAATGAAATGCTGAAATAAAATTGTTTGATTTCAACAAGAGAAAAGTTTATGATTAATTGCAGGGATTACCAAATTTAAAACGAATTCCAATTTCAATATTCGTTTATACGATAATTATTTAGGATACGGTTCCACATAATTTAATTAAAACCGTTTACTTAATTTTAATGTATAAGTGGACTATCGTTAAGACGACATCATTTGTTTTCCACACTTGAAGTTTCTACAGTGTGCTTATTATTTGGATTATTATAAATGCTGTGAAAAAATCTGTAATATTATTATTATTATTATTTTGTATGTTTAAAATTATAATTATAATTTAGTTCAATTTAATTATTCGTTGAATTGTTACCTGTGGAAGAAATATCTGTATATTTGGAAAGATGAAATATAATCCATTTCGACAGCATAAAGTGCACAACTTATAAAGTAGATAGGAATGCCCCTATTAAAATATGAAAGTGAAGCAATTTCTGTTTCACATTTGCAAATGTTACTGTATTTTTGGCTTATTTTCAGTTTAAAAAATAAAAGGAATTTAATGGGATTACCATAATAAGTAAGGAAGATACAATTACGTCAGTATTATTATTATTTTTTTGTGTGCTTAAAATTAGAATTTAGTTCAATCTTAATTTATATATATGAAAACTTTAGGCCAAACGGCTAAAGGTAAAAGCTGAAATTTTTACACAACATAGATGAGACAATTTCATGCGAAATTTCACCTGTAAGTGGGTCAAATTAAGGTCAGAGGTCAGGGAATTACTTATTTCTGAAGATATCTTGACCAAACTTACAGATTATATGTTTGGGATTGTCACTTGCAAACCAAATTTGTTCAAAGTCGAATTACTATATCGTATAGTCCGATTTTCATAAGAGGAATTCGATGGGAGTACCACAATATATAAGAAAGACACAATTACGTCTGTATTATTATTATTATTATTAGTTTAATTTAATTAGTCGATAAATTTATAACTATTTAAGAAATTTCGGTGTATATGAAATGCTGAAACTTAAAATGTACTTATAATGTTGAATAGGAATGCCCCTATTAAAATATGAATAAACTATGAAAGTGAAGCAATTTCTGTTTCACATTTGCAGATTTTACTGTATTTTTGGCTTATTTTTGTGGCCACGCACAAAGTGCGCATTGTTGTCGTCAAAATTGTTGTTGTTGTTGATGTTGTTGTTGATGTTGCTGCTGCTCTTGTGGTTGGCGGTTCGTGGTTTTGACTGT
This sequence comes from Drosophila kuntzei, assembly GCA_035042165.1. Classification (NCBI taxonomy): domain Eukaryota; kingdom Metazoa; phylum Arthropoda; class Insecta; order Diptera; family Drosophilidae; genus Drosophila; species Drosophila kuntzei. The sequence continues at coordinate 487,788 of JAWNLU010001869.1, read as the reverse complement.
AGCCTGACAGCGACAGCATCTCCAACGCATTTTGTCCCATAAATCATTTGGCAGCACTACCGCTGCCTGCTTATGGCAAATTTATTAATTTCTTTTGCCATCTCACTCACACTAACACACTCTCTCTCTCTCTCTCTTTCTGTCTCTCTTGTAGCTTGGGATATTGGCAACTCGGTGCAGGACGCGTTTGTCATTGCCGTCGAGGAGCACGCGCGGGAGCGTCTACAACGATTGGCGGCCCTGAATCGCGTAACGCCCGTGGATATAACACAGCTGTCAAAGAAGGTAAGTGCTAATCGGGTGCAGCCAACGTAATAATCTTGAGTGTTGCCAGATCGTCAGCATTATCAAGAGCAAACTTAATTTGAAAGTGACTCTACTTGAATGTGAGTTGTTTATGTTCATTAGTTTACATTCCAATGACATTATAGCGTTGCCACCTGGTTTACGTTTTTTTGTGATGTCAGATTTTCAGCATTTAAAAAATCAAACTATATGTGAAAGTTACTCAACTTAAATGTTAGCTGTTGATGTTACTTAGTTAACATTCTAATGACACTATAGTGTTGCCACCTGGTCTTAGTTTTTATTGAGTGTTACCAGTTCGTCAGCATGAATGTGGGTTGTTAACGTTAATTAGTTCATATTCTAATGACAGTATAGCGTTGCCACCGGGTCTTCGATTTTTTTGAGTGCTGCCAGATTTTTAGCATTATAAAAAGCAAACTCATTTTGAATATTTGTCAATAATTATTTTAGCTTAAGAAAGCGTAAAAGGCCGTTTTTAATTAGTTAAAATTTCAGTGGCATTACAACGTTGCCACATGGTATTTTTTAAATAGTCTAATCATCCATTTCCATCTTGCAGATTAAACAAAACTATTTATTAGACAATTAAACTACATGTTAAGTATTTGACATGAAACTATATTTGCAGCGTTGCCACCTGGCACATTTTATGTCTTTCTTATAATGAATAAGCCGGTCTAGCTTTTTAATAAGTGCAACCAATTCATCAGCATGCCCACAATAATGTCATTAGAATTTACATAGCTATTTGTCAACCTTATTTAACCAATATCCTGTTAAGCGTTGCCACACCTTAACAAATCTGCGAATCAAGCAGGAAGCAAGCGCAACTTGCATTTAACTTTTTTTGACACTAAAATATGGCGAAACTTTTTGCGGAACTTCTCTGAATGGAAATCGAATGGAATGAATCTTCTTGCAAGCGAATGTGAATAATTGAGTGCGACAAGGGGAGGAGTCATAAAAGTCAGCAACTTTTTTTTGGGCAAACGAAACATTTTTGCAGACGGAATGTTGAAATTGAATTGAAATTTGTGTTGCACTCCGACTTGTCAATATTAATGCCATGTAGTCTATTTATATAAAATAAAATATCGGAGAAATCCAGTCGAAATCCCCGCTTCTCTCTTCTCTTCTCGCCCTTCCCAAAACTCAACTGACCAACGTACCAGTCCACAGAAGAGCACAAAAAAATGAGGAAATAGTCGCAAATTCAATTAAAAATTCAACAAACATAAAAAAGAAACAAAATAACAATAACAAAAGTCATACGGAAAGCAAAATAGAAACTAAAAGTGAAACAAACGTTGTATAAACTTGAAAAACAGAAAACAAAATGCGAAATGCGAAAAAAAACAACAGTTGCAAAGTTGTCAATGCTCGAAGAGCAGTTACCATTTAAATATATTTGAAGTAGCCCAAAAATTGTATTTCTCTTTAAGATACGTAAAATATATAAAGACAATTTTAATTATATGGTAAAGTCCTTTGCTTTTGAAGGGATATTAGATAACAGTGCAGTTTTCAGATAAAGCATAAATTCATTTACGTATCTGTTACATAGTTCATCATACTCCAGTTGACAACGCTGTTGAGTACAGGGTATTACGAAAAATAAAAAACCAAATGCAAAACTGAAACTGCAAATCAAATTCAAGTTATGTGGGTAATTGAAAGTGAGTGGGCACTGTAATACCTTAGCATGAGTATGAGTGTCCAAATGAGTGTGAGTGAGTGTATTCCAATGCGCTTGACAGCTGCAAATGATTATTATGGTGTAGTCCGAGCTTCAATTTGCTTTACATTGATTTTTTTTGCAAATGAATTTAACAAAGTGAGTGCACTCACATTCCCATATTCGAGTATTTATCTTACAAAAGTATACAATTTATTTTAAGTTTAAAATGTGTGTGTAGTAATTCAGTTTGCGGATCGATTTCTAAAACTAGTGAATACAAGTTTCTGTTTCAAACATTTGTTTAATTAATTAAAAAAAAAAATATTTTTTGAATTATTATTTTTAAAAAAACATATTATTTTAACTTTTTTAATTTGTTTAAATTTTTTAAGCCAGTAAAACTGTTTGTTAAAAATTAAGAGGTGTTCTTTAAATGTCAGATATCTAATAATCCTAAAATTCGACTCCCATGAATTTATTTACAGTTAAACAAAATTATTAATTTTACATTAAATTTTTTATAGGAATTTATTCAATCTAAATTTTACTTTATATTTTATAGGAATTTATACAATGTAAATTTTCAAATTTATCGTTTTTCACTTTATCGGACTAAAATTCACTCAAATTAAATTCAATTAAAGAACAGGTTAAAGATATACGCAAGATACGAAAAATCTTGCGAAAATTGAAAACTAAAACAGGCCTGATAATTAATAAATTGAATCAAAATGTATTTTAGGCATTTTTAATTAATTTAGAAAATAATTGAATTTCAATTCAATTAAATTATATCAAAACTCTCAAGAGTTTATTGGAATTTGAAAGGTTTGGTTAGCATTTTGGACTGAAAAAGATTTTTTCGAGCACACCTGATAGACTATAATTCCAAATCGATGATTATGCGATAAGTGCGATAAGTGTTTCGAGTGCAATTGCTTTAATCGGATGAAGAGTCGAGAGGCAAATGATGAGTCTGCCATCTTCACGCTTATAGAGCCAATGCATCCGGAAGCAGCGACTCGTCTTTGGTTGTCATAATCCCATAAAATGTGAATGAAAAAGCAATAAAGAAGCATATAACATGCGCTACACGAGACACCCAGAGAGTGGAAATAGAGTGTGCCAGACTAAAGGATACTCAGTAGGGAAATTTAGAGGAGGACAAAACTGGGTGGACAGTTCGTGAAAAACAATAAAAAGTGAATTTTCAGAGACCAGATTGAGATTGTAGAAATACGCTTTCTGTGTGAGAAACGAAGAGGAGAGTGTGCTCGACTTGCAGATACCCGATATCGATTTGTAGAAGAGGACAAAACAGATGCTGCAGCGTAATTGAGCTAAACTGTTAGACTGAATACTTAATATGTGAAAAAGCTTTACCAATAGAGTGTGCTAGACTTGAAGATACCCTGTATATAATTAAAAAAAAGTAGTCAATACATAGACATGCTCGATAAAGTTCACGTGACAGAGAAAATGTGAATCTGCTTGACCAATAGAAACAAAGCTAAATAAATAAATAAATATAGGAAAAAAAAATAAGTAACTTAGTAATTAAATTAGTAAATAAATAAATAAATAAGCAATTAAATATATTAATAAATAAATAAATAAGTAAATTAATAAATTAGTAAATGTATAAATAAATAAATATATATACAACTAGATAAATAAATAAATAAGTAAAAAATTAATAAATAAATTAATTAGTAAATACATAAATAAATAAATAGATAAACAACTAAATAAATAAATTAACAAATACATAAATAAATAAATGAATGATTAAATAAATAAATAAATACACTCACACAAGCTGCAGCTTAACTTGTCGTAACTCTATGAAACTATAGTCAAAATACCTGCTTTGCATGCGTATTATACAGGGTATTTCCAATAGCGAAGTGAGCGAATGAAACGGCGATGTTGATGACAACGAACAGAACCTCAAATAGGGTGGGTAGAGGAGGTGTTGCAGAGTAGATGTTGATGTGAACTAAGCTTGGGCTGGATTTGGATTGGGGATTGGGGACTGGGGTTTGGGGTTTGTTTAAGAGAGTCTGCAGCAATTGAACGCACAAGTGGAATGTGCACGAAGTGTGAAGCATTTTGTTGACGGCAGCGTTAGAAATACATGTATGTACATATATAATATAACATCTATAAAAGATATATATATACATACATATGTATATGTTTAATAAATATGTGTAGTAAGTACTTGGATATCTGGGTTATACACGCTGTAATTGCATCCGTGTGGACGGGCAGAGACATCTCTGACTGGCAGCTGTTGCGCCACCTGTTGTTGCCACACCGAAGATAGACCAGTCGGAGTAAAGATTTTGGCAAGAATTTTTGTTCTAGTTGTTTTATAGTCCAACAGCAAAGGTTTTTTTTTTGTGCAATTATCTACAGTTTGACACCTACAGAAAAAAAGCCATTCTAAAATTCAAGTTTAAAATTCTTGATTTTAGCATGTATTTTTGAAGTATACTCAGAAAAATATGCCATCCTAAAATTAAGGAAGACCGAACTTAAATTTATACCCACATTTTTTATATTTAAAGTTTGCTGGGTACTAAAAATCTTAAATAAAGTATGTATCGATCTTATATTTTAAATTCTTACAGACCATTCCTATGACAGCTGTCTGAAATAATAGCCCGATTTTTACCAAACTTAGTCAGAAGGTAAAAGACCATGGAAAATGTAAAATCTGTGAGTCTTCTTAAGATACCACTAAAATCAACAGATTTCACGATTGAAATTAACTTAAAAAATTAAAAATTTGTGCTAGAAACATGGATTATATTGAGATATTTGTATGCTTAAGCTAGTATGTTTCGATCTGGAATTAATCTCTAACCGTGCTTAAAGTTTCCCAAAGAAAAATCTCATTTTAAGATTTCCGTACTTGCGAACACCGAATTTGAAATAAGATTTATGTTCTCAGTTTTGGATATTCCGAACTTAGACTGCTTTTGAGATCGTTGGTGCTTGAATATCGCCTTTTTAAATACGGAAATCTTGATTTGTTTTTTCTGAGTGTATGTATTCAGTATATTATTGTTAAATTAAGACAATATGCGGTTAGAATGACAGCAACTCACATAAAAAAGTCTAAGAAGCTTAAAATATTTGATCTAAATAAAAAAAAAAATACAGAATCCCGAAAATCAAAAATCTTAGCTCTGAGATCAAAGTCTTGATTTTAGAACCATTTTTTTTTCAGTGTAGGCAATCGTACTTGAATAAAGATCTTAATGATAAATCAAGTTGGAATTGTGACGCTTTAAGTACAAAATACTTGATTTTTTTCGTTCTGTGTAAAAGTAATGCAAACTTGTTGTTGTTGCTGCCACACACACATACACACACACACACACACACACACATGCTTGCAACGCGTTTTGGGGTGCGGCATGCCTTTTGTTTGGGGACATCGCAGCCCACGCAGCCAGACAAGAGTTGACACACCTACGCACTGTGGGGCCGCATAAACAAAGTCTCAATGGTACAGTAAACACTCGTATAAAGGGGCACTTTTATTGACTTACAGTTGAAAGTGTATGAAAATCTTGATACATTTTGTTTAATAATATGCAAGAAGTTTTCAATTGCAATTTTTAGTGACAGTTTTCAATAGAAAATATAAATTGTTATTAAAATTCTATCAAATTGTTGAATAAAACTTTTATGTATTTATTTACAATTTTCAGTTTATCTTTTTAGTTACAAATAGGAATAGGAATAGGAAATTTAAAGGGTAATGAAATCTTTTTGAAGCCATGGTAAATTTTAGATAACATAATAAATATATTGCTAATCGTCTTTGCACACTTTGTGCTGCTTGTCACTAGCGCGGACTGCCATCCGCACTGATTGGGATAATCTTTCCAATTACACTCTACAGTTTTACATTCCAGTTTCACTTTTTAATAACAACTTCCTATCAAATATACACAAAAAAAATGTGTATCGAAATTCTCTTAATATCTAGACAAATTTTCCAAAATATTTCACAATTAGTTTCAAATTTTCAGTGACAATTAATAATAGATATACAATTTAGAAAGATTCAGTTCCTATTTTATGATTGATAAGATTTGATAAATAACACTGTGATAGTTTTTTTCAACAAAAAAAAAAAAGACATGACCGAACTCAACGGTGTCCACCTATTTCGGGTCCTAGGAATCGAACTGCATTATTACTTTTTTGAGTTACAAAGAAAATTGTTTGGTCTCTAACTTCCATGGAATGGTTTTTTTGGTAAACTTGCTTCAGCAAAGTTACTTGGAAATTATAGAGCTATAAATTTTATGAACAAGCCAATCGTCTTATAGGTCAATAACTCAAAAAGAGATACGATATTTACCACTTTTTTTTTTTTTACACGTTTCTTATATATTATCCAGTAATCGAATTTTACTATCCGATACTTATATCAAAATGTAATTCGTGTTATGCAAAGTAGCTTTAGCTACAGGTATAAAAAAATTTTTCTTTTTTATTAAAGGGGTGAATACTGTACTTTTTGACATATTGACCTCTAAGAGCCCCAAGACCCCATTTTAGAAGCTTGGCTTGTTCATAAAACTTATAACTCTATAAATTCCAAGTAACTTTGCTGAAGCAAGTTTACCAAAAAATAATACCATGGAAAATAAACACCAAACAATTTCCTTACAATTAAAAAAAAATTTAACTCAAAAAAGTAATGATGAGGTTCAATTCCTAAAACCCGAAATCGGCGGAAACCGTTGAGTTTGGTCATGTCTGTTTTTTCGACTTGCACAGTGTTATTGTATTTACTTTATTTTTATACCAGGACTTCACTGTATTTATATTAATAATGCATATTTCATTAGGCGAAACGCGTTGGGTGCACAATGCGAAAATTCGTCGGTTTCGTTTCTCTGTCTGGATTATTTTGGCTAGCTTTATTTTAATGAAATTTGATTGATTTGCATATATGTATGTATATGTGAAACGAGCCTGTCAGCATCGCTAAATGATGACTTTTAGGGAGGACACATTGTTTAGCTGATATGTCAGAAAAACACACACAAAAATAACCAATCGATTAATGTTATTGATATGCGGGCAAATGGAAATTCAATGTTAATCTCATGTTAATAATTGAGATTAAATGCCATATTTAGCTATTTTTATTTTTATCGATAATTCCTTCAACTATTATGTATTCTGTCATTATGTTGTAATCGATTAATAAAGTCATCGATACACAAGTGCTGTTTCTGAATCTGCAATCGATACAAATAATCGACATATTCAATTATGTAATATTACTATTAATATTACAATTAGCATAAACAGCAATTTGTTGTTCAAATACATTTCGATAAATTTAACTGTTTTGCTGCGCATAAACATTAAAACATATTCTATTTTAGTAACTAATTTATAATTAACAAACAATTGACTTTCTGCTTTTGTCAGAGTTAAGTGTCCAAAAAATTTAATAAAGGGAAATAATTAAAATAAAAAAAAAACAGAATTCAAGCTTGGCGAAAATGTTGTATTTAATTTCTTTAAAAATTTTGCAATATTAAAAGATAAATTAATAAATAAAAAATAGATAAATTTAATGAATAATAAAAATATTAAGTAATAACCGTCTTATATTTTATTTTTTATTTTTGATTAAATCACTTGATATCACTTTTTTTTTGATTATTTATTAATTTGTTGTCAAACTGTAAACGGGCGAAACAATAAAAATATAAACTAAATCAATATTATTAAATAACCATTGAAATGTAAAGCTTCAAATTGATATTTAAATTAAATTAAATTTTTTTTATTTTTTAAGCTAAAATTGAAATTTATCAAAATATATTTTATTATGATTGTATTTAAAATTTAATTGATTATTTATAATTATATATATAAATGGACATTTTCACAGAAGTGTCAATCGCAGCCAAAATCTAAAAAATAATCATAAACTCTCATCTTGTGAAATTTTCAAGATACTTATTATACTGATATACATATTTGGAAAAGAAAAATTTCAAATGAATCTTTTGCCATTTTATTACTACTATTAAAAATTAATAATCAATAATTTTGACATTTGCTTTTTTGTACCTGTATAAAGATTTTCTATCTGTCTTCGATAAAAAATAGTAATTTATATAAGTTTGTGAAAAATCCTCGAAGCCTAATATGACTACGAGGATGTATTGGTAATGCGAATATTCACGTGTGCTATACAAATCTTTATCAAAAAATTGTGGAAAGATTTAATAAAATTAAAAATTTCTGGAATTCAATTAACTTATTTTCAAAATGCTAAAAACACAGAATAAAATAAATTTTGAATGAATTTATCTATTTTCTCAAAATTCCATACATTTTTAGGAGATTTTCGGTTGGTAACGATTTCTGCATCACACCAATATATAGCCTCAAATAAATAATTTTGTTGAAATTTAAAATTAATTTATCGGAAAATTATATCTACACTGAAAAAAAAGACCAACTTCTAAAATCGAGAACATTTAGCTTAAATATTTCGTTCTTAAAATATGACCATTTTATGACCAAATTAATAAAACTAAGAATATTAATCTACAAATTCGCAGTTCTTAATATAAGAATTAAAAATCTTAAATTGATAAGAAAATATAAATATGTCATATTTAATATGAAGACAATAATGGCACAGTGGTGTTATGGTTAAAGTCGCCGCTTCAATTTGATAACCAAGTCGAGGAATCAAAGCCCGCTCTAGCCAAGGAAAAAACATATAATCGGAATATTATAAGAAAAAAATATCAAAAAAAAAAAAAATGTTCAAAGTTTTAAAACACCTGCCTTATTTTTGTATTTTTGGTTTGAGAATTTAAGACTGTTTGGTCTTAAATTAAGAACTTATTCTTATTTGAAATGTTCTTAAAATCAAGATGTGTTTGCTAAATTTAAGAATTTTATGTTCTCGACACTTTTTTAGACCAAAATTCTTAGTTCTGAGATCAAAATCTTGATTTTAGAACAATTTTTTTTTTTATCAGTGTATGATATTTAAAGAATTCCGAAATGCTTTTTGAATGCTTTTTTCAAAAACAATTCTTTTTGAAAGTTCTTTAGATTTGAAGTGATATAATCTGAAAAAAATGATTTGGCCCCCCTTTCGCCCAAAGCTGCCTACGTCGCATTTGATATTAGAGAATTGCCCATATATATTATATGTATATAAATATATCTATATATGTATCTTTATCTTTATCTCTGTCTTAATCTATTGTCATCTAATGTGGTTTAATGCAGTTGCAACAAACGAAAAGTGGCACCACAACGAGCCAGAAGCAGGATCTGAGTTTCCTCAACGATTCGACGCCAATATATGTGACATCATTCAGCAGCAATCAGATCACTTGCAGCAGTGCCACAATGACAACGGCAACAGCTGGTGGGCCAATAAGTGCGCCCACATTGGCGCCAACAACAGCGACGGCAACAATGGCAACACCATCGGCAACAGCACCATCGGCGGCACTTGTGAGTGCGGCAGTTGCAGCTGCAACAGCAGCAGCGGCGGCAAGTGGTGATCATCGCAATGCGAATAGTTCGACAACGGCAGCAATTGTTGGTGCAACGGCAGCAGCAGCAGCGGCAGCATTGAAACAACCACCAGCAGCAGCAGCAGCAACAGTTGCTGGTGTGACAAGTGGCAACAGTGGCAGTGGCAGCGCAAGCGGCAGTGGCAGTGGCAACAACACCAGCAGCGCCACCGGTCACATTTATCAGACAAGTCAGGCGCAACAGCAGCAACTGCAGCAATTGCAACAACAACTGGCAGCAGCTGCTGCCGCTGGCAAACCATTGCAGGCGAAATCATTGCTGGCAAGCAGCTTGCAACATTTGGCCGAGGAGGTCGACGATGAGGATATGGATGATGATGATGATGTCGATGGTGCCAACTATTGTGGCATCACCTACATAAGCTACAATAACAAGCATGCCCAGTTGCCGACAACAACGCTGCCGGCAACAACAACATTGCCCGCAGCGGCAGCAACACTGGCAACAACAGCAGCAATACATCAACAGCGACAACATCAGACGACGCGACCGTTGCCATTGCAATTGGGCAGCGATGTTGTTGCTGGCATACATTATGTGGATGCCCAAACATCGACATCACCAACAGTTGCCGGTAGCGGTGGTGGCGGCATCAGTATTGTGACTGCTGCAGATATTGCATTGCCGCCGTCACATGGCCACGCCCACGTGCATGGGACGACAACGCCCAAAACGGAATATTCAACGGCCATATCCAGCGGTCAGCTGCAACAAGCGTTTGCCGAGCTGCAACTGCACGGCGGCAGCAGCAGCAACATGAACAACAACACCAGCAGCAGCACCAACACCAACACCACCAACATCAACAATGGACAGCAGCAGCAGCATTTACTTTTAAGCAACAACAATAATAGCAATAATTGCATCACATCAGGCAACATCAGCAACATGAGCAACATGAGCAACATCAGCAACATTGGCACGTCCGCTATGAAAAATTGTGATTTATTAATATCGAATAATTTGTATCCACCGAGACGAGAGGTGAGAAGGCATCAACATGCAACATTTTGTTGCATGTCTGTTGTTGCTTTTGTTTCACTTTCCATTTAGTTGATCTCGATTTCTTCTACTTTTTATTCTAATTATAATTAGTATTAATTTATATTCAATTTTTTTTTTAAAGTTGCCTCTTGCAACATTTTGTTGCACGTGTTGTTGCTTCAGTTTCAGGTTGTTTGTTTCACATTTTCTTCAAATGTTGCCACTTGCAACACTTGGTTGTACATGTTGCACGTGTTGTCCCTTTAGCTTAAGTTTACTTTAAATTTATTTCTTTCGATTTTGTTCATTTTTTTTAGCTTATTATGCATCGATTTTATTTGGTTAAATTTGGAATTTTGCCATAATCAAATTCCAATTGATAACAATTCTAAATATCTCTTATTCACTCACTCTCTCTCTCTCTCTGTCATACAGTTACTAACTACGCATAATGATGATGTCATCATTCATCAGTCCAACGATGGCCTTGGCCTCACATACAACACAGCTGCAACAGCAACAGCAACAGCTGCAACAGCAATAAATGCAACCAGCAGCAGCAGCAGCAACAACAGCAACCAGCAACAGTTGCTGAGTGGCGCCGCCATCTTTGAGCTGCAACAACAACAACTACTACTACAACAGCAGCAGCAACAGTTGCAACTACAGCAGCAACACAGTCCCACAAGTAGCATATCAAAAGGAAGAACTGAACTTTTACTGGGCGATCAATCGCTGCGTCACGAAGCGAGGTGAGTACTTTTAAATATTTATTTCTCTATATTATTATTAAGAAATAAATCTAGAAATATATATATTTATATTTATTTTACTATATATCAATCTGTGAAACGATCCAAAAATGCAATTCAACTTTGTATCTTCATCTAACATTTTTTAAAAAGGGAATTGTAAAGTTAAAGAAGCGTTGAATTAAATGCATCACCTTAGATGGAAACTGTGTCGATGAATAATATTTAGTTTTAAAAAAAATGTGTGTTTTTGGGATTTTATTGAAAGAAGTGTTATGTGTATATTTGAGCTACATTTGATTTGAGCTTCATGAATAAAATCAAAGCCCTAAGTTGAATGTGACAAGCAATGAGCGCTAGATGGCGCCAGTGAATTTTATTTTTAATAATACTTCATCTATTCTAAAAGAAGACATTTCAACCGCAGATAAAAAACCTACTAATTTATCAAAAACTAACATCATGTTAAATTTTCTTCTAGAAACATTTTCAAGTTACTTATTTAAACAATTCACACCTAAATTAATTCACTAGGATGATCATACCGACTGCATCTTTGAATTAATTCAGTATTACTATATTTTTGCTTATTTTCTTAAGCATTTACTTTCAAAATGGTGTGTAATACAGCGTCAAAAAGTTGATAAATATGCAAAGAAAAAACCAGGGACCGTAATCATTATAAGTTATATTATAAAAATTACATGTCAATGATTATATTTAAATTTTTACTTTTTTGTTCAACAATAATCATTATTTTGGAGTAATTTTATAAAACTTAGACCATAATCATTATTATTTAACCAAAAAAATAAAACTTAAAAATATTGATTATTAATGAATCTTATTTTGAGCGAAAAAAAATGTACTGCTTTTGTGTTCAAATTTTGACCAATATTATTGTAAAGTGACCCCAAAAAAATATTTAACATTTTAAATTACTGTTGAATTTTATTTTAAGCGAAAAAAAAAAATCATTATTTTTTTGTTTTATGGTCTAAGTTTTATAAAATTACTCAAAAATAATGATTATAGTTGTACAACAACGTAAAGTTCCGAAAAATAAAAGTCATAGGGGAAATGCAGAGATTGTAAAAATAAATATTTTCTAAGTCTATTAGAAGTGGGTGATTTTTTTTTTTTAAATAATAATCATTATTTACGGTCCCTGGAAAATCATGAATTCTGTTCATAAAACTTGCATTGATAAAAGAAGTTAAAATATATTTCATACGAAGTAAACCAAAAAATATGAAAAGTATGATGGAGGTAACTGTCGTTTAAAAAATTAAAACTGCACATATACTTTTATGTGTACTATATACATACATATGTATGTACTTTATAGGGTCGAACATATTTTCTAACTATTATATAAATTTGCACAAAGTTATAACACCCTTTTTTTGATCAAATTCAATAAACGCGTTGATGATTAACTTTTGCAAAACAATAAAATGCTTTACCTTTCACTTGAAATAAACATTTTGAGCATATCGTTATGGAAGAGTTGAATTATTATCAAATTCAGTAAGACCTTAACTTTTTATGATGCAAAAAGCAATAAGAATTTACATTAAAGTGGTCACATTTACAAATGTCAAAATGTAAGAGCTGCATACATTGATGTTAGTGGACTTTATAACGAGTATGTTATAAAAATGTTATTAAAATTCACTTTTCCAGAGTGACCTTGTCTTGGGGAATAATCTATTAAAGGGCATAATAAAAACAGGACATAATAACAACAGTCGGGTGTGCTCGAAACAACTTAATTAAACTTGATCTGTGTGTGCACTAGAAGCATATTGTCACCAAAATTTTAGTAGCTTTAGCCCTTATCGACACTGATAAAAAGAAAAGCTTTAAAACTAAGATTTGTGTCTGAAATCCATAAATTGTTGTCTTAAAAATACCAAGAATATATTTATTAAAATATTCTTAGTTTTGTTGGAAAACTATAAATTTTAAAAGCTTTGATTGAGATAATATCAAAATCGATATAAGTATTCGATAATATTTTGTGATATTTTTAGAAGATGTTTTTACAGTTGCTGCCACTTTTTTTCTTCGTAAAGCAAAGAGGCTAAAATATATTTCCATAAAATTAATGAAGCTACTTACAAATGCTCACTTTGTAATTAAATAGTAAAAATTAGTGGAAACAACTAATTTGCAGTGAAAACATGAGAAATTTTAAGTCGCATCCAGATATGTATATTATAGGTATATCGTTAATTTTTTTGTCAAAAATATTAAATTAAAATAATGCTTTACCGAAATTTTATAGTTTTTGTGAAAAACATTTTTTTTTTAGATCGAAATATTATTGATACAGATGTTTTCGTTATTTTTTTTTAAAAATATCAAGTAAAAATAATATTTTTTCAAATCGAAATATTATTGATATTATCGATATATTTATTGTCAAAAACATCAAGTAAAAATAATATTTTTTCCATGTCGAAATTTTATTGATTTATTATTTATTTATTTATACTATCGATATTTTTTGTCAAAAATATGAAGTAAGCATAATTTTTTTTTATTTCGAAATATTATTCATATTGATACTTATCGATTTATTTTTTGTAAAAAATAATACAAAGTTTTTCAAATAGAATTTTTTTTATATATTTATACTATCGATATTTTGTTGTCAAAAATATCAAGTGAAAATAATATTTTTTTCATATCGAAATATTATTGATATTAATATTTTTTAAAAGTATCCCTAGTCAGCACTAAACATATAAAATAAAGAATCCAAAATATATAAATAAAGTGTTGCCTAAGCGAAAGGCGTCAGTGACTGTAAAACCTCGTGACTGACACAGTGACTGTGAAACCTGCAAGTGTTTTATTTGTATACAAATGGACAAGTGTATTAGTGTGTGTGTGTGAATGAGTGTTTGATTGTATGTATGTATGTTTGTGTGTGTGGATTTGTATGTTTGTTTCTCTATTTGCCAAGCATTTATTACCGTTTCGCCCAACTCTGAAACCTTCTAAATTTCACATTTCGCATTTCGCATCCTCACACTGAATGGGAATCATGTGCGCCATGGAAATACCCCAGCTATGCCACATGTGTCTCTTCTTCTCTGTCTGTGTGTGTGTCTGTGTGTGTGTGTGTGTATACGTTGTTTTTATGACTGCTTATTTATTTACTTGGTTGGCTCGCTGGGTTTTCCAGCTGGCTGGCTTGTCCTCGTCCTGTTCCTCCCTTCTCCCTCCTTCCTCTCTTTCCCATTCACACTGCTTTTCCTCACTTTCTGCGTCTGTCCTTTTAAGACCCTGCACTTAAAATGCACAAGGTATATATGTACATTAGGGTGCATCGATTTGTATGAGCCCAAAAAAATATATAAAAATAAATATATAAAAACATGTGTTAACATCTTAAAATTGGCCGTACACTGATAAAAAAAAATGTTCTAAAATCAAAATTTTGGTCTCAGAACTAAGAATTTCGGTCTAAAAAATGCGTCGAAAACATAAAATTCTTAAATTTAGAAAAAACATCTTGATTTTAAGAACAATTCAAATAAGAATAAGTTCTTAATTTAAGACCAAATAGTCTTAAATTCTCAAACCAAAAATAAAAAGTGAGGCAGATGATTTCAACTTTAAGCTTATAATTTTTTTTGATATTTATACTTTTTTTTGGATTTATTTTATTTTTATAAATATTCCGATTATATGTTTTTTCCTCGGCTAGAGCGGGTTTCGATCCCTCGACTTGTTCCCAAACCTGAAACGGCGACTCTAACCATAACGCCACGGTGCCATTATTGTCTTCATATTAAATATTACATATTTATATTTTCTTAACAATTTAAGATTTTTAATTATTATATTAAGAACTGCGAATTTTTAGATTAATATTCTTAGTTTTATTAATTTGGTCATAAAATGGTCGTATTTTAAGAACAAAATATTTAAGATAAATGTTCTCGATTTTAGAAGTTGGTCTTTTTTTCAGTGTAGAGACACCAGAAATAGGTATGTGAATTCCTCTATATCCTAAGCATAGCAAGTTAATTTTAAAATGTTGCCACACCCATTTTAAACTATTTTTTAAAGCTAATGTTCTCTAAAATTTGTATCACATTCGTTTGATAAGCCCGAAATTTATTAAAGAATCAAGGGAAGAAGTAAAGAACGTACATAGTTTACTTGGGTAATATTTGTTTGTAACTACAGGGTCTCTTACAGTCGTGTTCTCTCGACTGCAGCCATTCCTATTAGTTTTTTTTCTTTTTTCTCAATCTGCATTCGCGTTTCGCCTTTGGCCAACGCATATATTTTTCACACATTTTTCGCAGTGTTCTCTCTCTCTCTCTCTCTCTGCAGGTGTCTGCCTCTCTAACTAACTGAACAAAGTGTGTTTATGACTGTCTGTGTGTGTGTGTGTGTGTGTGTCCTTGTTCAGACCTTGCCTCTTTGCTTCTGTTGTGATTTCGCCAAACAAAGCAGAGACTAGAACAGACCAGACCAATTTACCCGCCTCATCATCGACCATCATCTTCCATACTCTATATTCTCATCTTCCATCTCCCACACTGTTAAAAAATAAATACATAGGTTCTAAAATCAAAATTTTGGTCTCAGAACTAAGAGTTTTAATCTTAATAAAATTCTTAAAGTTTGAAAACACATCTTGATTTTAAGAACATTTCAAACAGGGACCGTAACGATTACAATTTTTATTTTATTTTGTTTAAAAATTTTTTTAATTATTACAATTAATTTATATGATTTTTATTATAAAAACTGAAAACAAAAGTTATTATTCAATTTTTATTTCAAAAATTGAAAATAAAAATTGAATTCAAATATCTTTTGAAGTAAAGGTGCCAGATCATATATATGTCTATATGTATATGTCTATATGTCAAAAGATATTTGAATTCAATTTTTATTGAAAAATAACTTTTATTTTCAATTTTTATTATAAAAATTGAACATAAAAGTTATGGTTTAATTTTCATATAAAAATTCAAATATAATAATTATTTTTATCATATAAATTAATTTTAAAAATTAAAAATAATAAAAAAATTAAAAATTGCATATAAAAGTTTATCCTGTTTTTGAATTTGCCGTAAAAAAATAACATATGTATTTCTATTTTGCTCACTCTTCTTGGATTCTTTTTTGTGCCTCAATTTTTATAAACTCATAACTCTTATTTACGGTTGCTGATTTCAAATAAGACCAAGTTCTTTTAAATAAGGTAAAAAAAAGTCCAATTTTCAAGACCACAATTATAAGTATAAGAATAATTGTTCTTATTTATAGACCCAACAGTTTTATTAGGTTTTAAATTTATAATATTTTTACTGTTGTTGTTTTATTTTAATATTTATAAATTTTTCTCTGGTTTGGTGTTTTTTTTTATAAATATTTCGTTAATATGTTTTTTTTCTTCATTTTTATTATTCTTCATATTTATTTTTAACATTTTTATTCTTATATTAAGAGCTGCGATTTTTTCGATTAATATTCTTAGTATTAATAATTTGGTCTTAAAATGGTTTTATTTAAGGAACAAAATATGTAAGATGAATGTTCTTGATTTTAGTTATAGGTCTTTTTTTTCAGTGCACTTTCCACCTCATATCTCGCCTCGAGAAAAGCGCCAAAGCGACACGCGCGCTCTCATTTTATGCTCATTATTAATTAACGAGTTATTTTCCACACCCTGTGCTGAATATTTATAAATTTTTGAATCGATTTTCCTTGAAAAATCGCTTCTCACATTGCTCACTTGTTGCTCTCTCTCTCTCTCTCTCTTTCTCTACATCTATCTCTTTTTACCAAGAATAATTTTGCAACACAAATTTAAAACGTTGCATCTTCGCAAAAATGTTGTCACAAAAATCAATCGATTCAACTTCAACTTCTTCTATTCAATTAAAAAGTAAACTCTGATACAATATTATAACTATCAATTCATATGCAGTTAAACTTCTCTTCAAGTCGCCTCTAACTTCATCGTCCTTTATTTAAACCAGGGACCGTAAATAAGAGTTATGAGTTTAAAAAAATTGAGGCACTACAAAGCCTCAAGAAGAGTGAAATAAATAGACTTATTTTATTTTTTTACGGCAAATTCATAAACAGAATAAACTTTTATTTGCAATTTTTTATTTTAAAATTATTTTTAATTATTAAAATTAATTTATATGATAAAAATAAAAAATAATTATTATTTTTCAATTTTTATATAAAAATTAAACCATAACTTTTATTTTCAATTTTTATTGGATCATGAAAAATAATAATTAGTTTTTATTTTTATCATATTTTTTAACAAAATAATAAAATTAATTCTTACTTTGTAATTTTAATAAAAATTATAATTGGTACGGTTTTATGGATGTAATTATTTCTTTCCGAACCGAACCTTTTATTATAGAAAGTTAGTTTCGGGTTCGCGGGCTAAATAGTTTTGAAAGGTTCGGTTCATGATCCAATTCGGATTGCGCAAAATTCCGAACAGAACCGGTTCAGAACCGGTTTGCAGCCTTGATTTGAACATCACTAATAGACGCTTTGTGTTTTCTGAGTGCTGGGTCTAAAATAAAATGGAATACCTGCTGAGTAATCAGTTATTGCTCCGATGACAATGACAATGACAGAGATGACAACAACAACAAAAACTAAAACAACGCTTGATGCAACAACAGCAACAACAACATTATCTATGACTCTGTCAATGTTGTTGTTGTTGTTGTTGTAGTTGTTTTTGTGCATTTTGCAGGCTGGCAAAACTGTCAAGAGTTAAAGTGACTGTCCGTCTGTCGGTCTGTCTGTCGGTCTGACGGACCGCAAAGCTGAAGAGCAACCAATCCAGAGGTTGACGACAGGTTCAACTTGACATTCGATGACAATCATCAATGCTGATGACATTTGTCTTTCGTCTTTCAACTTCAATATGGTTATGGAAATGGATATGGATATGGATTTGGATATGGATTTGGGATTTGGATTTGAGTCTGCGCTTTGTTTTATGATTCGACTTATACGTTTGCTCACTTGCCTGCCGTTTGTCCTGTTAGCCGAGAGTCAAGTGTCAAGTGTCAAGCATATCAATTAGAGAGACAACGAATACAATGGTCATTTAACATTTACCATTTACCTGAGTGTCAAATGGCTTAAACGCTGCCATATTCATATTCATATGTCGATGATAATATTCCAATTATTTCGAGACAATTACAACACACATGAAATTAGACAGCAAAGAGCTAAAGGGCCAAAAGAAAATTGTTGGCATTGAACAGGCAATAAAACAATTCATCTAGCTTAATTTGGAATTTGGGGAAAATTTTCAAATTTTCAAACTTATTTACTTTAACAGTTCTTAAATAAATACAATTCCAGATTCTTGGTTAATTCAGCCCTTTCATAGGTTCAGCTTTACATTGAATTTATCGATAGCTCTTTTAACGATTATAATTTTTATTCAAAAAATTAAAAAAATAAGAATTAATTTTTTTTATTTTGTTAAAAAATTATTTTTAATTATTAAAATTAACTTATATGATAAAAATAATAAATAATTATTATTTTTAAATTTTTTATATAAAAATTAAACCATAACTTTTCTTTTCAATTTTTATAATAAAAATTAAAAATAAAAAGTTATTTTTCAATCTAAAAATTGAATAAAAATATCTTTTGAACTAAAGGTGCCAGATCATATCATATCATAAAATTATTTTATTAATTCCAAATCGAAATACCTAAATTATTTAAGCCGAAATATCCGATGTAAAACCGATTCATGAATAATGATTATTTTTGGTTCAATCAAGCAATACATTTAATTATATTTATATTTAAGGTTTTTAAAACTAGTTTTGATTTTAAATTTAAATATGGATCTTATTAGATAGTTTTTAAATTGATATATTGATCTTATTAAATAGACTTTCTCTGAAATCCAAAAATTTTTGTTGAGTTTCTGAACCGAAAACATAACGGTATTTTAAAATCGAAACATACAAGAAACCGGTAACCGTTACGAAACCGATGTACAAAGATTTTTCGTAACCGATAACCGAAAACCAAAATACAAACATAACCCAAATCCTAACTGAAACCGATATTCGTTTTGTTTTGATATCCTGGTAAAAATATTATCCATATACACACTTACATACAAATGTATATTTAAAACTACTTGTCTTTTAAATTTGACCAGTCCGTGGGTTAAATTCGGGGTCAAAGTTTAAATTAGGACTGATTAGTTTCGTATGAAATTTTATTTTAATTATCTACAGATTATTTTGTTTTAAAAACTGTTTAAATTTTGGTTAAAATACTTTATCATATAGTTGTCACAGAAACGATCAGTTGAGAAATAAATAAATGACTAAGATAAAGATAAATCGAATTTAAATAATTAGAAAGGTCGCCAAACAATCCAATTAAAGTTTCTTTCATGTTTTCATTTCCTTTTCGGAAATATCTATGTATCGATATTGTTGAATCTTTATTTTGCATTAGAACAGATTTTTTTGTTTTAAAAACTGCTTAAATTTTGGTTAAAATACTTTATCATATAGATGTCACAGGAACGATCAGCCGAGAAATAAATAAATGAATAAGATAAAGTTTCTTTCATGTTTTCATTTCCTTTTCGGAAATATCTATGTATCGATATTGTATCTTTTTTTTTTGTTTGGTTAATTAATTTAAATCCACATAGCAAATATGACTAACTGGAATTTAATCGATATTACTTATCAAGGTGTTGCAGGAAACAAGTTGAAAAGAGAAAATCAAATTGCTGATCAAATTGGCAATTATGTACTCGTTTTTCGCACAGTGTAAATTGTTATTGCCACATAATGCGAACATGTGCTGTCTGTGTGTGTGTGTGTGTGTGTGTGTCTGTCCAACTGTAATTTGGAATTTTGCGCTTGTCTTGAGAGCCAAGTTAGTGGCATGGCTTGAATAACAGAGAGACAGTGGCAGAGGGAGAGAGAGAGAATGGTAAGGGGGGGGGGGGGGGGGAAGCATGAATTTGGGGCTTTGGCATGCCAGCCATGTAGCGACCATGTTGTTGTCCAGGTCCCAAACGAAGACCGCTTGGCATTCAACATGCGAGGCACGCGCAGGCGCAGCATTTTTGTGGCCAATGTTTGTGGCAAGCGTTGAGGTAGGACCGCTGTTGTTGTTGTTGTTAGTACTAATATGACGGTCACTTTCCCATGGACCCATGAAAAATCAATCAGAGTTGCCGTTGTGGATTTCGATGCCCATGTCGGCGTCTAATCCCCTCAGCAACAACAACAACTGCAACAAAAAAAAAATCAAAAAAATCAAAAAAGTCTAAAAGAAAAAAGAAAAAAGGAAACAACTACAAATGCCGAGTGTGTAATTAAAACATTAATTTCCTGTCGTTATGAACCGAATTTTTGGAATGCCTAGCAACAACAACAACAACAACAACAACAGCAACATCGACAGCAACAAACGCCTACGTCGCAGCAGCGACTAGAAGCAGAGCGACGGCGACGGCGACTGCGGCAGAGGAAGCAAACGCAGGCAGCGCGTTAAATGTTAAGGCAAACAGAGCACAGCCTAACAGAGTACAAAGCGGAGCAGACAGAGAGCGACAGAGAGAGAGAGAGAGAGCGAGAGCAACAGAGCAAAAGTGCAGTGTTGCCCTTTTAGCTATTTTATAGCTAGACTTTGTTTTCTTTACAAATTCAAAAATTAAATTTAAAAAATAATAGCTGGCTATTTTCAAAAACGATTTTTGACTACTCTTTCAAATTGCCAACTTCAATATAATAAGGAAAATCAATAAATCTTGGTTGAAAATATATAAAGTACAAACAAAAATTGTTTTAATCTGATATTGGATTACTTCAATAAAGAAGATAGTCAGCAAAAAACATGGTGTCCACTTTGATAATTGCAAATACTCGTATACTACTACTGGCTATTTTAAAAACGACTTGGCTACTCTTTCAGATGGCCAGATAACTTCAATTTAGTAAGGAAAATAGATAGCTCTTGGTATAAAAAATATATTTAGGGCAAACAAAGATTGTTTGTTTGAGATATTGGAATATTATTTAATAAAGAAAAAGAAAACATTGTATTCATTTTGTCAATTGCAAAAATACTCAAAAAAAAAAAACTATTTGCTAAAAATCTGGCTATTTTTAAAAACGATTTTTGACTACTCTTTCAGATAGCCAGATAACTTCAATTTAATACGGAAAATAAATAATTCTTGGTGAAAATAATATATTAAGGGCAACAAACATTGTTTGTTTGAGATATTGGAATATTTTTTAGGCAGGGTGAGAATCGAACCCAGTTATTTTCAAACTGAAAGTTCTAGTTGTGTCAGATCGACATCTTTAATGCTATTTTGGGTTATTGGTATATTAAATTTATAGTTTCACATTTCTTAAAGTATAATTTTTAGACATGAGCCTGAAATGGGCTAACAATATTTTTTTAATTAATTGCAAATCTGACAAATAAATAGACTCTATCGAAGATGGGATTGCTATAGACAAAATAACGTATTTTATATTTTAAATACGAAATAAAAAAGTTATTTAATTTTTGTATGCATTTTTAATAGTTTGTTAGCTGACTACCTTATTTTTTTTTTTTTAAATTAGCTACTTTAGCTTTTAAATTTCTGGCAACACTACAAAAGAGAGCGGAAGAAGAAGAACAAGAACAAGAAGCGAGTAGTGTTGCTGAGCTGCCAGCAAAGTGAACTTTTTTTATTTTTATTTTGTTTTTTAAGTTGTGAAAGAACAAAACTAAATAAAAAGCACAAACAAGTAAGGCGCAAAAAAAGTTTCAAGAATATAAAATGAAATCATACATATATATTTGTGTAGATATATGTATGTATGTATATGTGTGTGTTTGATGCTCTTGTAACTTGAGATAAATCCGTTATAATAACTCTGGGCAACTGGGCCGCAGTTGCAGGGAGTGCGAGGGGAGTGAGGCGGATGGGGGGGGAACAACTTGAAGCATGCAAAGGCGGCCTAAATGATGCCCAACATACACATACAGGCAAACATATAAGCACACCTCAAGTGTGTGCCTCGTTGTTGTTGATTGTATCTTTGGAGGATGCTTTTGCTGCCTGAAAAGTACCCGCAATACCGACTGCGACTGCGACAGCGACTGCGACATCGACTGCGACGTCGACAGCGACATGTCTTTTGTTTTGTTTTCGTTGCGCTTTGTTTTGTTTTGTTTTGCCTTTGTTGCCTGTGCTTGTGCCCTTGCCCTGCCTTATTCTAGCTTTTACCTGTTGTTTGTAGAAAAGCGTAGCAGCAAAAGGAGCAACACTAAAAATTGAGTAACCCAAACATTTTCAAAAAATCATATTAATATGAGCTAATAAAAAAAAGGTAGCAACCAAATGTATTGATATGAAAAAGGAGCAATCAGATGCGTATTTTAGAAATGGGCATTTTGCAACAGATCTGCAACACTGCTGAATTGATAGCTTGCACACAGATCTGCAACACTGCGAATGTATACAATATGAGTTAATTTAGTAGCATTTACATATATGTATATGTATGTACATATGTATATGTGTGTGTGATTTTGTAGCATAGAAATGCTGCGTTAATTATTTTTCTTACCTGTGCCGCACGTTCTCTCTCTCGGGCTCTTGCTCTCTCGCAGCAGCAACAACAACACCAAACACTACAAGTGTGTGAGTTTGCAAGGGCGTAGGCAGGAGGGGGACACAGTACGAAATGTCGGTTATCCTGCAGAAATTTTATTTATCCAACATTTTGTCGATTTCCCTTTCAAATTTAAACAATTTTATTAATAATTTTTATATTGTTATATTCATTTAAATTAAATTTTATGACTAAATAGTCCATCTTAAAATGAATTGAGATTTCAGGAGCATCGACAATTACTTTTGCTGTTCTTTTGAATTCTTAGAGTTTTTAGATGAAATTAGTTTGAAAAACGCTAATTACACCTAACATAATTAAATGTTATACTTGATTGATCCGAAAGAAACCGTTATGCTCAAAATATAATAAAAAAATTACAATACATAATAAATAAATTTTAAGGTAAAGTTTTCAGTTACGGGTAACAATTGCAATCGGTTAATACCGTTTAAAGGTTACGGTTTCCCTAATATAAAAATTAGAAAAATAATTTTCATTGAACTGAACTATTTAAAAAAATAATAATAATAGGAAATACGTGAATTTTGAATCCCAGCAGAATCGGTTAAAAATATAATTAAAAAACTTTATTGTTTTTCTAATATTGCGCAACTACTATTTTAGACTTTAAATCCAAATCTATAATAATAATCAGTGATTTTCAATCTTTAAATAAATCTAGATTATTTACAAAATTTTAATTGGTTTCAAAAGTCAAGAAAAAATTAAAACAGTAAAAATATTTTTTTTTGTGTATTAAATTGAACCAAATCTAGGGTTTCACGATGTTTGATGATGTTTTGCAACCTTGGTCAAAACACTTTGTTGACCAACTGTATATTAAAAAAAAAAAATAAATAAAAAATTATTAAATGTGGCACGCCCCTTCGCACAAAGCTGCCTACGCCCATGTGTGAGTGTATCTGTTTTGGGCATCTTTGTTGCCGACTGCGAGGCTGCTGCCTTTGGAGCTGCGCGCGCCAATCAGCTCCAGTTGTTGCTGCTGCTGCTGCCTTTGGGCAACGGCCGCAGTCGCAGTCGCAGCATACATACATTTCTGACTGTTGAGTCACGCACACACACAAGCACACACACACACACGACGGAATACACACCTTTTGTTCTTTTGTATGCTGCAAGGCATTAACAACAGGCTTAGCTACATATACATACATACATATGTACATATATATGAACATACATACATACCTGCCATTTGCTGTCGGCGTCGACGCGACGCCAACTTTAGAACGCGCGCTCAATTGCTTTTTACCTTACCTTACCGACGCGTCGCTGTTGCTGCGCTGCCGCTGCTGCTGCTTTTGCTTCTTCTTCTTCCTCTTGTTGGTCTTTCGTTTTGCTTTTTGTTGGAATTCCTATTCCTGGGCCTCTCTCTTCAAGCCAGCGCAATTTGCCAAACCCATTGTTTGTGCACCTCTTATGTAGGTGTGTACTTATGTACTTATCTATGTGTGTGTGTGTGTGTGTGTGTGTGTGTGTGTATATCCTTTAATACAAAAGCAAATGCAAGAAAAGAAAGGGGGAAGAAGAGAAAGAAAATAAAACTTGCTCGCTTTGAGTGCGCTGCACTTGCGCTGCGCTGCGCTGTCGACAGGTACAACAAACAAACAAACTGCAGTCACTCACTCTCTCGCGCTCTCTCTCTCTTTCTCCCTCTCTTGCTTTGCGCTCTCTTGCGGCTCTCTGCGCTTGAGCCAACGTTTTGTAGCGCAGCTCGCAGTCGCAGTCGCTGTTTTAGTTTTTCAGTCTATGGCTGACTTTGTTCGCAGAGAGAGGTAAACGTACGTTTTGTCGCCGCGTCGCGCAGTCAATTAAAAAAAAAGCAACAAACAACAACAACAATAGTAGTAGCAACAACAAAAACAACAGCACCTGTAACTGTTGGCAGACCGGCAAATGTTTAATAACAGTGTTTATTTCTTTTCTTTTATTATTATTATTAATTTGCCATTAGCTGTCGATCAATAGCAAATTTGCATGTGTGTGTGTGTGTGTGTGTTCCTAAGAACTCATTAAATTGTAATTAAACGACAAACCGAAAGACAACAAAACAAATACTGCTACGTTTTCTACTACTAAATGACTTTTACTAACTTTTCGTATGCTGTGGTAAGCTGTGACAGTGTTGCCAGACCGAGCGTGTAATTTGAAATTGTTGAAATTGAAAATGTGAAAGAAAAAAGTGGCAAAAACAATGTGTGTGTGTGTGTGTGTGTGTGTGTGTGTGTCTGGTCAACATGCAACGCCGTTGTTGTTGTTGCTGTTGTTGCAGCAGCCATAAAAGCAGCAAAAAATTTCTTTCGAAAGTGCTGCAAAATTGGTCAAGCAACTTTTTACAGTGTGTTGTTATTGTTGTTGTTGCTGCTGCTGTCGTAATTAATACTTTGGTCAATAAACAACAACAACAACCAACAACAAAATGTGCATGCAAGAAAAATGCAATCGACGTTGTTGTTGCCGTTGTTGTTGTTGTTGTTGCCCGTTTCGAGTTGCGCGCATGCGCGCAGCTTTCAAGCAACTTTTTTTTTTTATTTTTATTATTTTTTTCTCTTTTGTTATAAATTTTGTTGTTGTTGTTATTGTTGTTAACGTGATTTTCATTTGTGGGAAGCAGAGGCAACAGCTAATAGCTGAAATGTGCCCAAAGTGCCTGGATAAAAACCAAGGATAACAAAACCATATAAATAAAACAAACAACAACAAAGCAGAAGAAGAGGAAGAGAGAGGAAGAAGAGCGAAGAACACAACAAATAGCTGCAAAATGCGCATCTTAAAACAATGGTGAGACACTGTGCTTATGTTGCATGCAACATAACAAATTCTACAACTTAAGCAAATACTTAGACATACAGTTGGTCATGCAACTCTTTTGACCAATTCAAAAATGCACACATTAATTTTTGTTTTAAATTAAATGTATATAATTATTTATATACTAAAAATCTGAAAATTATAAAATATTTTTTTTTTTGCTAAAATTGTTGTGAAAACAATTTCTGGCGGAACTGTTTGTGGTATGTACTTATGTATGTATCTTTGTGTTTAGTCTTTGCTTTGGCTGCAATTGCATTTCATTTGCCAGATACTCGACACATAATACATAGATACATACACTGAAAAAAATGACCATCTTCTAAAATCAAGAATCTTAATATATGAATTAAAAATCTTAAATTATTAAGAAAATATAAATATGTCATATTTAATATGATGACAGTCTGGAAACAAGTCGAGGGATCGAAACCCGCTCTAACCAAGGAAAAAACATATAATCGGAATACTTACAAAAAAAAAACCCAAAAAAAAGTACAAATATCAAAAAAAAATGTTTAAAGTTTATAAAACACCTGCCTTATTTTTTATTTTTGGTTTAAGAATTTAAGACTGTTTGGTCTTAAATTAAGAACTTATTCCCATTTGAAATGTTCTTAAAATCAAGATGTGTTTTCTAAATTTAAGAATTTGATGTTCTCGACGTATTTTTAAGAACAAAATTCTTAGTTCTGAGACCAAAATCTTGATTTTAGAACATTTTTTTTATCAGTGTAGTTACAGATACAGATACATAGATACATTTACCTAACTTTGAGAATTTTGTCTCGTTTCGTTTCGTTCTTGATAATCAACACTATTGTTGCAAGTGTGTGTGTGTGTGTATGTGTGTGTGTGTGTGTGTCGAGACATGCATAATGTATATCATGTTTGTGTATCTCATAGATACACGTCGCATTTCGTATGCAAAACACGACGACAACAACAACAAAAACTGTCATTACGAATATTTTTGTGGACTGTGCCATAAATGAAGTGCAGTCTTATATAAACGACACCAAAATTATATTGGCCCATTCCAACACATTCCACAGCGAAAAATAAGAATATACAAGACAAAAGATAGAGATAGAGATAAAGATAGATATGTATCTTTAGTTCTGGGTGTGCATGCCAAAGCAATTGAAAAACAATTTCAATGCAATTGATGTGCAAAATTCATGCAATTTTTCAGCCAATTTTCGGCCAGACATTTTTCTCACCTAGACAACAGATAGAGAAAGAGAGAGAGAGGGAAAATGAGAAATATGCAGCTATGTCTGGGAAGGGAACACAAGGGCAGGATGTAAACGGAAGGAAGAAAGGTACGATGGAAGGTTGGAAGGAATAACTAGCATAGCGAAATGCCTCCAACTACCTGCCACATTTTTTGTCCGCCCATATTTCAAAGCCATAACCGTAACCAAAAAAAAACACTGGGCAGTGCAGCATCGTGATATGTTTGTACGTGATTCGTGATTCTCGTGATTCGTGCCTCCGGAGACGCGTGTTAACGTCAGTTGCCTGATTGATTCACCTCTAAGCGTTGGGGATATTGCAGACGGTTGGGAAACGAGTCAGATAACAACACACAGAGAGAGATAGAGAGAGATAGCTGACCGCAAGGCAGGAAATTGAACGATGAGTCATTTAGAAACTGACAATCTTCAATTGTTTGATTGTGGCATAACATGAAAATTGACTTTTCATAGGCGACAAAAGTGGCCTCAAGTGGAACTTATCACCAGTGTTGCCACAACAGTTCTTTCCCCTCCCCCCCATTGCATGGAAAAAATCGATAAATGTTGGTAAAGATTCGGTTCGGTTCGATTCGATGGTTCGAATCAAGCCGGTTTCAAGCCTTGCTTCAATTTAATATACAAACATATATTTATTGTTTTAAGTTTATCTTAATTATTCAAACCAGTTAAATTTTGTATTCAAAAAATATTCGAATATTGTATATAATCTAAATTAATTTAAGGATTTAAATATGACTAGTGATTTTTTTTCAAGGTCTCAAATAATTGATCAATGTTATAAATGCATAAAATATATGGAATTCATTTTTTTTTAACCGAACCCTTTAATTGTGAATGTGGTTCGGTTCTTGTTCGGTTTCGATGCGTAAATAATTTTAATGGTTCGTTTCATATTCAGGTTCGAGTTCAAAATTGGTTGGCAGCCTTGATTTTGTTTTTCACATTTTGTACCCTAGCAAAAATATATGATATAGTTATAGACTTTGACCAAATCAGGTCAGGATGTTAAAAACAGTCCCAAATACACAATTCCTGAGTTTTGTTGGGATATCTTAAGAAACAAAAAAGTTTTCCATACTAAAGATTAATTTGCATCCGATTGTTCCTATGGCAGCTATATGATATAGCAATCCGATTTTGACATAATTTGGTCAGGATGTAAGAAACATTCCCAAACATATAATCTGTAAGTTTGGTTCAGATATGTTAAGAAAGAAACATGCCCTCTGACCTCAATTTGAGGCACTTACAGGTGGATTTTCGCAAAACGCCGTCTTACGTGTATTGCACGATAAAATTGTCTCAGCTATGTTGTGTAAAATTTTCAAAATTTCAGTCAGTCAGTCAGTCATTCAGTCAGAACAAAGAGTTTTATATATATATAGGATGTGGACCAGCATTTTAATAACAATTGTAAAAAAAGAAACCGATTAACAATTATCCGAGTCGTTCAATGATTATTAACACTTTTCGTGTTAAGTGTCACAAAATACTTAAAATATGGCTGAAACCGTGGAATGGAACTAACAGAGAATGCTCGTAAAAATGAGGATTTCGCTTTAATAGCCAACTTTATTCGCTTTTATTGACTTGTTTGCCAAGGACGCTTCTGCTTGACCACAAGCCGACACTTGAGGCGCTTGTAAACCCCAAAAGCCACAGAAACAGAGATAGAGATAGTGAGAAAGAGAGAGAGCGAAAGAGAAAGGAAAAGTGTGTAATTGAGAGAAAGAGAGAGATAGGAAAAGGGAGGCTGCCCTTTGGGGCTGCTTTGGCAATCAATTAAACTGCATTTCAATTACAATTTCTCAAATCGTGAACGTGAATTCAACTGTACTTTAATTGCATCCATTGGGAGCAACCACGCCTTTGCCCTTACACTTTGCCACGCCCACACAAAAAACTAAGCTTGCCTTCTGGGCGATTCAGTCAGTGAGTCAGTCAGTTAGTCAGTCAAAGAGTCGGCGTCAATTTTGTGAAGCTGCTTCAACATTTGCTGGCTGTGAAACTAAAAACCGAAAAACCCAAAAACCAAAAATGAAATTTCTGCAATTCCAAATGCAGCACATGAAAGAGCAAGAGGGACTGGAAAAGGGAGGGAAGAGAGGTATATAATGTTGTGTGTGTGTGTGTGTGTTTTGGTGTTGGGTGGATTTGAAATTGATGCACTCAGAAAAATATGTCATCCTAAAATTAGGTACATCCGTACATGAATTTATTCCCTTTTTCTTAAAAATTGTAAATCTTAAATTTATTTGTTCTTAATTTTTGAAATTCTAACTTACAGCTATCTGAAATAATAGTCCGATTTTTACCGAACTAAGTCAGATTATATAAGACCATGACAAAAATAAAATCTGTAAGTCTTCTTAAGATATCTTCAGAAACAATAGAATTATTTATACTAAACTAGTTAAAGATTTTTTTGTACTTAAAATAGTTTTTTCAAGATTGAAATGAAATTAAATTTGACAATGTTTTGTACTAGAAACAAGCACATTTTGGGATTAGATCAAGAATTTACTTTTTCATTACATAATTATTAAATGGTATTTAATTGTGTTATTTTGCTTAGTAATAATATGATCAAATGAAATTAAATATGACAATGTTTTGGGATTAGATAAAGATTTTCGTGTACTTGAACTAATATGATTCGATCTTTTAAAGACCTGAATTCAACTCAAAACTTACTTAAAGTATCCCAGAAAAATCGAATTTTTTGCGAAAAACTAACTTTAAATAAGATTTTTGTACTCAGTTTTGGAAATTCCGAACTCAGGCTAGAGCTGGAAAAACATTGATGTTTCGTCAAATCGATGATCTAGACCAAAAACATCGATGTTTTTTAAATGCACCATTTTAAATATTAATTACTTTATTATTCTCTTCCATTACCATTTATATATTACAAAAATATACATAAATATAATCAAATTAATTAAACAAATATTTATAGATTTGTTCCTCCATGAGTTTTATTTCATAAAGTAAAGTAAAAATGTAAGGCTGCAAAAAAAATTATCGATGCAATAAATCGATGATTCTATATTTTCATCGATTTATCTCCAGCAGTTTAATTACGAAAATCTAGATTATTTTTCTAAGTGTATTAACCAGGTATCAACATTTGTATATTCATCCATTCCCAGTTGCTTTGTTCCCACAACTTGTCGTATTTTTGTTTGTATTTAAGTTTTAATTAATTCTCAAGAAATTTGCGTGAGTTGTTGCTCAAGAGTTTATGGAAAACTTAATCGTTGCAACATTTTGACATTGAAGACGAGACAAGACGAGACGAGACGAGTCTCGATTGGGGGCTCAATTGAGCGGCATTGATATTGCCCCATTTCCCATTTCCCATTTCCCATTTCGCATTTAACATTTAGTTACCCCTTTGGTTGCCAATGGTTTACAATGGCTTATGGCTTTACCAGTAATTAAACTCGGTTCCAAGTGGAGATATATGTACATCTACTTTATCATACTATATGCTATACATATATGTACACTGAAAGAAAAAGACCAACTTCTAAAATCATGAACATTCGTCTTAAATATTTTGTTCTTAAAATAAGAACATTTTAAGACCAAATTAATAAAACTAAGAATATTAATTTGAAAATTCGCAGTGCTTAATTTAAGAATTTAAAATCTTAAATTGATAAGAAAATATAAATATGTCATATTTAATATGAAGACAATAATGGCACCGTGGTGCTCTGGTTAGAGTCGCAGCTTCAGTTTGAGATAACAAGTCGAGGGATCGAAATTCGCTCTAGCCAAGGAAAAAACATATAATCGGAATATTTATAAAAAAAAAAATCAAAAAAAGTATAAATATCAAAAAAAAATAAGTTTAAAGTTTAAAACACACCTGCCTTATTTTTTATTTTTGGAAGACTTAAGACCGTTTGGTCTTAAATTAAGAACTTATTGTTATTTGAAATGTACTTAAAATCAAGATGTGTTTTCTAAATTTAAGAATTTAGGCCAAAATTCGTAGTTCTGCGACCAAAATCTTGATTTTAGAACATTTTTTATCAGTGTATTTGTCCGTCGTTGTGACGCACAAAGAACTTGACTTAATTTACCTGGAAAGCTTACCACACAAATGCAAAATGAAAGAAAATGCAAATGAAAAGATGTTGGTGGCTTGTGGTGCATTTTAAGCAGAGTTGTGAAAAGTCCAGCTGATAACACAATGAAAGTAGTTTTCTTGGAAAAGCCAACTATACAAAAAGAGAGAGAGAGAGAGGGAAAATGAGAACATGTTAAGTAGAAAGGACGATGAAATTATACTACAAATGATTTCCTGCGAATTTCATTCACAATTTATAAAGCTCAAATGCTTTGTTTTTTGCAAGAACTGAAAACTTACAACTGCTAAAGTATAAAGAATTTCTAGAAATTCATACTTCACTTGAATTCCTATTGTTAAATAATGTAGATAATGGTTAAGGTTAGTTTTGATAAAGTTATTTGACCATAAGACCAAATACTAAGAAGTCCTTTTACTTTTCGTGTTGCTGCTATACCTTTATATTTTGAATTAAAATATATTACAAGCATTTTGAAGTGAATTTTCCTAGCTCTGAAGTGCTAAGAAATATAAAATGAATACACTGATAAAAAAAATGTTCTAAAATCAAGATTTTGTGCTCATAACTAAAAATTTTGGTCTAAAAAATGCGTCGAGAACATTAAATTCTTGAATTTAGAAAACACATCTTGATTTCAAAAACATTTCAAATACGAAATAAATTCTTAATTTAAGACCAAACAGTTCTTGTTCTTTTTTTCTGTGTATTAAGCTGTGTTTTTTGTTCTATGTTTCCTATTTCTTGTTTAGTTGTTTCTTCAAAAATTTTCCTTTATCTACTTTGTCATTCTATTTTTCTATTAAAAACCTTTCTTTACTTTAAGTGTTGTGGATACTTTTTTTCATCTTCCTGCAGTGAAAATCTTGCATATTTTTTAAATTCTCTGCTTCTGTCCAGTTCCAAATTTTGTAATTTTTCTCTTTCTATTTTTAGTCTAGCTTTTATTTTATATTTTTGCATTTAACTACCTGTACAATTGTTCTGCTTTTATTCCAATATCTTTCTGTAGTCTAAATCTTTCATATTTTGCTGCTTTGTATTAATTTTCGAACTGAAACATCTTAATAATTGTTGTACTAAGTACCAATTTTCCAACTTTATTTCTTAAATCTTAGACTTTTTAATTTTACTTTAATTTTCCAAGTTTTTCTTATTTCTTTCCGCTTTTTCATAGTTTTTCTTGCAGTCAAAGTCCTTTCGTCTTTCTGCTTATTTCTCTATTCAAATATATTTCCCTGCCTCGTTCTTTAGGCATTCAACTTCACTTTGATGGATTGACTAAGATTATCATAGGAATGAAATAGGAGAATTTCCCTGTTGCATGTTGGGAGTTTCTCCCATTTATTCGCACCCAACCCGCAACCCGAAAACCTCAATACTCAAGGTATTTGATTAGCTGCGTTCCACAGACGACAGCTGCCAAATTGTTTGCTCTATTAATTAACTTGGCTTTCAGTTGGCCCAAATATGGCTTGAAGTGCAGCATGCAGCTGCTGTGGCAGCGTCTGTGGCAATGCCAATAGCAACGGCACTTAAAGCCACCGTCGTTTAATTACAAGCGGAAGCATAGCAAAAGGAATCAACATGTATTAGAGATTAGAGCCATGGCCAAAACCAGGTCGAAATTAAGTAAACCAACAAATCCCACATTCTACAAGTATTTCGTGCACATTTCATACTTGATTTTCCACTAAGATTAAAATAACTAAAGCCAAGGATCTCAATTTAATTTCAAGTACTTTCACTTAAGTATGAATATTGAAGTATTTTAGTTTTTCCCACTCTTAAAAGTGAGTACAAAACGTACTTGATTTAATTACAATTCAAACTTGAATTAAACTCTTTAACTGAGACCAAATACATATTTAAAATATACGTAAATGTTCTTAAAATAAATATTCAGTTATATAGACTATGTGAAGTTATGCCTAAATTGGTTGCAAAATTTAAAATTTATTAAATTAATTTGAATAATTTTTGAAGTTGATTAAGATACATTTTTAATCAATTTATTAGTTAGAAAATTATATACCTAAAATTAATAAGTTTGTTAAAACTGGAAATATACTTATGACAGTCGATAAAAATTATCCGAATAAAGAAATCTTTAACATTTCAAGAATATCGACATTTTGAACAATTGTTTTCAAAAGCAATTCTCTTCAAAATCTGTAAATATTATTGAAACATGCCTATTTATATATATGTATTTATACAATTTTCGTACTTATTTCTGGTAAATCTAGAGTTTTACTTGATTCCAGATACTTTTCTCGTATATCAAGATTATTGATACTTACTTAAAGAACTTTCAAGCCCATTTTCAGTAATTCGTGCTTATATCAAGTTTAAATTTAAAAATCGCACAATTTCAATCCAAGGAATTAATGCTAAAAAAATGCAATGCAACTTCTAAAATCAAAAACATTCAACTTTAAGACCAAATTACTAATACTAAGAATATTAATCTAAAAAAATCTAAGTTCTTAATATAAAAATAATAGTCTTAAATTGTTAGGAGAATATAAATCTGTCTTATTTTCCAAGGAAAAACATATTTAAATAATCTATTTATAATATCAAACCCTAAATAAAATATATGCATATATATGTATATCAAGATAAAACAATACGTATAATAAGAAATTTGTAATTTTTAAAACCTGCCTTATTTTCTTTATTTATTTGTTGTCTTCAGTTATAAAAAACATTTATTCTTATACTTATATTTGTGGTCTTGAAAATATAGGAATTTCTGATTTTATTAATAAGAACTTGGTGTTATTTGAAATGGTTCAGAATCTTTTTTATCTGTTATTTTATTATTATTTATTTATTTTTTTTTTTTATTTATTTATTTTAGCTCACTATGTCATATCAATTAAAATGTATATATGGCATGTTTATCGAGTTCTTAATTTTTAAGTCTCTTTTCGCTCAGTGTAATACTCTTGCCCCTTTCCAAATTCCATCTCTTTGGTATTTTGGCACCTAGAAAAATGTTTAATTCTTTATAATACAACACAATTCATTAGTGACATTCCACTTGCTTTAGTTTTCAAAATGTTGTGGGTGTCTGGCCATAATTACCGCAACGTGGCTAAAAGAAAAAAAGGGCTAGTTAGAAATTTAGTAAGTGTACACTGATAAAAAAAATGTTCTAAAATCAAGATTTTGGTCTCAGAAATAAGAGTTTCGGTCTAAAAAATGAGTCGAGAACATAAAATTCTTGAATTTAGAAAACACATCTTGATTTTAACAACATTTAAAAAAAGAATAAGTTCTTAATTTAAGACCAAACAGTCTTAAATTCTCGATCCAAAAATAAAAAAATAAGGCAGGTGTGTTTTAAACTTTGAACTTATTTTTTTTTTGATATATGTATGTTTGTTTTTTTTGAATTTAATTTTTTTTTATTTATTAATATTCCGACGATTATATGTTTTTTCCTTGGTTAGAGCGGGTTTCGATCCCTCGGCTTGTGACTCTAACCTTAACGCCACGATGCCATTATTGTCTCCATATTAAATATGACATATTTATATTTTCTTAACAATTTAAGATTTTTAATTCTTATATTAAGAACTGCGAATTTTTTTATTAATCTTCTTATTATAAGTAATTTTGTCTTAAAATGTTCTTATTTTAAGAACCAAATATTTAAGATGAATGTTCTTGATTTTAGAAGTTGGTCTTTTTTTTTCAGTGTAGGTTTTTTACCTGTCTGTCCCCAAATCCCCTCAGATTTGTCCAACTGTCTGTTGTGGCAACTGGTTGTGGCAGGGCAAACATTTCTGTGGTTTTGCATTTTGACCGTCGCTCCAATTGCTTAACCCAATGACTCACTGACTCGACAGCAACAACAACAACAGCAGCAACAACAACAACAAGTTGTAGAAGGGGCGGTCAACTAACTGTGGCAACAACAATTGCTAACTAAGAATCTAACAATGGCTAGCAACGACTTCCGCTGTCCGCAAATAAGTCTCTTCCGCTTTTGGGACTGAACTATTGAGAGCATAAACCGGGTACTTGCCACTTGTTGCAAGGATAGCCACAGGTGCCACAGGTGCCGCAGTTGCCGCAACTGCTGCACTTGATGATTACAATGCTCTCATGCATGAAGCAAGCAACAAACAGCAACAACAATGGCAACATGTCCCGCTTGCCACACAATACATACAACAACAAGTGTGCCTAGGTGTGTCTTCCTCACTCCCTCTCTCTCTCTTTCTGTCTCTCTCGCAGTCGCTTACACTGGAAAAAAAAGATCAACTCCTAAAATCAAGAACATTCATCTTACATATTTTGTTTTTAAATTAAAACCATTTTAAGGCCAAAATACTACTACTAAGAATATTAATCTGAAAAACGCATTTCTTAATTAAATTGTTAGGAAAATATGAATATATTTTGATGTTTTGAGTCGCCGGTTCAGTTTTTCAAAACAAACGCGGGTTCGAATCCCACTCTTGCCAAATAAAACAAATTGAATAATTATTTAAAAAAAAAATTAAAATGTAATATTAAGTTTTTGATGACTTCTTTTTGAATAAAAGTCTAATAAAAGACTGAAAAAATAAAAGTCAAGGAAAAAACTTATATCAAAACAATATTTATAAAAATACCAAACCAAAAAATGTATATATATCAAAATAAAACAACAATAACAAGATTATTAACAGAGACCATAACTGTTATGAGGAAAATACAAAAAAAATCATGTTATATGGTTATTTAAAGACTTTATTTTATAAAACAAATTGAATAGTTATTTAAAAAAAAAAATTAAAAATTATTATTTGTTTTTGATGATTTTGTTGATTTATAAAAGACTGAAAAATTAAATATTAATAATATTAATTACTTTTAATTTTTTTTTTAATCACAAATAATTATTAAATTTAATTTATAAAATAAAAGTCTTTAAATAACCATCAAAGTGAATTGTAATTTAAAAATTTCTCAATATAAGTTTATTAACTGTTTGCAGAGATATTGTAAATACAAAAGTTTTTGTATATTTGAAACAAAAATTGACTGGTTTTTATAATTGACTTTTTTAATTGAATTTTTGATCAATAACGATTATTTTCAGTGCCTGTTTAAAACTGTTTGGTGTCTAAATAAAAACTTGGTCTTATTTGAAATGTTCTTAAAATCCATGTGCCTTCCAACTTTAGTCGGGAACTTTAAAATTCTTAGTTCTGAGAGCAAAATCTTGATTTTCGAACTTAATTTTGATCAGTGTATCAGCATATAACTCGCTCGTTGGCCGTTGACCATTAACAATTAGCATGTGGCATGTGGCATGTGTTGTTGTCGTCGTGCAACAGCAGCAACAAACTAAACAATGGCAACAACAATGTTCACAATGTTTGTGTGTCGACTGTCCACTTTATGATATGACAAACGCACGGACAGTTCAACAGAGTTTACACAAACAGAGATAGAGACAAAGATAGAGATAGTGATAGTGATAGAGATAGTGATAGGGGGAGAGGAAGCGAGCGAGGGAGAAATGCAAAATTCATCTGTGCTATTTGTGCCATATGTTTGTGTCATGGTTTGATTGCCTCATTTCCCTCCCTCCCATGCATAAATACATGCATATGTATATTCTCCTCCCTCACTCTCTCTCTCACTCTATCTTTCTCACTCTCACTATACCCCTCCATTTTCGCCTTCTGTCCATTTTGTGAGTTTAATCTGTGTGCCCCTTGTTTTGCAAATGCCTTCATCATTTCTAGACCCTGTACTTAAAAACTACAACTGGACTATTAAGTTTTTTATATTTGAAGCAGATGAAGCTTATTTTAGAACGTCCCTTTCTAAAAAGCAGAGACCGTAAATAAGAGTTATGAGTTTAAAAAAATTGAGTCACTAAAAAGCCTCAAAGAAGAGTAAGAAAAATAGACATATGTTATTTTTTTACGATAAATTCAAAAACAGAATAAACTTTTATTTGCAATTTTTTATTTTATAGCTCCTCTAGTTCAAAAGATATTTGAATTTAATTATTATCTTCAATTTTTATACAATACAAATTGAAAATAAAAGTTATGGTTTAGTTTTTATATAAAAATTGAAAAAAACAATTTTTTTTTATTTTTATCATATAAATTAATTTTAATAATTAAAATTAATTTTTGTCAATTAAATAAAAAATTAATTCTTATTTTTTAATTTTTTCAGTAAAAATTATATTCGTTACGGTCCCTGCTAAAAAGTTAACAAGAAACCGAAAATATCAGTTAACATTTTTAACAAAATTAATCAATTTCAAAAAATTATGCGATAGTAACATTTATTGCACCACAATTTCTATTTTCCGCTCATTAAACAAAAAAAAAAATAATATTTATGATTTTTATAATATACGTAATTATTAGCTCTTAGTTTTAATTTGTATTTCAAAATTACAAACAAATAATTATATTTCAATTTTTATATTTGTTCTCGTTTTTAAATAAAAGTTTCGGAATAACTCAAACTTAAATTTAAATATTAAATATTATATTAAATAATTGAACCAATAACAATTTTTTAAAACTCCTAAAAAATACTAAAAGTTCAGTTTGAAATTAACTTATTCTCTTTTATTTTTAAAATTAGAGTAGAGAACCAACTTTTATTTCGAAACATTCAAT
Organism: Drosophila kuntzei; assembly: GCA_035042165.1. NCBI lineage: Eukaryota > Metazoa > Arthropoda > Insecta > Diptera > Drosophilidae > Drosophila > Drosophila kuntzei. The sequence continues at coordinate 449,899 of JAWNLU010001869.1, read as the reverse complement.
TAAAAAATTATCAACTTTGATTTTAAAATGATAGGAAGAAGTAGAAAATATTGAACGCAAGCAGAATGTTTGATACAGGGATTCTTACAGTCGAGGTCACTCTCTCAACTGTAGCCTTTGCTACCATTTAAGACCTATTGCTCACTTAACAGTCAGCATGGGAGAGTCTCTCCTTCTCTTCCTTCTCCTTCTCCATTTTGATATCGATTCCGTTTCCACTTTTAGCAATTGTGTTGTGCTCTTTTATGTTATTGATGACCAGTTCCTTTACTCTCACACTCTAGCGAGGTGTGCTTAATAAATATGTGTCAAAAGAAAAGTTTAAATGCAAAATTCATATGAATTGTTTTGGAAAACTCTTTGCAACTCAAATTTCACACCCAACGAAAAATTAAGAAATGAAAATTAAATCATTTTTCATCTCCAAGTTCTGAAAAACATGAAAAGAATAAAAATTTAATCAATAGATTTTACTTAAATTAAGTTTTTTGCCGAGATTCACTACCATTTCCAGTAGTGTCGTGAGGTTTCAAGTGTCCATCTCTAATTCCAGAGTTTTATAGTAAAATGCAATAATAATTTAAATTCCTAATTACATAGCTGCCTGCTATGAACACTCTATGCTATGACAAAATGTCAACTGTTTCTGTCAAAACATCGAGTTAACCTCGTGAATGAAGTATATTTTGAAGGGGTTAAGTGCTCATTTGAGCCTCACCAGCTGTTTAGCTGTTCCTTTATTATACTTGGTCCTCGGTCCTCTGGTCCTTTGGTCCTTAGGCTCCCTTTCCCTTGTTGTTCCTTTTTGTGCTGCTTCTCCGTTTTCACTTCACGTCATCGCCAAAGGCCTTTTAATTCGTTTAAGTCTTCGCCATTCTCCTCGTAGCTTGGACTCATTTCCGTTGTCCTCGTTCCCATTTTGTTATCTCTACGTCAACTCCTAGTTCTACTTTAACTTATATATTTTTTTTTTTTGCATATTTTACCCATCTAAAGTTTTTTCTTTCAGTTCTATCATTTTTTTTTTTAGAATTAAAATCTTCCCTGTCTTTAATTTAGGTATTTCTACTTTTTCTACTAACTCTTACTTTTTCTCCTTCTTTTTCAACTCATATATTTACTATTTTTTCTTTTCCTTTTCCTTTTACTGTTTCTACTTCTTCATATATTCGTAGTTCTTTTTATACAATACTATTTTTAGTCTTACTGCAATTTCTATTTCTCTTACTTTTACTACTGTTTCTACTCCTTTTTATATTTTCCGTACTTTTACTACTGTTTCTACTCCTTTTTATATTTTCCGTACTTTTACTACTGTTTCTACTCCTTTTTATATTTTCCGTACTTTTACTACTGTTTTTTATACTTTTTCTATTTTTCGTACTTTTACTACTGTTTCTACTCCTGTTTCTATTCGTTTACTCTTACTACTGTTTCTCCTCCTTTTTCTATTTCTCTTGCACTTACTACTGTTTCTAACCCTTTTTATATTTCTCTTACTCTGACTACGTTTTCTACTCCTTTTTCTATTCTCTTACTCTTACTACTATTTCTACTCCTTTTACTGTTCTCTTATTACTATTACTGTTACTACTATTACTACTCCTTTTTCGATTCGTTCTCCCAATTATACTATTATTTCTACTCTTATTCATATTCCGTTTCCTACTTCTGCTCTTACTATTTTTCCTTAACCCATTCCTACTACTTCGTCCACTTTTGCTACTGTTTCTACTCCTTTTAATATTGTACTTTAAATTATACCACTATTTCGACATCAACTACGACTTAAGTTTAAAATTCTTCTCCTACTTACAGTCCTACTCCCATTTTCACTACTGTTACTTCAGTTCCTTCAACTCCCACTACTTATATTACTCTACTACTTTTCCTACTCCTACTTTCCCATTTTCAACTCCGTCTCCTTCTATTTGCTGGCATTTACTTATATTCATTTGAATTTGCATTCCCTTGGCCGCCTACATCATTTCTTTGACTATTACGCAAATTAAATTGTATTGGCCTTTGGCGCATTTGCCGCAAATCGGTTTTTTAACGCAGCTGCCACGCTGTGCCTGCCTCTCTATAAATAAATACAGACAGACGTGCCACACGCCATTGACAGCAACATCACAACATTGGACAGTCGATTCAGTTGAGTTGTGCAGCTGTTTGGTAACGTTCCTGATATGGTTAGCACCATCCAAAACCACCCAACCACCCAAAACCGCCCAACCACCTGACCATCTGGTTCATCATGCAACGATTCCGGTCACTGTCAGTTGCAGGTTTGCAGTTACCATTCGAGGGGCAATTTGTTGTGCATTCCACTATGGTCCATTTGACGATTTTTTTAGGAATTAGGTCCTTTTTTAAAGTTGTTTAATTTAACTAATTTTTGATGGCGATGCATTCCAAATACATTCAACAACTATTTTACATGGTCAGAAGTTAACAGCTCTTTAACATAGATGTTTTGAATACGATCACTTTCTTCTGTTATACTTACCAATTTTTTAGGTTAAATTTAAGTGATAAACAACACTAATCCAAAAGCCTAATTACAAAAGTTATTAATGGATTATGTTCAGTGTGGTTTGTACTTTATGTTAATAAATCAGAGGTGTTGAAAATCAATGCGTTATACGTTATTTTGTGTAAATAAAAAACTTGCCTCGCAAGAGAGAAGAGAGATTACTAGTTTTGTTACTAAAATTAAAAAAAAAGAAAAAATTTCTTGTTTCCTGCAAAAAATCAGTTTTTTACCAATATTTATTATAAGATCTATATGATGTAGTATTCCGCTCTTGATATTTGTTGACCACAATGTCAGGATCATACAATTAAATATATGTGTTCAATTTGGCCGAATAAAGTGGAAAATAAAATGGATATTATACAAAAATCCAATTTTCAACCGATAACTCCTATTCTTTCTATGTGATATAGTTGTCCGATTTGGATCATATTTTAGCATTTGAATACCGCAGAATCTAGGATTAGGGTGGTACCACGTCCACTTTTCTAGGCCATTTGCGTATTAATTTATTTGTTGAATGCAAAAAATTAGACCAAAATATCTTGTTTCGTTCTTCAGTTATTATTTTTATTCCTAAAAAATCGTCAAATGGACCATAGTGCATTCTGTTGAAATTGCTTCTGGCGTTGCATACTTTTAGGCCCCGTCACAATATTCACAACGAGTTTGTTGCACAATCTCGCAATTAGCGCACCATGCCACATTCCCACCATCGCCCACATCATTCACCACTCATAAAGGGACTAAACCTTTAAGCCAAAAGTCGCACAAATTAAGGCTCAAATTGTCCCCAGGCGAGTGCTGAGAGCCAACACGAAAGTTATACTAAAGTTATGCACACTGACACAAAACTACGCTATACTATGTATCAACAATTTTCCCCAAATTAAAACTATCCTTTTTTTTCTCGAAAATTCTTTTATGAATTCATGGGCATAATTAAGTTTTTTTATTCATGGCCATGTACAATGGAAAAAGTTAAGTGGCCGGACAGTTTAACTTCTGCTGCTAGGTGGCAACGCTATATTCATCACGAAGTTAAAACTAATATTTACTTCAAGTTCCTAATATGTTTCGATTAATGCAATGAAAGAGAATTTCGAGTCTTTCTTTTTGAAAATGTTTTTAAAGTAATTACAAAAATTATTTACTTTGCAACAATATGAAAATTGTAGCGTAGAAAATTTACAGCATTTAAAGAAACTATACTGACAGGTGGCAACGCTGTCAGTCTATTTATTGACATATGAAATACTAGAATTTTGAAACAGTATTAACTTTAACTTTTTTATATGAGAAAACACACCCAATTTGAAGTTTCTCAACAATAATTTTGAAATTTTCAGCAAGTTTTCAATGCAGCAATCAAATTTTTCAAACTCTAACATTTTCAATATAATTTTATTTAAATACTAGAATTTTTTAAGCAAGTTTCTCAGCATCTTTTCAAATCATTGTAGATAAATGCAATAAAAATACTCAAATGCTATTATTTTATGTGTTTAGCACTCACACACTAGTAAATCTAGTATTTTTAATTTTTTTTAGAAATTGGCAGCCAGATGAAAAAAATGCAATTTAAAGTTCTTTAATTAATTAGTTGATTTCTTCAACATGTTTGCAGTAAAGCAACAAAATTCTCAAGTACTATAATATTAAGTACTTTTTACTCAGCAATATTCTGAAAGTACTTGTCGTATTTTTTTTTGTCGTTAACATAAATTTGCTGGCAATAAAAATCGAATTTTTATGTTGAACATAAATGCTTTTGCCTCAATGTGCATGAAGTGAACTTTTCGTAATAAGAAGAGCAATCAATGACTTCACACTGTCGAGAGATTCACATCGGCATTGGCATTCGCATCCGTAGCATGCCACAAAGTTTTGTGGCAAATCCGCACACACACACGCACACAGATACACACACACAGATACACACACACACATACGCACGCGGTAAATGCACCTGAGCCGATTTGTTGGCTGGACCATTGCACACTTGACAGCAGCTGTCAATGTGGCATGAAAATGTAATGAAATTTACGAGTACAACTCGTGGCACGACTCCGGCAACTGCAACCGAGACACTGAGAAATAAAGTATCTTAAGTATGTATGTGTGGGTGTGTGGGTGTGTATCTCAAGGATATACATTGCCTGCGTTGCAAAAGATTCACTTTGGGGAATTAAAGCAACTGAGATGCCGGGCATTTGAAAATATATTGCAAGTATACTTGTAGTAAGAGTTTCTGTACATACAGACGTGTGCAAAATAATAAGAACAGCATATGGGCATTCAGAGTAAAAAAAACATTTTTATTTTATTTTGACAAAATGCGAAACTTGTAGCTCTTGATTAGCACTATAATTGGTGCTATGATTGATTTTGGGCAATTGTTCGTTTTCAAGATATTTACAAAAATCCAAGAAATTCGAAAAAAAAATCCAAGAAAGTCACTTTTTCGGCAACCAGTTTAAACAATGATTTCAGCGAAACCTCAACGAATATTTTGATGCAATTAATTTTAAAATATTATGCATTGATTTTTCTTAATAAAGTTTTTTATTCGATTTAAAAATATTAATTAACGTGTAAAATGTTTATATAAGTAACTTGAAAATGTTTGTGGAAGAAAAATTCACATGATGTGAGCTTATGATAACTTTTTAGATTTTAGCTGCGGTTGACACTACTGTGAAAATACCCTGTATAAAATGTTTATTTGATCAAATAAATTGATATATGTAGTTATATTTTTATAATGTATTAAGTTATTTATAAATATCAACTTTGTTGTTATTTTAAATCGAAAATTAGGTGTGCGAATTAAGAAAAAAGATAGAAAACAATGGATCGTCGACTCCTACATTTTTATTTTTTTATTTTATGTACTGTAAACACTTCAGAGAGAAAAAATAAATGAATTTCATTTTAAATACAATTATAAAATTAAAATGTAAAATGAAATATTAAATAATATTGCATTAAATTTGATTTCGTAGCTGAAAAAATAAATAAGATAATATAATATAAAAAGATAAATAGCCTAAAATTTGTACTATTAAAATTATATTATAAAAATATTACAATATCAATTTTTTTGATCAAATAAACTTTTCACATATGCTGTTCTTATTATTACGCACACGTCTGTACATTTGTACGTGCAGCAGCAGCAGCAACAGCATAACATTTTTTTCTGTAGCAGCTGGTTGACAGCACAAATCGACGTCTACTATGAAAATCTTGGCTCTTGACTGCATCGATCCCAATGGACAATTTGCAGCAGAATCATCATTTACATCACTTGCATCTTGACTGGACTCTAGTAGTTGCAACATTTACGCGGCTGTTGCACATTCAACGACCGACAAATTCAATTTCACTTCAATTGATTGCAAATCAATTAAATTAAATCATAAATATGCCTTCGAATCAATTAGAAATTGTCAAAAATTGACAAAAATATGCAACATTTACAGTCTTTCTATATATTTTTTGTTCAATAAAAAGCCAATGACCAGGATATATTTTAAATTTAACAAAATACAGAGCAGAATGGGCAATACATATTTAATTAAATATGTTCCATTAAAAATGGGCAAAAAAGGGTATAATGGTTTCGTTAGAATGTATGTAACAGGCAGAAGGAGGCGTGGCAGACCCCATAAAGTATATATATTCTGAATCAGCAATAACAAAGAAATCGAATTCAATTATCATTCGATTGAAAACGAACAAAAAATTTTTTTTTAAATTTCGAAAAATGACAAGGGGTAACACTGTAAATTTTCGAAAATTTTCGAAAAATCTTGAATTTTTAAAATGAACAAAATTTAAATGCAGAACGAATTTAGAGGTAAAATCATGCTGAAATTTATATTGCGCATGGAAATTTATTGACTATTGACAAAGTTATTGCAGTTCAAAGTTATCAAAGTTGCTCAATAGCTGCGACGGCCAGAACCGAAATTAACCCTTATAAATGAATCGGTTACTCAACGGTTATTTTGGTTTGAAGAGTTTCGGTAAAGTGAAAAAAAAATTATTCGGTTACGGTTTCAGTTATGGTTACAAATTTCAATCGGACTTATGTTCGGTCCGCGATCGGGATTATATACCTCCCGGTTCCATTTTTGGTTAAATTTTGTACAAAAACTTATTTATATTGTTTTAATTTTTTCTTGATTTCTTAAACTCTCTAAATTTTAAATTAAAAAAGATTTTTTACTAAATAAATAAATAATAAAGAATAATTTCGTGATCCTGTTCGCATTGTTTTTAAAATCCGAACCGGCTTGCAGCCTTGATAATTATAATATTAATATAATTTTTTTTATTAAAAAATAATAATGTATAATGATAATGATAATAATAATAATGTAACTGTACTAGAAATTTACCTGCCACACTTTAATTAAATTATAATAAATTGATTTATTTCAGGCCACGCCGTCGCTCTGGCTCAAGTATTGTGGTCATTGATGGTGATGATTTGAAGCCATGTCTGCCGGATGATTACATCAGCGGTCAACATCATTTACATCATCAGCAACAACAGCAGCAGCAGCAACAGCAACAACAGCGAGCACAGCAGCAATCACAGCATTATCGCACGCATTCAAGTGATATTAGGGAGATTGATCAGGAAATGCTGACGATGCTGTCGGTGAATCAAGATAACGGTAAGACAACAACAACAACCACCAATTATAGTCTATCTCTTTTGAACTCTCTCTCTCTGTAACAGTGTTGCCAGAATATTATATGCTAAAATAGCTAAACTGACAAGAATATTAAGAAAAAATTAAACATTTTTTTTAAAAATTTAAAATTTTTTTACAGATTTAGATTAAGGATATAATGTTTTTTAACTTATTTTATTCAAACAATGGACATTTTTTCTGATTACTAAATCACTTTAAGATAATTTTTTTTTTTGGAAATGTATAGTTGATGCAACACATTCCACTTCTTTTCACAAATTGCTAGATTTCTGGCTAATAGCACTTAATACAATTTTTCAGGTTTGCAATTGTAAAATTTCTAAATCCAGCAAATCTAGTAAAATCAATCGGAACTACAAAAAATTACTTAAAGTAGCTAAATCATTTTTTAAATTGCTAGATTTATAGCTAACTAAGGGACTAGTTAATAATGATTGTAACCTTTAGTATGAGTTTGATTGAGATATCTTAAGAAACAAAAGAGTTCTTCATACTAAAGGTTAATTTGCATCCGATTGTTCCTATGGCAGCTATATGATATAGTTATCCGACTTTGACCAAATTTTGTCAGAATGTTTAAGGCAGTCCGATATATTTAATCTGCAAATTTCGTTGTGATATCTAAAGAAACAAAAAAGTTGTTCATACTAAGCAAATCCCTGAACTTTGACCCCAAACTTGACCCACTTACAAGTGGAATTTTGCAAAAAGCCGTCTTATTGCACGATAAAATTTGGTCTACAAGTTGATGTCTCAGTCAGTCTGTCAGGACAAAGAGTTTTATATATATATAGATAGCATTTCAACCATTTTTCTAGCTTTAACCATTAAAAAAAGTGCTAAATCTAGCAATAAAATGGCTAAAATGGCAACACTGCAGACTCTGTAACAACTTTGAACTGAATTGTTTTTCTATAATTGCAGGTCCACATCGTGAGATGGCCGTCGACTGTCCAGATACGTTTATAGCACGCAATAAGACGCCACCCAGATATCCGCCACCCCGTCCACCTCAGGTAAGACAAACAACAACAACAACAACAATAATCATAAGCTAACAACAACAACCAACAAATGAAACCAAAACACACACACAATTCGCTTGATTAACAACCAACCAACTAACAAAATGAGTAGCAATAACAATAACTTAAATTAGTTGCTAACAACAACCACTCCAAAAAAAAAAAAAAAATGCACGCTTTCCTCACCACAACAACAACCACAACAATCACAACAACAACCACTCATTTCATTGCATTCTCTTTTCACCAATAAACCAAAAAAAAAACAACATCACACTTTTGCACCACGCATCCAAACTAAACACAGAAACACAACACCAGCTTTGCCACCACCAACAACACCAACAACACCAACATCACCACCAACAACACCTCCACTAAAACTAACAATGATCATGCTAACAAATTGTTAATTGTTGCATATCATTCTTCACATCAACATGAACAACTACAACAACAACATCAACAACAACAACAACACTCATCAAAAACAACAACAACAACAACAATTGCACACGATGTCGCCACACAAAATTTGTACAATCAAAAACAACAATTGAAATTGGAACAAATTGAAAACTATGAAAATCAACTGCAAACGGAACAACAACAACAACTACAACAACCACAGCAACAACAGCAGCAATCACTGTCAGAAACAGGAGCTCAAACAGCGCAACAACAAATGCCAAGCAACAAATTACAAGTGACAACATATGGCAATGGTAACAGCAACAGCAGCAGCAGCAACAGCAACAGCCATGGTAACGGCAACAGCAACAACCACGATGAGCTGCTGTGTGTTGTCGATGGCATTTATCGCAAGGGCAGCAGTTCACCATCATCGAGTGGTTTCGATGATGCGTTGAGCAAACAGACGCTGGAATCATTTGAAACAATTGCCTATCGTCACTTGCAACAGCAGCAGCAGCAGCAGCAATCGACTAGCAACAGCAGCAGCAGCAACAACAACCACAACAACAACAACAACAGCAGCAGCAGCACAGCTGCAACACGCAGCAACAACAACAGCAACAGCAATTCAATGAACAGCACACGCAGCAGCAGCAACAGCTCCATGCACACCAGCAGCAACAACAGCAGCAGCAACATCCCAAGCGTATCATCCACCACCAGCAGCAACAACTCAACGCTGCCCGATGATTTAAGTCTGGCGCCACCTGGTTATGAGCCCAGCAGCAATCAACCGCTGTTGCTTTTGAATACGACACCAACAACAGCAGCAACAGCAACAGCAACAACAGCAGCAACAACATCGCCAACGACTGCACAACAGCAACAACAATTGCTGCTGTTGGTTAAGCATCGCGAGTTGCCAGTCGATGTTCCCGATAGTTTCATTGAGATGGTCAAGACGCCCCCTCGTTATCCACCCCCCGCCCATCTATCGTCGCGCGCCTCGTTGCTCTCCAATGCCAGCTCATCGACGGCCCACACGACGCTCTCCTCGCTGGCCCTATCAACGCATTCGGCTGGTGCAACAGCTGCTGTTGCTGCAACTGCAACGGGTGCAACTGCAACTGTTGCTGCTGCCGGTGGCGATGGCAAACGCATTGTCGATGAGGTATAACAACAACCACAATTTGTACTTTGATTTTCCAATTTCCTCGTCGCACGACTCTCTCTACCGTTCTCTCCCTCTCTCTCTACGGTTCTCTCTCTCTTCCGTTCTCTCTCTCTCTCTACGGTTATCTCTCTCTACCGTTCTCTTCCTCTCTCTCTCTACCGTTCTCTTCCTCTTCCTCTCTCTCTCTCTGTCTCTCTCTCTCTTTCTACCATTCTCTCCCTTTCTACAATTCTCTCCCTTTCTCTATCGCTCTTGCTTATGCTGTTACTCTCCTCTATCTCTCTCCCTCTCTACCTGCCTCTTCTTCGGTCTATTTTACCACCTCGAAGTTCCTCCTCCCACTCTCTCTCTCTCTCTTATATCGCTGCCTTTCCTCTCTCTCTCCCTCTCTTTTCTAACGACATCTCTCCTTCATTTTTTCTCTTGCTCTCTGTGTGTCTTTTATTCTCCCACTCCCTCTATTTCGCTCTCTTAATCTGATTCTCTCCAAATCTCTCTTATTCTCCAACTAATTCTAATTATCTTAGCGATCCCCCCTTCTTTACATTTTGTGTCTCCTTCTCTCTTTCCTTCAACAACTACCTCGCATTTCTCTATCCTCTTTGCTCTGTCTCTCTTAAGCTCGCCTTGTTTCTCTCACTTTCTCTCTCTTTTACAATTTACTTCTCTCTCTTTCTGGCTCTTTCTCTCTCTTTTTCCAACGTTCTTTTTCTCTGCTTTGCGCACTCGCTCTTTCTACTTATCTTCAACTCTCTTCTTATTTTTCTCACTTTGTCTCTCTCTATCTCTATTTACAATCCACCTCTCTCCCATCTTTCTTTTATGACTCTTTTCTTCTCTACTACAATTCCCTGTCTGTCTCTCTCTCTCTCCCTCTCCTCTCTCTCTCTCTCTCTCACTCTCTCCTAGTTTAAGTTGTTAATTCTTTGACCACATCATTTGTCAATCACAGCAGATAATTGCTGTCGCAACCTACTTGCAACATGACATTCCACTGACGGCAATAGTCGATTAGTCGCCCCCTCTCTCTCTCTCCTCTCTCTCTCTCTCTTGTTCTCTCTCCCTGCTGTTTGACTTCCTTTTGACGCGTTATTTGCTGCCATTTATGACATAAATCAGCTGCAATTTGCATTTCATCGACATTTCCGCTTTCCCCGATTTTCCTGAGAGCGTTTTCCACACGCCAGCAACATTTACGTTGAGTACAACAACAACAACAACAACTGCGCTTATCGCTGCAATTTCCGCATTTTGTTTTAGTTTTTCCTTTGCTTTTTATTTGGCATCCATTATTCATAGACTTTAGAATAGATTTGTTGATCTTCGAGCTTGTTTTTTATATTAAGGGTATTCCATTTAATTAATCATTTTTATTGCATTTCCATTTGCAATTCTCACTTCTGAATTTGATAAAACAAATTGTTGTATAAAAAAGGAAATTCATATTTTTCAGAACATTATATTAACTTAAATATCGATAGGCAGCAATAAATTTTAAAATTCAATATAAATTTAACAATAAATAAAAAGAAAACTGGTTTTGAAGTAAATACATATGTGATATATGTATATTTATATCGAAGCTTTTGAAATTTTAACTATCTTAAATTGTAGACATTATCGTTGTTATGAATCGATAAAAATCGAATCATTTATCGAGTGCTCAAAGGAACATTTCTCAATTCTCTTAAAGTTATCTTTATGTTTTATAAAATCGACACTTTAAATATAAAACTGAATTAAAGAATATATATATAATATAATATATTTAATTTAAATTTATTTAACTGCTTTTTGCTAATTTCATTTTAAATAATATTGATTTCAAGATATAATCAAAAACATTATTCAATTTATTCTTTTACTATTTTGAATACGATATTCTTGATTGTATGTATATATAATTTAAGATATAAATTATATTCTGAAAGTTATAAACTAAAATTTTAATTATAAATTGAATTTTTTGAAACAATTGTTTCTGGTCTTTAATCCTTCTCAGTCCTCTAAGTTAGCTCAATTTAGTATTCATCTATTAAATACGATCTTATTATATATTATATATTCTTTATATATGTACAAAAATTTGGTATTGAGCTTAGAGAAACAATTGCTCTTTAGCTTTTTTCTCCGTTTTTTCAGTTAATTGAATAAGTAGTATATTAAAAATATTATTGAAACAATCCCTTGATGATTAATCATCAATAAAGTCAATGTTTAGTCAACGTTAAGCAATAACATGGACTTCTAAATAAATCTATATATTTAATTATAATATGGATTTAGAGCTCTTTTTATTCAAGTCTAACATAATTCAAAAAAACGCATTTAAAGTTTTAAATTTTCAATTGTAATTAAGATATAATTATGCAATTTTCAGTACATAAAAAATATTTATGCAATTATTGAATAATGTTTATATTAATATTTATAGAAACTATATATGTAAGTGTATTTTTAGGAACAAACTATGTTATATAGATTATTTTAGATCTCCTTTGATAATTCTTGATAATTTCAAGTTATTTGTAACATTCTGTCGTATTTTTTTTTATTGTTGCTGTTGTTGTCATCTCAGTGCAATTTCTAATTATAGGCAGCTCTATTTCTTCACTCTTTTTCCCTGTTTTCCCCTGTTTTCCTTTCCCTTTTGGCTCTCAGGGCTTTTTGATTTGATTTTTTGCCTTGTCTTGTATTATGGGGGGTTAAGGGAGGAGGGGAAGGAGGGGGAACACCCGTTGTCAGTTGTAGCCACGTCTCAACTGTCGCTGGTCTAATTCCCCTTCACCTCTGCCCTTCCCTTCCCTTCCCTTCCCCCTGGGCGTTGCAACGTTTGCCCTCGTTAGGAACATAATCCTAAGCTTCCTTCAAGACCACGCCCACCGCCTTGCTTTTGTCCAAGTGTGTGTGTGTGTATGAGTGTGCGTGTGTATGTGTTTTTGCTAAAAATAAAGCAAGAAAAATAGAAAGAGAGACAAGAAAAGAAAAAAACACTCGAGTAATTTATATAGAAATCGTTGTCGATAAATTTTGCAAAAGCGAAAAAGTTGCTGGGGTTGAACAACAACAACATTGCGATAGTTAAGAGCCACAACAACAACAACAACAAATTGACAATGCAAAGCAATGAATGAATGAATGAATGAATCAAACGAATCAAAGGGTAATTGCATTTACTGTACACAACAATAGATATTTTCCCCCCTTTTCCTACGTTTTCCCCACATCTCCATCAATAACTCGACAAAGTCCGTTATTTGTGGACAAGGATTTATATACACTGATAAAAAAATATTCTAAAATCAAGATTTTGGTCTCAGAACTAAGAATTTTGGGCTAAAAAATGCGTCGAGAACATAAAATTCTTAAATTTAGAAAACACATCTTGATTTTAAGAACATTTCAAATATGAATAAGTTCTTAATTTAAGGCCAAAGAGCCTTAAATTCTCAGACCAAAAATAAAAAAATATGTGTTTTAAACATTAAACTTATTTTTTTTTTGTTATTTTTACTTTTTATGAATTTTTTTTTATAAATATTCCGATTGTATGTTTATTCCTTGGTTAGAGCGGGTTTCGATCCTCGACTTGGTTATCAAAACTGAGGCTGCGACTCTAACCAGAAAGTCACGGTGCCATTATTGTCTTCATATTTATATTTTCTTATCAATTTAAGTCTTAAGATGGTCTTATTTTAAGAACAAAATATTTAAGATGAATGTTCTTGATTTTAGAAGTTGATTTTTTTTCCAGTGTACATATGTATTTATACATTGTTGTTGTATGTTTTTTTTAATTTACATATATTTGTTGTTGGCAGGAACAGCGGCAACTTGTTGTGAGGGTAAAAAATTTAATTAAAAAAATACATAAATTCAACGAGGCAGCCACAACAACAACAACAGCAACAACAGTCATCAACAATACACACACACACACATACACACATTGATACACCCATACACCAATACATGTGCATAACATACACAACAAAAACAACAACATACACACAAATATAAACTTTGTTTATTTGAAACTGCCACTAATTATGCGCTATCTCTCTCTCTTTCCCACTCTCTACCTCTCTCTCTCTCTCTCTCCCTCTCTCTCTCTCTCTGTCTGTGGCATGCAGCTTAATGGGAACTCAAAGCCCGTGCCGCCACCTCGTGATCATCTGCGCATTGAAAAAGATGGACGTCTCATCAATTGCGCCCCTGCGCCTCAATTGCCCGATCGTCGTATCCCTGGTAATGGACAACAACAACCACAACAACAACAGATTGCGCAAATTGTCGAGCCAACATTGGAGCAACTGGACAGCATTAAAAAATATCAGGTCAGTTACCAAAAAAATCATCTTTCTTACACAGAACAAAAAATATCCGGGATTTCGGAATAAAATTTATTTTTCTTAAACCAAGTACAAAATACCTGATTATTCTCAGCAATATTTTGATTTACGATGTTCTTTACATTTTTAACAATATTATACATCGCCCCCTGCTCGCTTCACTCGCGGAAATGAAAATTATTTATGTTAACCTCTAGTACGAGTTTCGTTGAAATATCTTAAGAAACAAAAAAGTTTTTCAGACTAAAGGTTAATTTGCATCCGTTTGTTCCTATGGCAGCTATATGATATAAGAATGTAAGAGACAGTCCCAAACATATAATCTGTAAGTTTGGTTAAGATATTTTGAGAAACAAAAAAATGGTTCATGCAAAGCAATTCCATGACCTTTGACCTCATATTAAGACAGTTGCAGTTGGAATTTCGCAAAAGGGTTTGAAATAAATAAGGAAACCACTTTATACTTATTAATTTGGTTGGAGGAGAACATGATTTCACATGGAAATAAAGTGTTTAAGACATTCTCATAAAAAATATTTAATACAAAAATTAATTAAGTATTAACTATTTATTATAACAATTGACTGGCATGGTTAAAACTTCCTTTTTAAACTCGATGTTCAGTTTGGATTTACTACATTACTACTTGAAGTGAATTTTTAGTTGCGCCTGTTGATTAGGCTACAAAAAAGTTTCGTTATTTGTCGTGTGACCGAAAAACTGTCAACTACGCTTGTCAAACTGTACAGTGAACGATAATTTAAACTATATACTATCAAATATCACAGCTTTGCGAATATTATTAAAATCTATATTTTAAAATATATGTAAGTGTATACTACATATGGCACATATATTTTAAAAATAACTATCTAGATTTCCGAATAATTCAGTCATCATCGGTCTGAGATATTTATACTATTTTTGGATGAGGTATCCTGGAAACAGAACCAACTTTAATATTAAATGTTTATAAAAAAATACATTTTTACTTATATAAAAATACAGAAAGTATCAAAATAAATTTCAATAATTATTTAAAAAACATATATCCATTTTTATTATAAAAACTAACACTGAAAAATATGTTTAAATCTTAATTATAAAGTTGAATATCCCAAAAAATATTAACAAAAATAACGTGAATTAAAAAAATAGTAATTTGATTAATAGAAGTTTAAATTTAATATTATACAATGGTTTTGAAATAAATAAATCAATTTCATTACCTATTATTTAATAATTTTTTGATTTAAATTAAAGTAAAGTTAATTTTATAATAAAAATAGGCAAATAATTGATATTTGAGACATTAGAAGCGTTAAAAAAACCAGACACAACGCACCTGTCAAACTGTGGACAGAGCTGCAATTTTGAGAAATTTCAAAAATTGAACATCGTCACAGTTGAGTAAATGCACGACCGTCATTGACATGCACAGCAGGTAGGCAACAGTTCCGCATACCGCACCGCACACAATGTAATCACCCCCCGTCTCTCTCCAACCCCTTTCACCCCCCACCTCTCCCTCAGCCCCTTGGCAGTGGTTGTCACTGCTGCCAACTTGGCTATTTTATAGCTTGTTTTGACTATTAAAGTCTGATTGCTAGAAAAATTGTATAAATTGCTATTAGCCGGAAATCAGGCTATTTTTAATAAACATGTAGCTATTTTTTCGCTACTAATTTTTTGTCTATGACGTGCCCGATAATATCTACACGAAAATGGTATATTATATAATGTTGAATTTTTGATAAAAATAATGGATATTTTATGAATCAATGAAAAAACTGATGTTAAGCAAAGTTTACACTTTTTTTAGCTATTTTGTTTTGAAATTTAGCTATTTTCCGCAGGGACTGTTATGAGGAATGAGCAAAAAAATCATTTTTAATGGTTATTTAAAGACTTTTATTTTAAAAATCAAATTGAATAATTATTTAAAAAAAAATATTGAAATAATTATTATTATTGATTTTTATTTTTGCAGTCTTTTATAAGAGTTTTTTTGAATAAAAGTCGCAAGATTTTTTTGTTGAATTCTTGATCAATAACGCTTATTTTTAATCCCTGATATTTCGAATACTTTCCCACAAGAAACAATTATTTTTTTTCTCAAAAGAGTTGGCAACACTGATGACAACAACTGCTGCTAGTTTGATAGCACCTTTTGTTTGCACGGCGACAATGGACAACCAATGAAGGCGGCGACTATGGCAACGCTTCCGGTACCATTCCCCCCATTCTCTCCCCTCCAAACCCCCGCCCCCGCCTCCGTCACTGCCTGTCGCCGTCTCTGCTTCGGTTTCTCGTTCTGATTCTTTTAGGTGGGCCATTGACCATTTGAGTCCAATGGCTCTACAACTGTTGAGTGAATGCTCAACTGTTGAGAGGCTTTTATATCTGTTTTAAAACTACACTGGAAAAAAAGACCAACTTCTAAAATCAAGAACATTCATCTTACATATTTTGTTCCTAAAATTAGACCATTTTAAAACCATATTACTAATACTAAGAATATTAATCTAAAAAATCGTACTTGTTAATTTAAGAATAAAAATCTTAAATTGTTAGGAAAATATGAATATATCATATTTTGATGTGTAATCATGTCTAAGGAATATTTATAAAAATAATAAACCACAAATAAAGGTATATATATCAAAATAAAATAACAATAAAATAGAAATAATAATAAATATGATAATATAAAAAATAAAAATCAATAATAATAATTATTTTGAATTTTTATCATATCATTTTTGTTTATTTTTTTTTATTTAAATCAATAATAATTATTATATTGAATTTTTATTTTAAATAATTATTAAATTTGATTTAGAAAATAAAAGTCTTTTACTAACCATCAAGAGTAAATTGTAATTTAAAAATTCCTCAAATTGTAAATAAAAATAATTTGGTATATTTGAAACAAAAATTGACTGGTTTTTATAGTTGACTTTTTTTTATTTTTTGACCAATAATGATTATTTTCAGTTCCTGCTTAAAACTGTTTGGTCTATAAATAAGAGCTTGTTCTTATTTAAAATGTTCTTAAAATCAGGATGTGCTTTCTAACTATAAGAATAAGACTAAAATTATTAGTTCTGAGACCAGAATTGTGATTTTAAAACCAGATTTTTATCAGTGTAGCAAAACTATTATAAACTCTAACGCACAAATACAATACACAGAGAGAGAGAGAGAGAAAGAAAAATAAGAGAGAATGAGAGAGAATAAAAATGAATTCAACAACAATTTTTTTGTGGGAGGCCGCAATTGAAATTGTTGGAAGGGGGCGGGGGACGACAGGAAAGACGACAATAACAGTAACAATAACAATAACAATAACAAGTATTGAAATGCGTGGGCGTTGAGCATTTACCTGTGTCTGGGAGGGAAGGAAGGGGGCTGACAGGTGAGAAGGGAAGATAATACTCATTACTCATGGGAGGAAATTGTTAAATGCAATGATTAATTATGCAAAACTTTTAATCGAATTGTGAGTGTGTGTGTGTGTGTGTGTGTGTGGAAGGGAAAGGGGAAGGGAAAGAGAAACAAAAGGAATGATAAACAAAACAACGGGGAAAAGTAACGTTAAATGCTTAATTAATTAAAAGGCCGAACACACAAAACAGTTGCAGAGTCACTGAAGCGTTACGGGGCAGCTCAAACTGTGCCATTAATGGCTATTAAAAAACCGCAGGGTGGGCGTAGAAAAAGCCAGAAAGAAAGAGAGGGAGTGAAAGGGAAAAGCAGTGAGATAGAGAGAGACAAAGAATAATTAAAAGTGCTTATCAGGTTTCTTTTTAAATGGTTTCAATGGATGCGTTTTCAATTTACTTCAAGTATAAAGTTTTTTTTAATATTTTATTTATAAACTAAAAACAGTCGAGAAAAAAATAAATATAGTAATATTAATAAGACTCAACTCAACAAGTTAAGAAAATAAATATTTAAAAAAAAATAACATTTTTAAATTTAAAACTGTAAAAATCGATTCAGATGTGTCAAGTTCCTAAAATAACAACATTTTAAAAATTAGTTAAACCCATTGAAACTCACTATTTTTTTTTTATTAAAACTTGTTTTTAAGAACCATAAGCAACTGTAAGACAGACAATAAAATAAGTTTTACAAAATTCAAATTTTTTCCTAAAAAAAATATAATTTGTTTAAAAACTCGAGGCAAAATTTAAGACTATGAAAATATTTTTGTTTTATTAAATTGAACGAAACTAAGTCACTTAAAAATTAAAATTCAATAAACTTAAAATAAAATAAAGGATATCTTAATTCGTATTTTTAAAGTGCATTTACATTTTAAATTATGTACACTGATGAAAAAAATGTTGTAAAATCAAGATTTTTGTCTCAGAACTAAGAATTTTGGTCTAAAAAAGTGTCGAAAACATAAAATTCTTAAATTTAGAAAACATCTTGTGATTAAGAATATTTCAAATAAGAATTAGTTCTTAATTTAAGACCAAACAGTCTTAAATTCTCAAACCAAAAATAAAAAAATAAGGCTGGTAACTTTTGTAACTTTAAACTTATTTTTTTTTTATATTTTTACTTTTTTTGGATTTATTTTTTTTTTATAAATATTCCGATTATGTTTTTTCCTTGTCTTCATATTAAATATGACATATTTATATTTTCTTATCAATTTAAGATTTTTAATTCTTATATTAAGAACTGCGAATTTTTAGATTAATATTTTCAATTTTATTAATTTGGTCTTAAAATGGTCTTATTTTAAGAACAAAATATTTAAGATAAATGTTCTTGATTTTAGAAGTTGGTCTTTTTTTTCAGTGTAGGCATTGTCACTGCAGTTGTTCTGCTCATTGTTGTTATCATTTCTTGTCACTTTTGTTGTTGTTGCTGTCATTTTTTTTAAATTTATTTTATTTCATTTTATTTATTTTTTTGTTGCTCAAACTACGCAAATTAGTTAAACAATTTTTTAGTGCTGTTTGTTTATGCGACGGGTTGGCAACGTTCACAATGTGTCGCTGTATGTGTGAGTGTCTTAGCTGTATTTACGCACAGACCGAAACACACACACCCAAACACACACACCCAAACACATATACATATGAGCTGAGGCAAAAGTCATCGCATTTTTTTTTATTTTGCTTTACACTTTGCGAGTTATTTTTATTGTAGTTGTTGTTGTTGTTGTTGCTTTTTGGGCCAGCAACGACAACGGCAGCTAACTTGGCTCACACACACACACACACACACACATATACACTCGACACTCACACTCAGTTCACACTCATTCAGTCGCTGAGCAGTTGAACGAGTAACGTGAGCGCAAATGCCTAAAGAGGCGTCGCACAGTGGGGCCTTTTCTCATTTTGCGTTGTTAAAATCATATTTATTTATTTATTTATTAAACGTAAACTAAAAGCAGTCGACAAGTAGAAGTTATTAATTAAATTTAAATTAAATCATAAAACTAGGATGTAGAATTAAAAATTAAATAGTATTATAAATTTTAATTATAACTGAAAATGAATAAAGAAAAATATAAATTTAAGTTTTAGCTGGGGGTATTCAAAAATTAATTGATCCAACATTTGTTGCAAGAATTGGGGAAAACCCAGAAAAACCCAATCAGATCAAAAGTATTAGTATTTATTAGTATTGGTAGAAGTATTAGTGTTAGTTGTAATACAGGTGTTTATACTATAAGTAACATTGTTTATATGATTAGGCATTTCTCAATAGGTATAGGATAATAGAGGATTTTATGGAGGGAGAGAGAGTTCTGTGGAAATATATTTTGAACCAATGAAGATTTAAAAAAAAAGCATTTGATGGTAAACTTCATGAGCCTTGAAATGACACCTTACACAGGTGTTCAGGTTTATCGGTCAGTTGAAAATATTTTCTGTGCATATTTTACATGTAAAATTAAAAAAAAATCAATTTTTTTTGTCTAATATATAGATTTTAATCTTATTTAATTTTTTAACAATACTGATGAAATATACTGGATGAAATATATATCATTGGATGGAGTCCAATTTTAGTTCTATTCAATCAAAGTTGAAAAATAGCCTAATTTTAATACTTTTTTTAAACATTGCTGATATAAAAACTAAACAACTGGGGAAACAAGCTTTTCCGGCATTTCATTAGAAATGAACATACTTTTCATATATAACCAAATTCAGTTTTAAAAACTGAAATTAAAATTTAATTGAATTTAATTCAGTTTTAAAATTTGTATTTTTTTGTTAAGTTTGCACATTTGTGCAGGCTCTGAAAAATTGATCAACTTTGAGACGCTACAATTTTTAATTGATTCCAAAATTCATAATCTTTGTTAATTTCTCTATCGAATGCACATATTACTTTTTACGAAAGCTTTCCACAAAAAAATTATTTTTTGCAACGCTTTTCGGCCTGCGTTTCCACTGTGCGTTGTCAAAGGGGGCAAGGTGGCAGGGGGGGAAGGGGATGGGTGGAGAGGGTTAACACAGCGCACAGCGGTTTATCGCTCATTTGTTATGATTTTTCAGCTGGCATTTTTAGTTGTTTTTCTACGCGTTCTGCGATCGGCCGCATTTTCAACTTTTGCTCTCGCGGCCCAAAACGTGCGTGTGTGTGTGTGTGTATGAGTGTGTGTGTGTATTGCAGTCGATAAGCTAAATAAACTTTAATTATATATATATAAATATATACATATATATATATTCTATAAAAGATTTAAAGTTACATTTTCATAATTAATTAATTATTTTTAATATTTTTTCATTTGTTTTTTGTTGTGCGTATTCAAGTGTGTGTGAGTGTGTGTGTGTGTATTGCAGTCGATAAGCTAAATAAACTTTGATTATATTTACATATATATAAATATGTACATATATGTACATATATTCTATAAAAGATTTAAAGTTACATTTTCATAATTAATTAATCAACATATTTATTTTTGCATTTTTTTTTGTTGTGCGTATTCAAGTGTGTGTGTGTGTGAGTGTGTGTGTGTATTTGTTTTCAATTATTTTAACTAAACAGTTGTTGTTTTATGCATCATGTGCCACGCCCAGCTCAGCTAAACGCCCCCTACAAAGCACTGCAAAGCATTTACAGTTTGAAAGTCACTGCGGCTATTTTTTAAACATTTTTTTTGGGCAACAACAACAACATTGCTGGCAAATAAGGCGTGTCCAGCAACAATAACAACAACAGCAACAGCAGCAACATTTGCGCTGAAAGCACGACGTAAATTAAAAAGCAACAACAACGACAACAACAACAACAAAAAGCTGTAAACAACAACAATAATTTTACAATGCCATTTTTGATGGATATATGGGCAAGTGGGCGTGGCTGTGCAGCCTACTTGCAGCGGCAGCAATTGACAACGAAATCATTTCAAGTAACAATTTAAGCAGCAGCAACCAAAAACTGTGTAATGAACAGCAGCAACATTTACATCAGCAACAGCAAAAAGAACAATATTCTCAATTGCAGCAGCAACAGCAGCAAGAGAGCAACAATCACAACGGCATCAGCAATTATTGCTGCATTCGCAATAACAACAGCAACAGCATAAACACTTGCTAAAGTAACAGCAGCAGCAAGAGCAATAACAACAACAACAGCTGCTAAGAGAGCAACTTGCACGACAGCAACATCTAACTAACAACTGCAACATTAGCTAAAATCATAACAATAACAATAGCAACAGTCTATGTGACACTAGCAACATGAGCAGCAGCAACAACACTTGCAGCAATAATATGCACAAAAATATAAAAATAAATAATGAAATGCATTGAATTAAATTATTTTGAAAAATATAATATGAAATATAACTAAGAATTTTATAGTTTTTATATTTAAATATAAATATGTTATTTATATAAAATAAAAACAAATGCACGAGGAATTTATCGTTGCATTTTGTGACGCAATTCGCATTGAATAAAAACAAAATAAGAAAAAAATACGTTAAAAAAAAACGAAAAAATAATTAACAAAAGTAAACACTAAAAATGTAAACGTTAACGAAAAAATGCAGCTACGACGACAACAACAACAACAATGACAACAGCAACAGCGACGTCAACGTCTCATTTGCAATGCGACGCACGTAAAGGGCAACAACAACAGCAACAGCGACAGCAACAACAACAATTGAGCGAAAATACAAATATGTAAATAAATAAATAAATGCATAAATAAAAGAAAAAAGTTGTTGCTGTAAAAACGCACGAGCGTTGTGAGTGTTTGTTGAGTGAAAAGTCTATGGTAATGTTGCTGCTGCTCAAGTTGCTGCTGCTGCTGCTGCTGTTCATGTTGCTGTTGTGCATAAAGAAGAGAACTATTGTCAGTATTAGTGTTGCTGCTGCTGTGGGCAGCTTTCGTTTTCTAATTGAACTGAATTGTTGTCGCTTAACAACAGCAGCAATTACAATAGCAACAACGACAATAGCAACAACAACAACAATAGCAACAACAACAACAACAACAGTTATGCATTTAAATGCGCATTAAGTTGCATTTCAAGTTAAACAAATGCATATAAAAAAAAACTTCCAAAAAATTGTTGTTCATATTCAAATTTATGCGTTGCAGCTGTCAATGCTAAAAAAGGGGGCAGAGGCAGGCGATCAAGGGGGCGTGGCAATTTGCATAGTGGCTGTCGACAACATTTGTGGGTTTTTTTTCTTTTTTTTGGGTAGGGAAAGTTTTTGTGGGTCAATCGAAATGTTATAAAAATCAACTTGAAATTTTCACAACAACAGCAACAATACAATAAAAAAGGAGAAAAACAGTGTAAACAAAAATTCAACGGTTGAAAACGATAACGATAACGATAACATGGTGCTATCGACGCTGCACATAACATTGGAGACGGCAAATGTTGCTGCTGGCGAGCGACTGACAACAGCAGACGACCCAGCGACAACAGCAACTGTTGCCGCTGCAACGACAACAAAGTTGCCAGTGCTCTGCAACAATAATAATCATATAATGAGCAGCAACAACAATAATAACAACAACAACAACAGCAACAAAGTGCAACAATTGCTGCTGGAAAAGGAAAATGACAAATTAAGCGCCAATTTGAACAACAACAACAATATTAACCACAAATATTGTGATATGAACGGCAACACAACAGCAACAATCGAACAAGTGCAACAGCACCAGCAACAGCAGCAACTAAAACAGCAACAACAACAACTGCAACAGGCAACATCTTCAGCCTCCTCCTTGCGTCGTGGCACACAAATTCAACGTTCCTCGACGCGTTTGCGACAACAACAGGCAAGTGTTGCAACAACAACAGCAACCACAACAACAGCAACAACAACAGCAGCAGCAGTAATCTAATTACGCAAATGTAAAGTGTTGCTGCTGCTGCTAATGTTGCTCTGCTTGCTGTTGTCGTTGTCGTTGTTGGTTTTCCCTTTGGACGGCAGCAACCTTCAGTTAGCTATCGCCAACTGGCTTTTATCTACATACATATATGCTAACTATAAAACGGCAACCAGTTAATAGCAAAGTAGGCTAACTGGCTGCCGTTGTTGCTCGACAACAACAGCGACAACAACGACAACAACAGCGACAGCAACAACAACAACAGCAACGACAACAACAACGACAACAGGCACATAAAAATATTCTAGCAATAGCAAATGCTTCAAACGTTTGCTGATATTAACATATACCTTAAATACTCTATTTGAAAATAATCGATATACATATATTTTTATCGAAACGTTATCGTTGTATAATATTGCAGATAATTATCGAAATTATGCAATAAATATAATTACTACTGCTAAAATTGTACAGTTTCAATTAAATAATTTAGCAATAGCAATTTTTTCAATTTCATAAAGTTATCGATAACACATTTGACAACCATATGACCTTCAATATTGAACTTAAATTTGTTGTCATTGAAAATGTTTCTATTCCATCCGTTTCAATTGGTTCTTTAGCACAGTGTTTCAATGTCATTCGTTCCCATAACAATTGTATTCCAATGAAAAGCATTTTCATTATAAACTTATCGATATCGATATTCAATTCCATTCATTTTTTTTGCAAATTGAAAAACATTTTTGCTTTAAACTTTTAGATAATAAGGTGAATGTTTCATTGCCAATCGTTTCAATAGATTTCTGATAATAGACTAAATGTTTCAATTCCATTCGTTTCACTCGCTTATGGATTGAGCAGTATTTCAATTCCAACAGTTTCTCAATATATTTTAAGATATTTTCATGGTTTTTATTAGAAAAGCTCACACAAAACCCCAATGTTTCAATTCCACTCGTTTCACTCGCTTATGGATTGAGCAGTGTTTCAATTCCAACAGTTTCTCAATATATTTTAAGATATTTTCATGGTTTTTATTAGAAAAGCTCACACAATAACCCAATGTTTCAATTCCATTCGTTTCACTCGCATATGGATTGAACACTGAGTCAATTTTAACAGTTTCTTTTCACATTTAAAGATGTTTTCAAAGTTTTTATTAGAAATGCTCGCACACAAATCCAATGTTTCAATTCCATTCGTTTCCATAGACATTTTTATTCATTTTTCTATTCATTTTTCATTATTTTCTTATACTATTTTTATTGTAAACGTTGCAAATTCTCTAAGAAAGTTGTTATGCCCGTCTGAACTTAGCAATGTCAACAACAACAACAATAACAAAAACAACAACAATAACAACAAGTAAGCAAAGTTAATAAATTTTTAATTTCTGCTGTTACGCGCATTTTCAATATTTATTTTATGCCCCCGTTGTCGTTGTTGTTGTTGCTGTCGTTGTCGTTGTTGCTGATGATGATGATGATGTCATGGTTTATACCTCTACAGCAACAACAATTACAACAACTACAACAACCCACGTTAATTTTGGTTACAGTGTTTGTTGTTATTGTTATTGTTATTGTGCGATGATTGATGTTCCACGAGTTTAGTGGGCTTTTAACGCTTGATCTATAGCGGGGGATCAAAAGGGTTCCCTCCAAAGTGACATTGACATACTCAAAGGGGGAGACAGAGAAAGGAAGAGAGTGAAAGAGGAAGACTCTGCCAGTGTTGGTTAATTGAATGCAATCATGATCGAAACTTGTTCGAAAGTCTCTACAATCGAAGGTGTATGCAAATTATTAAGTATACGCCAAGTATGCTTGACTTGAGTTCTAAATATTTATTTTCTGCTTTTACAATTACAGTAGACTCTCACAAAAAACCAACTTTATTTCAAAAGTGCTTAAAAAATAATAATAAAATTAATTTAATAGTAAACAAATAATAATCATTTTAGAATCTACTGATTTAATGAAAATTGCTTAAAAAATAAATAAATAAATAAATAATATTATTTTTATGTTTAGAAACTGCTAAATTAATAAAAAATTGCTTAAAAAATTATAATACAAATTATTATAATGGTAAGCAAATAATCATCATTTTAGAAACTGATGAATTTATTAAAATTGTTTTAAAAAAAAAATAATAAAAATTAATATAATGGTAAACAAATAATAATAATTTAAAAAATTGCTAAATTTATTAAAATAAAAATAATTATAATAATTAATATAATGGTAAACAAACAATAATAATTTTAGAAACTACTAAATTTATTAACAGTAGTAAAATTAAACAAATAATAATAATTTTAGATTTTGAGCATTCTAAATACTTTCAAGATTTCAGCTGAATTTTTAGATTCCAATTCGATTTTTGTGAGTCTATTGTATTGTATTTTAATTATTATTATTATTTATAAATAGTTTTACTTCTTCTTTTGTTGTTGTCGTCATCTGTCTGCTTCTCATTCTTCTTCTTCCACTTCTTCTTCTTCTTTCACATTCAAGTTGCCACTTCAATGTCACCGCGATTTCTTTTGTTTTTTTTTTAATAGTATTTATTATTGTTATTCATTTTGTTGTTGTCTTGTCGAGTTTTATTTGGTTCACATCGTTTTTTATACACGTTTGCAGTCTCGTATACTCCCCTCCCCCCTCCTCCTCCCCCTCTCCCTTCCCCCTTGGCCCGTCTGCATAATTTCTGCTGATGTTGTTGCTTCTCTGCTTTTTTTCTCTCACATTATGCAAGTTCAGCAAATTTTGTTCTTTTCTCTCGAGTTTTTTTTTTTGTTTTGTTTTTGTTTCACTTTTGGAATTTTCAGCGCCTTCGCTTTGTTGTTCTTGTTATTCAATTAAATTCTTCATTTTTTCTTTGCTTCCGCATCCCTAAAAAAATAAGAAAAAGAAGTCTAAGAAAAAGTTGTGGCAAGGCGAAAAGGTCTCATCAAAACTCTGCAAATGGGCAGTTTTATTATAATTCAACCTCTCCTTTTCTCTCTCTCTCTCTCTCTCTCTTTCACCCTCTTTATCCCCCTCTCTTTCTGTGGTGGTCAAAAGCGGAACTGAAACTGGCAACTTTGACACGCCGCGAGTTGAGCGTTAAATAATAAAACAAGTTGCGTTTAATCCATTCAGTAAACTTGCATTATTTCAACCTGATGAAGACACTTAATTACGCCATAAAACTAATAATTGAACGCTCATTGTTTTTCACTTGAATGTACAGTGAAAACTGACTAAGTTGGACCAAACGTGTTTTGTCTATTTCATATCAAATGTGAACTTATAAAAGTTTTTTCACTTAATAAATGTGGAATTCT
This sequence comes from Drosophila kuntzei, assembly GCA_035042165.1. Classification (NCBI taxonomy): domain Eukaryota; kingdom Metazoa; phylum Arthropoda; class Insecta; order Diptera; family Drosophilidae; genus Drosophila; species Drosophila kuntzei. The sequence continues at coordinate 422,980 of JAWNLU010001869.1, read as the reverse complement.
TTTGGTATAAATTCAATTATTTATTAGTTTCCATTGAAATTTTGAAACTGAACAAAATTTGTTGTGTATATACGTTTTTTTGAACTTTATTGGTTTTAAATTTTGAATATCATATCATATATTTATAAACAATGAAATAAAATACTATAAACTATCGGTGTTGCTTTGTTTACTTTTAAATGTCAAAATATTTTTTGAGAGATTTGATAAAATTTAAATTTAAAATGAATTTATTTACTGTATAAAAAAAACTAATTATGAATAATTTTGTAGAAACACTTTAAGGTTGTCAAAAATATTTCAAAAAAATCAAATCTCTGACAATTCAAGTGCAGCGACATTTGGTTCAGTGATTTTTTAAATAATTGTCATTTAAATCTCTAGAATTGTGTGGAATACACCTGATAAAATAAACATATTTTAGTGTGTAATGTTGTCACTTCAAAACGCTAAATTAATAAATGGTAATAAAGTTAAATTAAATAGTTAAATGTATAATAATTAATTCCAGAAATGCAAACCAACTAAAAACTAACCAAAAACTAATACATTTTTGGTTGATTATAGGTTGATTTAAATTTCTGGAACAACCCTGATAATATAAGTTTTTAAATTAAATTAAAAGTCAACATTATAAACCAGGGATTAAAACCGAAACGAATATCGGTTTCAGTTTCGGTTTCGGTTATGCTCGATTTAAGGTTTTCGGTTATCGGCTATGCAAACTCTTGGAGTATCGGTTTCGTGACGGTTATCGGTTTGAAAATTCTAAATTTTTCGAAAATTTCGAAATTTACATATTTACCCCTTTGTATTTTTCGAAAAAATTCGAAATTTTAAAAATGAAAATAAAAATTAATGAAATTTAAATGCAGATCGAATTACATTGCGCATGAAAATTGATTGAGTTTTGACAAAGTTATGGCAGTTCAAAGTTATCAAAGTTGCTCAGTAGATGCGATGGCCAGAACCGAAATAAACCCTTATAAATGAATCGGTTTCTAAGCGGTTATTTCTGTTTATGGGTTTCGGTACAATAGAAAAAAATATTTTCGATTACGGTTTCAGTTCCGGTTACAAATTTTAAGCGGTTTTCGTCGGTTAAAGGTTACGATTTCGGTTATGGTCTTAATCCCTGTTATAAACGAAATAAATGAAAAAGTCTGGGAATATAAAGAAATGTTAACCATGAATTTTTTTCCAAAAATATAATGATAAAATGTATATATTGCAATTTCTATGTATGCAATAAAACGAGTTTATTACATTTTAAGACCTCTTTAAACTTTACTTTGTATCGATATGATTTATCGTATGTTCAATAGTTTGACAATCACTTTGCGTCGACAGTTTTGGAAGCACCACCCACACTGACCTAATCCAAACAGAGCTCGTAGCACTTGTGAGGCTTTACTGTCCCTCCATTTAGACCCTTCTACCCTTCTTCCACTGCCATAATGAGGAATGTTCATTAGCGCGTCATTTGATGCGTTTTAGTTCATTGTTGCGCTCTTTCAGGGATTTGTTGCATGCCACAGAAAGCAACACAGCGTCACTAAGCCTAAGCCCTTTACATTTGCTTTTTTCCGTGTTGCAACAGCTTGTGGCAGCTGCTGGACTTGCAACTTGTATTGGAGGCGTGTATATACATTTATACACTGTAGAAAAAGACCAACTTCTTAAATCAAGAACATTCATCTTACATATTTTGTTCTTAATTTTAAACCATTAGACCAAATTAATAAAACTAAGAATATTCATCTAAAAATTCGCAGTTCTTAATATAAGAATTAAAAATCTTAAATTGATTAGAAAATATAAATATGTCATATTTAATATGAAGACAATAATGTCACCGTGGCGTTATGGTTAGAGTCGCAGCTTCAGTTTGGTTAACAAGTCGAGGGATAGAAACCCGCTCTAACCAAGGAAAAAACATATCGGAATATTTATAAAAAAAAAATCAAAAAAAAATATAAATATCAAAAAAAAAATAAGTTTAAAGTTTAAAACACCTGCCTTATTTTTTTATTTTGGGTTTGAGAATTTAAGACTACTTGGTCTTAAATTAAGAACTTATGTTCTTGAAATGTTCTTAAAATCAAGATGTGTTTTCTAAATTTAAGAATCTTATGTTCTCGACGCATTTTTTAGACCAAAATTCTTAGTTCTGAGACCAAAATCTTCATTTTAGAACATCTTTTTCCCCAGTGTATATATATATGTACACTGTAAAGAAAGACCAACTTCTAAAATCAAGAACATTCATATTACATATTTTGTTCTTAATATTAAACCATTTTAAGGACAAATTTCTAATACTAAGAATATTAATCGAAACAATTACAGTTTTTAATATAAGAATAAAAATCTTAAGTTTTTTGGAAAATATGAATTGTTGGGAACATATTAACGGAATATTCATTAAAAAAAAACACCAAACCACAAAGAAATGTGTATGTATATATCAAGATAAAACCACAATAAAAATATTATATATGGGAAAAATATTTTGTATGGGATGATATCAGAAAAATTTGATATGAAATGGAGGAAAATTGAATAAAATGGGCAATTTTCAAAAAATCATAAAAAAATAAAAACCAAGAGATCTTTACGATATTTTCCTACAAAAACAGCTAAAACATCGATGGTCACATACATCGATGTTTCTCCACCTCTAGTTTTTAGACCAAATCTGTTGATTTTAAAACTCTTTTATTTTTATCAGTGTACGATTATATAGGTTGTAGGGTATATGCGTACTGTAGGGTGGCATGCCACATGCCACATGCCACCCGCTTGCCTCGTTCAGGTTGCATGCCGCAAAAAAGCCGCTAATTAAATTAACGCAATTGCCGCGGATTGCAGATTAAATGCGCTCTTTCCCTCCCTCCTCTCTCTCTCTCTCTCTCTCTCTCTCTGTCTCTGTCTGCCTGTCTATCGTTTATTGTTATCTTTATTACATTTTTTGTACTCATTCTTTACAACATTCTTTTGCTCATTTTCAGGAGCAACTGCGACGTCGACGGGAGGAGGAGGAACGCATCGCCCAGCAGAATGAATTTCTACGCAACAGTTTGCGTGGCTCTCGCAAACTTAAGGCGTTGCAGGATACGGCCACGGCTACGGCCACGCCCACTGCTGGCAAGGCGTTGGCCCAGCAACAGCAACAAACGGCAGCAGCAGCAACAGCGACAGCAGCAACAATTGCTGGCGTTGAAAATGAGGCATATCTGCCCGATGAGGAACTAACGCAATCGGAGCACATCGATGGTGAGTATTTTTAATGGGAAAACAAAGTATTTTGGGGAAAGGTTAAAGGTTAGAGGTTAAATAATTATAAAAATAATATTCCTCAAGGAAATCGTTTGAGTATTGAAAAAATTTTGACAGTTTTAAAATTTGACAGCGATGAAGAAAAATTCACATTTTCCAATTATAAAAATGATATTCCGCAAGGAAATCGTTTAAGTTTTGAAAAAGTTTTAAATATTTATGGAAAGAGTATAAGATAAAGTAAGGTATCAAACCGAAACGAATGTCGGTTTCAGTTACAGTTTCGGTTATATTCGCATTTTGGTTTTCAGTTAAAGGTTACGTCAAATCTTTATATATCGATTTCGTAACGGTTATCGGTTTCTTGAAATATCGGTTCTTCGAAATAACGGTATGATTTCGGTTCCAAGAAAACAAAAAAAAATTGTTATACAAATTTTAAATATGTATTTGTAAATTTAAAAAAAAAATCTTTAGTATAAAAAAACTGTCTTATGAGATTAATATTTAAATTAATAATTTAATTCCGTTTGAAAAACGATACATGAATCGGTTATTTATCGGTTATTAATCGTTTATTAATCGGTTATTAATCGGTTATTAATTGGTTATTAATCGGTTATTTCGGCATTACGGTTTCGGTATAATAAAAATAACACTGATGATTGATGGGTTTCTAGTGATGGCCATTTAAATGGACTCATATTCATACACTGAAAAAAATATCAAAATCAAAACACATTTATCTTACCCATTTTGTTCTTAAAATAAGACCAAACTAATAATATGAATCTAAATGAATCTAAAAAATCTTAGTTCTTAATATAAGAATAAAAATCTCTAATTTTTGGGAAAATTTAAAAAAGTGAACAAATACATACATATGTCAAGACTTTATTTTATATTGACAAAAGGCGAAACTTGTAGCACTTGATTAGCACTATAATTGGTGCTAAGGTTGGGCAATTTTTCGTTTTCAAGATATTTACAAAAATCCAAGAAATTCGCACGCGACTCAAACAGAAGTCACTTTTTCGGCAACCAGTTTAAACCAGAGCGCCACGGTGCCATTATAATATGGCATATTCATATATTTTCTTATCAATTTAAGATTTTTAATTCTTACATTCAGAACTGCGAATTTTTATATTAATATTCTTAGTTTTATTAATTTAGTCTTAAAATGGTCTTATTTTAAGAACAAAATATTTAAGATAAATGTTCTTGATTTTAGAAGTTGGTCTTTATTTTCAGTGTACTTATATTCACACACTCTCTCTCTCTCTCTCTTTCTCTATCTATCTGTGTCTCCCTTTGCAGGCTATGGCGAGTTGATAGCGGCTTTAACCCGTCTGCAGGGACAGTTGTCCAAGAGCGGACTGAGCACGCTGGCGGGTCGTGTGTCGGCGGCGCATAGCGTCCTGTCGAGCGCCAGTGTGGCACATGTGCTTGCCGCGAGGAGTGCGGTGTTGCAACGTCGACGTCCGAGGATCTCGGCGCCGTTGCATGTGTGTGCACTGGGATTGCAGAAGGAGATTGTCGAGCTGTTAACGCAATCGAATACGGCAGCGGCCATTGAGTTGGGCAACCTGTTGACCAGCCATGAGATGGAAGGTCTATTGTTGGCCCACGATCGGATTGCCAGTCACACGGATGCAACGCCATCACCAACAGCAGGATTGGCAATGGTAACTGGAGAAACATTAAGTGGTCATAGCAGTCCCATTGCGGTTACAAAGACATTGGCGAATAGCAGAAGCATGGCGGTACTGCCACCAGTTGTGCCCGGTGGTGGTGGTACCACCTCCACATCGGTGGCACAACGTGGTGCAATGCCACTTCCCGTGGCAGCGGTGGCAATGTCCGTGCGCGGTGAATCTCCGCCTGGAATGAGCGGTTGCTTTGGCACATTGAATGATCAGAATGATAACATACGCATCATTCAGATTGAGAAGTCAACGGAACCGTTGGGCGCCACCGTTCGCAATGAGGGAGAGGCGGTGGTCATTGGACGTATTGTGCGTGGTGGTGCCGCCGAGAAATCTGGACTATTGCATGAGGGCGATGAGATACTGGAGGTGAATGGCCAAGAGTTGAGGGGCAAGACGGTCAACGAGGTTTGCGCTCTTTTGGGTGCAATGCAGGGAACACTAACATTTCTCATTGTGCCAGCTGGTAGTCCACCACCAGGTGGCGGCATTCCACTTGGCATTGCCGGTGCCGGCAATTTAGGAATGCATCATCATGTGATCGGCGTTGGTGGCGGTATGGCACATCGGGATACGGCCGTGTTGCATGTACGGGCACATTTCGATTATGATCCCGAGGATGATCTATATATACCATGTCGCGAGTTGGGCATCAGTTTCCAAAAGGGCGATGTCTTGCATGTGATATCACGCGAGGATCCCAACTGGTGGCAGGCGTATCGTGAGGGCGAGGAGGATCAAACACTGGCCGGCCTCATACCTAGTCAGTCGTTTCAGCATCAGCGTGAGACCATGAAGCTGGCCATTGCCGAGGAGGCCGGTCTGGCACGCTCCCGTGGCAAGGAGGGCAATGCCAGCAAGGGGGCAACTCTGCTCTGTGCCCGCAAGGGACGCAAAAAGAAGAAGAAGGCCAGCTCCGAGGCGGGGTAAGTCACAAATTCCCAATTTACAATTTCCAATTTCAATCAATCCGCTATGGGAAATATGTCCGATATTGTTAATTTTCCAAATCTAAGTACTCAAAATAAAATAAAGTATTTTATTAGATTTTTAGGGACTGCCCTTAATATTTGAGGCTCGATCAAAGTCAGTTGATTGAGAGTTGCTCTGTGAATTAGAAAATCTATGCTTAAATTATAAACATTGCAAAAAAGAAAAATCTTAATATGAAAAATGTTAATGAATTTACATATGTAAAATTAATTGTTAATATCAGAGCTTGCAAATAACAGTCGACCATTTTTCGTTGTCCGAAAATAACTCCGAGATAAACCGTTTTCATCGTCTCTTAAGTAAATCGGTCTTATCACAACTCAAGTTCCGTTATTCAAGTACCAAAAACCCTACAAATTAAAGAGGTAAAGACCGTTTGCGCTGAACATTTCATGTTTTTTCTCATCTACTGAGTCACAAAGTGCGACCGTTTGGGGAAATCGGTTGCTAAAAGTGGTTATTGAAAGAGCGTAACCCGAATGACTCAGCTGATAACACTCAACCTAAAACAAAAACGAAGAGACACGAAGTGTTCTGCTCAGAGAGAAAGAGAGACCGACCGTACACGTTTTTTTCAGTTATAATCGCAACCCAACCGCAAGGGGAAAAACGGTCGACTGTTATTTGCAAGCTCTGGTTAATATAGATTTTTATTATTTGTGTTATATTGTTCAATTGTTCACATGTTGCAGATATTACATTTTGCTCAAAAATCTGATTTTTCTTAGGTTAAAGGTTAAATTTAAAAACAAAAAAATGTTATATATTCTAATTTAATGTGCAAAAGCTTATAAATATTGTAGCTCAATATTTAGATTTTATGTAAATATATTACACTTATTTTTCATGGTCGGATTGGGCTTTTATCCCATAGTGCAATGCAGTAACTCATTCTCACTTTCTCTCCTCTGTTTAGTTATCCTTTGTATGCCACAACGGCACCGGATGAAACGGATCCCGAAGAGATTCTCACCTATGAGGAGGTGGCTCTCTATTATCCACGTGCCACACACAAACGTCCCATCGTCCTCATCGGCCCGCCCAACATTGGACGCCATGAATTGCGTCAGCGTCTGATGGCCGACTCCGAACGCTTCTCCGCGGCGGTGCCACGTAAGTATTTTCCTCTAAAAACCGATCCCTCTACTCCCTAAACGGATATAAATTTAAATAAATTGAAAATTAAATAAATCCTGACAACAAATTTTCTGCAAATCTTATCTAAACTATTTTTGGATCGATTCACCTACAAATTTCATTTTAAATATTAATTTTAACTATTAATTTTGATCTAAAAAAAATGTTTCATACAATATTTCAATTTCAATTTTTATTTAAAAAATCATTACATAAAATTCCTATTTTTAGTTTTCATCATACAAATTGAGAATAAAAGTCCATAAAAATTAAAAATAAAAGATTTTCCTAAATATTTATGATCATGCCAAAAATCAGGGATCGCAAATATGATATATAAGCTTAACTACAAAATATAAATAAATCCTGACAAAAAGTTATCTGCAAATCTCTTCTAAATAATATTTGAATGTAGTATCCTACAAGTTAGATAAGCTCTATATGGAAAATACATTTTATTTCCAATATTAATTTCAACTATTAATTTTGGACTAATAAAAAAATTTTTTAGCTTGAATTTTTATTTAAAAAATCATAAACTAAAATTTCTTTTTTAATTTTCATTATAAAAATTGAAAATAAAAGTTTGCGTTTTTATGATACAATATTTAAATTTAAATTTAAATTTGTATTTAAGAAATCATAATATTAAACTTCATTTTTAAATTTCCATTATAAATATTGAGAATAAAAGACTTTCCTTAATATTTATGATCATACGAAAAATCGAGAATCGCAAATAAGAGATAAGAGTTTAAAAAGAAAAAATTAATTCTAAAAAAATTATCTAGACGAATGGGAAAATCAGACATACTATTTTTCTTAGAGAGTATCCTGGAAACTCTTTTTTTTCATTTATATTATAAAAACTAATTATTAACTCTTACTTTTATAAATAAATTTAAATTTTTATTCAATTTTTTTTTTATAAAATGAACTTTGAAAAAACAAAATTGAATAAGCCTACCAAATAAAAAATAAATAACAATAATGATAAGATACATAAATTTTTAGTTTCTTATGATCACTATTTTTATTTTGAGCTTACAAAAGAAAAGAACACAAAATACCAAAGTAGAATAATTTTTTTTATATGACCATTTAATTTTTTAGTTTAAATTTGAATAATATAAAGTTAAAATGAAAGTTATACCATGATTCTTAAAGAAAAATTTGTATTTTAATATACGTTCATAATTCTTTGATGTGAATCCAAAAATAAAAGACATCTTTTAATTTTAAGATAAGAACGAAAAAAGAATTTGTAATTTCTAATTTATAGTTTATAGTTAATATTTGAAAAACCAATAATCGTCTCTCTTCTCCGACATATATAGTTTTCTATTTGCTTGAGGAGAAACTAAAGCTGAAGGCAGCCAAGGGTAAAGCCATCGGCAATTGTTTCCCAGCGCATTGCTAGAGCATTACCCTGAGACTGTCTTAAAGATCCATCAGCAATTTGAAGCTGGAGAGGATTTAAACTCCCTCCATTAATTGTTGCTAATGGAACTTTATGCAGTGGCTGTGGCTTCTTCCCGCTATCCGCTTCCACCTTCTCCTAACTAATTAATAATCATTATTTATTAATCTTTCTCTTCCTTCTCTCTCTCTCTCTCTCTGTAGACACATCACGTGCCCGGCGGGAAGGGGAAGTACCCGGCGTGGATTATCACTTCATCACGCGGCAGGCTTTTGAGGCGGATATTCTGGCGCGTCGGTTTGTCGAGCACGGCGAATATGAGAAAGCCTACTACGGTAAGAAATAGGAATGAAGGAAATAGAAATAAACCCAGCAGAACCCTGAAATTAATTTTAAACTGATCGTTCCTATGACAGCTATATAATATAATAGTTAAATTTTAACCAAACTTGTATAAATCAATACCAAACACACATTCTATAAGCATGCTTCAGATATCTCTAGGATCAACAATTTTTTGATTTTCGGACGATCGTTTATATGACAGATGTAGGATATAGTATATCCTATAGTATAAACAAAAATGTTTAACGATGATATACCTAATATATATACCTATGATATACCTACCGATATATACCTAATATAGTATTCCGATTTTGTTAAAATTTGTTCTGAATCTAGAAAACAATACCAAAAAGACCATTTCTAAGAATGCTTAAGATATCGCAAAAAACAAAAATGTTTTTTATACGATAGTGTTCCGGTTTTAAATTTCGGCAAGATTTTTCAGAAGTGAATATCTTTAACCTGCTCTAATATAATTTTAAAGCAATTTTTCGGATTGAATTTAAATTGTGTTGGAATTTAAGTTCGATAAAGTGAAAAGAGATAAATTTTAAATACTTTGCCTTAATTCAACTTGAAAATTTACATTTTTTTAATAACCATAAATATAAAGTGGAAACCGGAACAGGCTTGATTTTTTACCCATCGTTTGTATGACAGATACATGATATAGTAGTCAGATTTTAACAAAATTTGTAAACGATGTAAAAAAAAAACATTAAATAGGCAATTTGTAGTAATGATTGAGATATTTCAAAAAGCAAGAAAGTTTTTCGCACTTATGTTTGATTTTGGAACGATTCTATGATATCTAGTCCAATTTTGGTCAAATTTGTATCGCATGTAGAATCGTTGAGATATCTCAAGAAGCAAGCAAGTTCTTCAAACAAAAGCTTGATTTTTTACTCATCGTTTGACAGCTTTAAGATATAGTCTTCCGATCCGGCCGATTCCGGCCTATTTAGATTTGTTATTTATAGGTTGATCAAAATAGTTTCAGAACTGAGAGACTAGTTTGCATAGAAACAGACGGATAATCGGATATATCGACTCAACTAGTCGTTCAGATCAGAAATCATTATGTTTACACATAATAGAGCCTACACATTTTATAACCAAATTTAAGAATCCCATTGCATGGTTATAGTTTGTTTATTAATATGTATAGAATATATGTATATTTTAGAATACATCTTCTAATTCCGTAATCCCTTCTTTGGTAATTCTCTAGGCACATCACTGGAGGCCATACGCACAGTCGTTGCCAGCGGCAAGATTTGTGTCCTGAATCTGCATCCGCAAAGCTTGAAGCTGTTGCGCGCCTCCGACCTGAAGCCGTATGTGGTGCTGGTGGCGCCACCAAGTCTCGATAAGCTGCGGCAGAAGAAGCTGCGCAATGGCGAGCCCTTTAAGGTATGTCTATCGTTATCGTTATCGATGTTATCGAAATATATTTGTGTGAATTCTACGTGAATGCAGCTAAATTCGCCTTATTCATTTGAATTTATCGAATGTGTCATTCGATTAATTGTTATGTGGTGTATCGAATGTGTTATCGTTGAATTTAACAATCGATTTTCTGCAATATTGATTGTGTCAGTGATTGCTTAATCAATTGATATTCTTGTTTAAACTACATGACGAATATCGAATTTGTTATCGATTGCCGTAACATCGATATGTTGATCGATATATATTTTGTACTAATTCTTTAATCAATTGGCATTATTTTTTTATCGAGTGTCGAATTGATTTATTTATCAATTAACACTATTCGATTAATCGATATATTGAGAATTGCATATAATATCGAATGCAATTTTAAATATACATATGTAACTAATTATAATTATGTATGACACTCGATTGTGTCATTGATTGTTTTATCAATTGAAATTTCTTGTTTAAACTGCTTGTTGAATATCGAATGTGCTATCGATTGGCGTAACACGTAAAATTTGATAGCTAATCAATATGTCGATCGATTTAATTAATTGGTATTATTTAATTATCGAGTGTCGAATTGATTTATTTATCAATTGACACTATTCGATTAATCGATAATATGTTATCGAAAAAATGTTTAAATATATGTACATAACTAATTGAGTTTTATGACACTTGCACTTTTGATACAGGAGGAGGAGCTGAAGGACATCATTGCCACCGCCCGGGACATGGAGGCGCGTTGGGGGCATCTGTTCGACATGATCATCATCAACAACGACACGGAGCGGGCCTATCATCAGTTGCTCGCCGAGATCAATTCGCTGGAACGTGAACCGCAATGGGTGCCCGCCCAGTGGGTGCACAACAATCGCGACGAGTCATAATGGGGATCACAGTACAGGTCACACCATGTCATCAACACCACCAACTACACCAACTTCCTAACCCGGTAATGTCCAAAATGCAGCCATCCATTGTAAATACGACGTGTCCACGACTCAGCCATGATGTGGAATTTGGAACCGGAAGCGCAAAACCGGAACCGGAACTGGAACTGGAGCTGGAGCTGAAAATCCTTTATCGCTATGTACTCGGACTTTCTGCCTAATCACTTATTTACTCACTTTACTTACTTAATTATGTATGTGTACTTAATCCATTCCCCCCCTCCCCCCACTTCCTTTAATCCATATACTCGTATTATTTATGTAAATTTGTTTGTTGCAAATGCATTTGAAACACGAAACAAACATTTGCTAAAACGTTTATTATTTTATTATTATTATTATTTTTTTTTTTGTATTTTAAACTATGTTCACAAAAATTGTTATTCAATTTTAAAACTGAAATGCTTTTTTTTTGTAATTAATTTAATTTTAATGATAATATGTTAGGCACTTCCTTAATTTCAAATTACGAATTGAAATTGTAAAAAAAGAAAACCGAAAGAAGAGTTTAATTTGTTATAAAAACATGAAAAAAGAAAAAACCGAAATTGAAATCGATATTGATATTGTACTTGTAAACGTAATCGAAATCGAAATCGAAATCGAGATCGAAAATGCAACTGCAACTCGTAAACATAATGTTAACAGAACAAAAACAAAAACAATCCATTAGAAGAAAGAGAGCGAAAGTGAACGTTGGTGAGTCCATAAGCAACGTGAGAGAGAGAAAGAGAGAGAGGAGATGAAGAGAATGATTTAAAGACAATGGAAATGGGGCGATAGCAAGCGAATGTTGCAATTACGTAATCTATTTACTTTATATAAATATATACATAAACTATACATCTAAATAAATATACACATAAATTATATGCAGTAAAACAATTAATTTTTAATAACAACAACAACAACAACATGCGAAATGCGAAAATGCAAAAGTTGCAGATGAAAACAAATATTATAAACAAAATGAAGAAGAGATAACAACAAAATCAGTACGTCATTGCCAAATAAAACAAAGAAGTAAGAAATACGAGTAAAAAATGAAAGCAAACACACGCCCAAAATAAAACAGATTAATTTAATAAATTAACAAACAAAAAAAAAATAACATTAACAAATTCCGACAGCAAGCAAAAGAAATAGCAAGAAATAAATAATAATAAAAATGCGTAGACAAGTTAATAAGCACTGTAAAAAAAAAAAACAAAAGAAAACATAATAATAATAATAATAATAATAAACTATGAAAGAAACTAGGCGTTAGTTTAAGAAACACGAAAGAAAAACAAAAATAAGAAACAAAAGTAATTCCAAAAATAAATGTTGTTGTAATTAATTATTTAAAATGCGATTAGTGAATGGAAAAAACAAAACAGAAAACAAAACAGAAAACAAAAAACAGAAAACAAAACTCGAGCAGATTAACTAAAATTCTAAAACGAAATAGTTGCAAATTTTAGGCATGAATATTGAGTATATATATATGTATATATATTTACATAAACATACTTATATATCTATATATATACATATATATACATATACATATTATATATACAAACAAATTTGTTGAGAAAGCAACAATTTTATTAAGTAAATGCTACAAAACGGCGTCAAGTAATTTAGCAAACTATGTTACACAATGTTGAACACTTGAAAGATTCTAAAACAAGAAAAAAAATAAAAGAAGAAAGAAAAACAATATATAAAAACAAAAATATATTTAAAAGTAATATTTTTTTTTTTTTTTGTAGTCAACAAGGTATAAAAATGTGTGTGCAGTAAATTTGTTTAAGTTTTTATTTATACATATTAAAAACAAAAAAATCAAATAAATATGAAAATTAATTAATAAAACTACAAGTCTAGTATATTGTATGTATGTGTATGGTGTAACAAATTGAATAACTAAAACAAAAAAGAAAAACATAACTAATGCCTGCAGAAAAGCGAAGCAACTAAAAAAGAAAGAAAAAGCAAATTCAATGCAAAATAGGCACGGTTTACAAACATTGTACGATAAAAAACAAAAAAATAACAAAAACAAAATACCTACATAAATGCGGCAAACAAATAAACAAATACTGAAAATAAAAACCAAGTCTTTATTTGAATTTGAATGTCAGTTAAATTAGCGAACAGTGCTGCCAGACATAGAAAATTGCAATGCCACCTAACAGAATTGCGCGCAAGTTAACAGAGTTACTCAATTGTAATGTTAACAGAAATTGCATAACAGCGCCTTGTGAGTTAACAGGCCCTGTTAAACAGGGTGCACCGCTCCGCTCTCACTTCTTTCGTGCCTTTTCCGTCTCATTCTTTAGCGATTGAACAAAGTGTGTGGACGCGTTTGGCCCCCGTATTGTGCGGCACCGTTACTTACCGCTTGTTGTGGCTTATATTTATTTTATTTTTTTGTTGTGTATTCCCAATTGCATTTTGTTAGTGTGGCTGGCAAATGATTTTTATGGCCAATTGTTAATCTTATCGCCCATCAAGGCGCAAGCATGAGTCGAAGCACAATTTATTACTAAGTGTCGTTGTCGTCGCCGTCACCGTCGCATTGAAACTGTAGGGTCACAGTGTGGTCATAATATTGAAACATTAATAACAAACAAACCACCGAGCCAACAAACATACATAAATACTTAATAACAAATATAAACAGAAAGTGAGAAATGCCAGCAAAGACTGTTTCACGGCAGCAAAGCCAAAATCCCGCACAGCAATTGCAACAGCAACAACAACGGGATATCGAGAATGGCCTTTATCCCAATATACCGCCAGAGCGACGCTCGCCGTCAACACGACCGGTGCGGCCGCCAACGTTGCGACAGGACACCGTCGATATGGAGGAGATACCATTAAATCAGTTAAATGGCATGCAGGAGCCCGAGGATCGTCGCAAAATGCGCGAAATATTCGATACGGTAAGCAAAAAAAAACAACCATGATACAATAATAATAAAGGAAGCGAAAACTTTAGAAAGAGAAATACGATAATCAGAGCCTTGTAGTTCAAGGTGAATTTACTTTGTTCTAGTCAGCAACAATTGAGAGCGTTCTCTGAGTTGTCGCTACCTTTATTATTGTATCATGATCACAACTTTCAAATGCACTTTCTGTCTGTCCGCTCTTCGCTCTCAATCTGCCTCTCTTCGTTTGATGTCGTTGTATGCGTGCGTGTGTGCATGAATGAATTTCCTTGTTCTGTTGTCCCATCTGGCTTGCCCTTATGGTGAAAGTTATGCGAGTCATAGAGTTTCTGAGTCATCCAATCGATCCATGGTTGCATTTTCCGTCATTTTCTGTTCTCTGACCTTTGCACCCCAACTAAATAAAAACATACGTAGTTCTTGCATTGCTCTTTGTCATGCTCCCATTTTGAGTGCAAGCGGCTGCGACTGCGCGCCATTCGCTGTCACTGTGCTGCTGGGGTGGAAACGAGATGGGTGATGACTGGTGGGAGAGCGGCAATGCGAAACACAGCGAAAAAAAGCGTAACGAGCTTATCTTTCGTATTGTCGTCAGCTTTGCACGTCTTCCGCCTTCACTTCATTTCACACTTTTGCATAGTATTTCAAAGTTAACATTTTGTTGTGTGCTTAACATTGCAAGTGCAACAACAACAACTACTTAACTGTAAGCAGAAGACAATATGTTATCGCCTAGAGAGAAAACTATAAACCGGTTATAAAAGTACACACAAACATACAGTTAGTCAAGAAAGTATTTTCACAAGATAAAATTGATTTATTTTTATATATTGATTAATTCGATGTAAATTATTTGTATTTCAATTTAATTATAATAAGAACCACACACAGGTACAATAAAAGAAGATATAAAATTGAAATCCATAAAAAAATATAATATATAAATTAATGCAAGAGAAATTGCGTAAATTTTTGATTTTGTGTAAACACTTTCTTGACTAACTGTATGTACATATTTATTGGTGGGGATTTCTGTCTTCGTTGTTGTTGTTGCTGTTATTTTTCTTTGGCTGTTAGTCACTTGCACGCAATTGTTGTTGTTGTTGTTGTTGCTGTTGCCATTTATTTATTTTTGAAGTTCGCGTTAGCATTGTGTTTGCCAGCCATTATCAACTTTCCGCTCCCTGTCATTCATATGTCACCTCACCTTCCCCGCTCCCCAAATTTTAGCTGTCACGACATTTGTTTGTTTTACTCTTTGGCGTGTCTTGCGGTGTCTTTCTAATTCACCACATTCCATTCTATTAGTTTGATTCCAGCGAATTCTATTCCTCTCCCTATTCCACTTACATTCAGACACACTCTCTCTCACTCTCTCTGTGTTGACTTGCCGGCGCTCGTTTCGTTCGTTCGTTCATTGGCCCCTGGCAACTAAAAGAATTCGCCGTGCGGCGAAAATAACAAACAAATTGCATTTCATCATTTTGTTTAACCAGTTTTAGTTCCTGCTTCTTGTTCTTATTTCATTTCATTTCATGCTGATTGTGTTTCTTAAACTTTTTCTGCTGTTGATGTGTGTTACAAATAACATGCATAAATAAATAATTAAGTAATCTGGTTTATCTGGTATTATTAATTAACATAGTATCGACATTCTGTAAAGTGTATGTCTCGCTCTCTCTCTCTCGCTCGCTCTCTCTTAACCGCCTCCTTCTCTCCTATTCCTGTCGATTGTTCGCTTGAGTTTCAAGAATTCGCTGCGTAATCTTATCTGCTTTTTGGTCGAAAGCATTTCGAGCAGCGCATAAGGCCAAAAACTGTTAATGGTCTTAACAATTCCAATATATACATATCTACAGTTAGTCAAGTAAATAATTTGTCAAATATAAATGCAAACATATATTTAATTATAAAAATAGTTAAGCATAATGAATCTATTTATCTAACAAATCAAAGAAAATGTTTATTTTTTATTTTGTCAACCAAAACTTACTTGACCAACTGTATATGTACATATATGTACATTTTAAATACATATGCACTTGTAAAGTACATATCTGCAATTCATTTGTGATTCTCACTCTTTGCCTAGATTGCAATTAGCCATTATTGTGACTAACACAAGTTCTCCCATGTTAACACTAAACCCCACCCCCAATTCGCTACCCCCACCCCCACCCCCCTGTGCTTATCGCTTTTGTGTCTACTTTGTTATTTAGCTGTTTTTTTTAGCTTTGTTTTCAAATATATCTGAGACACATCTACAACTGTTCAATACAAGTGCTTCAATACTTCCCTCTCTCTCTTTCTCTCTCTCTCTCTCTCTCTTTGTTACCTGTTGTTTATTGCCAAGACACACACTTATAAGTACATTCAGTCGAGGTAAACTCTACACTATTTTGTTAGCCATTTAATGACTAATGTGTATATTTATGTATATTCCGGTAGTATAGATCTACATACATATATAAATATATACATACATATACAACATATATGTATTTATACATATTTCATAATCAGCTCATTGATCTGGTTTGGTATTTTATTGGTCTCTTCATTCAATAGAATTGCAAAATAAAGAACAATCTTCAACAGGTGGAAATGCTTCGAGCTAAAGTAGTCAACTAAGCAGATACCCTGTAAATATATAAACTAACAGATCTTGAATATATTTTACACTAAAAGTCGTTTTTTTTCTTGGATTTTTATTTATTTATTTACTTAAATTAAAATATGAATTATCTACGATGAACAGATCTTAAAAGCCTTCTTTATAAAAGGAAATACAGTTAGTCTAGATAGTGTTTAAATTAAACTATAAAGTTACACAAAAAACATATTTCTTATGGATTTTATATTGTATTTCTTATTTTTTTAATCAAATTTAATTATTTTTAAAAATAAAAAAAACAGTTGTGTGAATTTTTATTATTATTATTATGTATGAATTTAAATTTAAGGTTTTTATTTAATTATTTATCTTTGGCATTTAATATTTATACACATATCTATTTAAATTAACAAAAGTTTACAATTTTAAATAATATATAATTTAAAATTAAAACTCGACACAACAAAAACCATTTTAAAAAGTTCATGTTTTCTAATTAGTAATTAAAATTCAACTTTATGTTTCATCATTTTGTTAATTTTTGCTGAAAACTTGAAACTTTCTTTTGAGTTATGACAGTTTTCAAGTTATATGAAGACTCGTTAATCAATTGTGTTTCATTATCTATTATAAAGAATGATATATGAGTGCTTTTAATTGTTTAAAAACACTTGTTGAAAGTTGTTGTGTTTGGCAGCTTTTCAAAAGAATTGTTTTATTAATACAAAATAGAGAAACTAAAGAAGTTTTGTATTTTTCTTGTAATTCAATGTTTACACAATGAAGTTACGTGATCAAGTTGTTCGCCTTAAATGTTTGTTAAGATATCGGAGTTTTGATCAATCAAAACTTGATTAACTTTATACTTAAACTTGTTAAAAAATTTGTATCCTATTTTATTTTTTAAATTGTTGCTACTAGTTTAAATTTATACCTGTAAGTTTGTTGCGTAATTTTTCAGCTGTTTTTATTTTGCGACTAATTTGGAAATAGTTTTGTCCTCGTTGCGAATGCAGTTTTGAACTATTTGTGATGTTGGTTTTGATTTTGGTTTTGGCCATTAAATAAGTCCGGCTGATTGACAACTAGACCTTATAAGGTGACAAATGTGAGTAGACACTTGTCTTGACTGCATTTGGGCTGCATTTAGAGTTGCAACATGTGGCATGCCTCCAGTTTTGTCAGGTTCCGAGCATACACTAAAAATATGCTTAAAAAAATCTAAAAATATGTTAGATTTCAGGCTATAAGCTATTCTCTAAATTTATAAGCCTTTCCATTTTGAACTAGTCGGAAATGCTACAGTCAAGCTCGCGACTATAGAATACCCTTTACTTTTTTGAATATAAAGTATTTTGCGAATTTTAAACTCTAAATATATAAAACTCTAAGTTTATAGTGATAACTGCAAACAATTAAAGTTAACAGTTAAATCATTAAAAAACCCATAAAAGTACTTTAAAGTAACTAATCCTTTATTATCCACCAATCGTTTCTATGGCAGATATATGATATAGTAAACCGATCTTAGCCAAATTTGGTCAGGATGTATAAAACCAACGATGCTAAATATTCTGTCAAATTAATTGAGATATCTCGGAAAACAAAAAAGTTTTTCATACTAAAACTTGATTTTCGACCGATCGTTCCTATGGCAGCTATATGATATAGTGGACCGATTTGAACCAATTTTGGTCAGGATGTATAAGACCAACTTGAATGCATATTCTGACAAATTCGTGGAGATATCTCGGAAAACAAAAAAGTTTTTCATACTAAAACATGATTTTCGACCGATCGTTCCTATGGCAGTTATATGATATAGTGGTCCGATCGAAAATTATAAACAAACTTGATCTGCGTGGGGTTTATAGAAGTCTGTGTACCAAATTTGGTTGCTCTATCTTTTATAGTCTCTGAGATCTAGGCGCTCACACGGACGGACAGTCGGACGGACAGACGGACATGGCTATAACGACTCGACTGTTGATGCTGATCCAGAATATATATACTTTATAGGGTCTGCCCCGCCTCCTTCTGCCTGTTACGCACATTTGCACGAATACAATATACCCTATTACTTAATTTTTAAGTAACGGGTATAAAAATATTGCTAGAACTAGCCTTAAATATGCTGAAGTGGCAACATGTGGCATGCCTCACACAGAAAAGTAGCTGACAACATTTTTGAGGGGGTGTCTATTTATTATATGTTTATTTGTAATTTTGAATACGGCTAAAAGTGTTGAATCGGAATATGGTTAAGAGTGTTTGTTTGGTCAGAGTGTGGCAATTGGATTAAGTGAGAGATTAAGTAAGAGACGATGATGATGAATGATTAATGATGAACTTTAGCTGTTGATCATCGCTGTTGTTGTTGTTGTCGCTGTTGTTGTCGTTGTCGATGTTGTTGATAGCGTTAATTCGATTTGACTGGAGTCGGGAATATCATTGAAATGATCCTCATCACTGTCCTCGGTGGGCAGATCCTGGAACACATCCTGCAGGGAGAGTGTTAACATCAATTGTTGCTGCAACTGCCGCAGATGTTGCTGATCGTTGCTGAGCAGCAGGAGATTGTGTTGTTGCGCCTGTATTAGCCAAGATACCTCCTCGCCATTTTGTGGCAACATCACATCCTGCCAATTGTCAAATGTCTCCATCGCCATCGTCATCGCATTATTATTCGTATTATTCGTATTATTATTATTATTTTTTGTCTTATTTAATATTGCCTTCTTTCTTTGATCATCTTGTTGTTGCTGTAGCAGCTGTTGTTGTTGTTGCTGTTGCAGTTGTTGTTGCTGTTGTTGCTCCCGTCGTTGAATCCGCGATCCCTGTGTCAATTGACTGGGAATCCAATTGGCGCCAATGAAGAGACCCGCCAATACCATACAGATGACAATGACTGTCCCCAAACCGGATGATTCATCCATCTCATTATCGTTATCATCATCGGACCAATCGCATTTGCATAGCGACGCCTCCTCCCCCTCCGATTGACCCATCAAGGAGACAAACATCCCTCTGGTCATCTGCCACAATTGTGTCATATTTCTGTGGCAACCATTATTTAATTGAGATTCTTCTCATTTATTTAGATTTCTCACCTAATTCTCTTCTCCTTGCCAAGAACTCACGTCTCACAAACTCACCCTCGATTAATGTCCTGTTTCTGGATTCCGAAATGTATTCCGTACAATTTGAATTTATGCCTATTACCGGATGAAAATGACACTAAGCTCCCTCCCCTCCGATTTACATATATGTTTCTAGATATTCCCTTGACTCAACCAAATCAACCAACATCCGTCGCCTACTTTTATTTATTTTTTAGTTCTTAACCAACTCGTATCTCCATTTTTTGTACCCTTTATTTGTATTCTTTGGAGTGCGTATAATAGGGGGAACCTTTAAAGTATATATAGTACCAGGGGGCTCCGCACTCTGCTCGCTTTGCTCGCCAACGGTTCGCTTCGTTCGCGAAAATTAACATTAAAAAATATATATTTTAGAAGTTTTTCTAACTTCCACATCAGCACAGAGGTAAAGGACTTGGATTGTTCCTATGGCAGCTATATGATATAGTAATCCGATTTCAGGATTTAAGAGACAGTCCCAAACATATAACCTGTAAGTTTGGCTACGATATCTTAAGAAAACAAAAAGTTTTTCATACAAAGCAATTCCATGACCTTTGACCTGAATTAGAGGCACTTACAGGTGGAATTTCGCAAAAAACCGTCTTATTGCACGATGAAATTGTCTTATCTATGTTGTGTGAAAATTTCAGCTTTTTATCTTTGTCAATCAGTCAGGACAAAGAATTTTATACAGGGATTAAAACCATAACCGAAACCTTTAACCGATAAAAACCGATTGAAATGTGTAACCGTAACTGAAACCGTAACCGAAAACAATTTTTTTCTACAGTACCAAAACCCATAAACCGAAATAACCGTTGAGTAACCGATTCATATCATAAAGGTTAATTTCGGTTCTGGCCGTCGCAGCAACTTTGAACTACCATAACTTTATCAAAACTCAATCAATTTTAATGCGCAATGTAAATTTTAGCATGATTTTAGCTTAAAATTCGTTCTCCATTTAAATTAAGTTCATTTTGAAAATTCAAAATTTTCGAAATTTTTCGAAAAATTATAGGGGTAACACTGTAAAATTTCTAAAAAATTCAAAATTTTTAATATTTTCAAAATGAAAAAATTTAAATGCAGAACGAATTTAAAGATAAAATCATGCGAAAATTTACATTCCGCATGGAAAATAATTGACTTTTAACAAAGTTATGGCAGTTCAAAGTTATCAAAGTTGCGACGGCCAGAACCGAAATTAACCCTTATAAATGAATCGGTTACTAAACGGTTATTTCGGTTTAAAGAGTTTCGGTGGGATTATGGGTTTCGGTACAGCGGAAAAAGTTATTTTCGGTTACGGTTACAAATTTCAATCGGTTTTCACCGGTTTTAATCCCTGAAATAAAGTGAACAACTCGAAATAATAAATGAATACTGAAATTTTCAATTGCTGAAAATAATCTCGAAATATGCAAAATCCTCAAAATATTGAGAACAACTTTATGTACAGAGCAACAAAATTAAAAGTTTAAAAATAACAACCTGGATATAGTGCTATAGTTTACTGTATCGAAGCTCTACTGTTATATATAATAATAAATTTAGAAAAATATCTACAATAAATTGATATATTTCTATATTTACATAAATGTATAATATCTTTTTTGATTGCAGCACGACTCGGATAATGATGGATTGATAAGCATCCATGAGCTGAAGGCTCTCATATCGACGGGATATTGCCGTGACATTCCGGCGTATATTGCCGAGCAGATATTGCGCAAGAGCGACGTGGACAACAATGGGCATCTGGACTTTGATGAGTTCTACACGATGTCGCTGCACCACAAATGGATGATACGCAATCTGTTGACGAGATATTGCCGGTATGTGGTGCCACCTCCAAAGCCTCTAGAGGGCGATGAACCGGACGGTGCGTACGAGAAACAAATGTCCATCTGCCCGCCACCATTGACCATGGTCATCTTCTCCATCATTGAGATTATCATGTTTCTCGTCGATGTCATTTATTTCCAGTGAGTGAGATTTCTCTCGATTTCTTGATTGTCTTCCTTTCTAATTGGATTTCTTTATGCAGGGACGATCCGAATCACAATCAACGTCTGGGCGAGAGCACCAATGGACCAGCGGCAACTCTCTGCATTTATAATCCCTACAAGCGTTACGAATCGTGGCGATTCCTTAGCTATATGTTTGTCCATGTGGGCATAATGCATCTCATGATGAACCTCATCATTCAGATCTTTCTGGGCATTGCCCTCGAGCTGGTGCATCATTGGTGGCGTGTGGCGCTCGTTTATCTCGCTGGAGTCTTGGCCGGCTCCATGGGCACCTCTCTGACCAGTCCACGCATCTTTCTGGCCGGCGCCTCTGGCGGTGTCTATGCATTGATCACAGCCCACATTGCCACGATTATAATGGTAAGTGAATCCATTTGAATCCAGATTGTTGTCAATAATTTGAACTTCTTGTAGAACTACTCGGAAATGGAGTATGCAATTGTCCAGCTGCTGGCGTTCCTTGTGTTCTGCTTCACCGATCTGGGCACATCCGTGTATCGTCATCTAACTGATCAACATGATCAGATTGGTTACATTGCACATCTGTCTGGTGCTGTCGCTGGTCTCCTTGTGGGCATTGGAGTGCTCAGGAATCTGGAGGTGCGTCGCTGGGAGCGCATTCTCTGGTGGGTGGCTGTCATCTTCTACTTTGCCCTGATGACCACCGGCATCATCATTCACATCTTTGTGCCCGACTACTTCCCAAAGCCCGAATACAACTGATCGTAAGAACAACATTTAAACAGAGACAAATTAATCGTAAGTCGTCGTCCCCCTCCCTCCCCCACCCCCTTTGATTATATAACCTTAGCCTCAGGTTTTATGGTGTTTCCCCATGTCCAAAGTGCACTTGATCTTGATCTAGGCCATCAATAGTAGGAATACCTTTTAGTTTCGTAGTCTTAAACGATCGATTGTAGCACGCATGCGGCTATATTTACATATATAATTGTAATTTATTATTATTTATTGTACATTTATTGTACAATGCGTAATCTTGATGCCCCCCCTCCCGAGACAGCGGACAACAAATCCATTATCTAATATAGATATATATATATATGATTTGAGAAATGTCCATCTGTATTAACCCTTTTACTTATTTATTTTTGTACACCTTCTATGCTTATTTAAAGCCAACTTAGCCAGAAGAATCCCTATAAACAAAGACAACACATACGTAATAATACGCACAAATTATCACAAACTATAAATTGATTTTAATTGTATTTTGAAAAATAATGAAATGTGCTTTTTACAAGACGTTTACAGCGAACTTAAAATAAACCGCGACTTCATTTCGAGAAAAAAAAATACAATAAAATGTGAAACGTGAACTCCAGATGAAAAGAAAAACATGTAATTAGATTTAAGGTACATAGTATATACACATATATATATATATATTTTGAAGTATTTTTATATCTATATAATACATATATATATTTATGCAATAAAATTTTTACTGAAACAAGGTTTATTCTCTTTTATGTATTCGTACATATTTCAAACATTTTTTTTTATATAGATATAAAGATCAAATATATTCACAAAATATATTAAATTCTTTTTTTGTTTGTTACATAAACAAGGTGTATTTATATATTCACAAAAATACATGTGTTTATTTCTTATCCGTGTTGTGTTTAAATGAAAAAATACAATACTTTTAATGTGTGTATCCTTTTTATATGTATTCGTACATAATCCAAAAACAAAAAGAAACAATATTTGATTGTTTCATGTGTCACATATATATATATATATATATATACATATATATATTATTCGTTTTGTGCTCAAATGAAATATTCAATACTTTATTCAGTGTGCTACGTTTTTTTTGGAGCTTGTGATGTTGATGAAATTAAAAAAAAGACTTCAGTCTATATTCTCTCATAGAAAAACTGGGCTGCGTTTTCAGTTTGAGAATCGTTCAAGATTCTCATAGAAACGCAAAAAAAAAACTAAAATATCTTAAATATCTTAACTAAATGTGAACGGTGGAAAGACGTGACGTGATTAGATGTTGGTAGCACCGCCAGTATCAATCGGCGAGGCCAAAAGGAATTTCAAATTAGTCGTCTCGCTTTGCGACACCTTGGCAACGGTCAGCCAAGCCTGTGGCATCATGTGATGCAGTATGGACTCGAGGCGGTCGACCGGCAGATAGGCAATGGGCTCATCCGACTCGTTTAACATGTCGTTCTCGGGCACTCCGGGAATGGGCAATGCCACCGGGATGCAGTCCTTCTCGCGATTCATGGCCAGGGCACGAGTCACGCTCAGCAGCTCGAAGGTGATGCCCAGACGGAAGACTTTCAGCTGTTCGCTGTTCTCATTGATGGCCTGCATGACGTAGTGCATCATGTAGGCGGTGTTGTTGTGAAAATTGGGCATCAAGAGCAGCTCCTCAACTGACTTGCACTTGGCCAGTTGGCAACTGAACTCGGCATCCACATTGACATTGATTAGCTCGAGATGCTTCACAGTGCCTGTGCCAGTGCCAGTGGCATCAGCGGCGAGTCCTTTCATAATCTCAGTGATGTTGAACGAACGGGTGCTGGGATGATTCTCGAGGCGCAGATGACGCAGTCGCTTCAGACTGGGCAGGACCTGCTCTCCAAAGGGAACAACCTTCATGCCGCGACAGGAGCCCAGTATAAGCGTCTCGAGATGTTTCATTCCCTGCAGCGGCGACAGCTCCAACAGTGCCATGTTATTGATGCCACGCAAGCTGAGCTCCCTCAAATTCTCCAGCTTTTGCAGACGCTGCAGCGAAACAATGCCAGCCTTGGGATCCGTCATCCGAATGCGCAGCACCTGCAGATCGACCATCTTATCAATGTTGGCCAAGCTGATGACCCGACTGGTGCATGTGGCACGCAGCTCAAGGAGGCGCGTCAGGCGCTTTATAATCGATTGGATAAACTCGGCCTCACAGGCATCGGTGCGTATGATGCGCAATGATTTCAGCACACGCATATCGCCCTCCATGCGCAACTTGGGATTCTCCCACTTGACGCCCATCATGTCCAGCTCACGGGTGCGATAGCGCACCAAGTCACGCATACAGGATGTCCAGTTGTTGATGTGCGTGTTGCGCAGCTTCAAAGTACGCCAAACGCTGCGATCCCGACCGATCATTGCCCAAGTCTTGCACACATTCGACATTCGGATGCGATCCTGGTTGAAACAATCGACAGAGTGTTATTCATTTCAACATGGAACTTGGAACGGGGAACGGGGAGATAAGATTACAAACTACAACTTACGTGCAGATCAAGTGTCTTCATTACGGCCGTCATCACCTGGCAGCTCATGTTGCCAGCGGAGAGGCATTCAATGAATCCCTGACGCTTCCCCTTGGCACTCGAATTACGCTTTGGATGATAATGCTTCTCGTAGAGCTCCAAGTTCGGTTCGCGAGGTATGCTGCAATTAAGAGTATACAAATTATAATTTACTTCAAATCAATTGGATATATTTATAAATACTATTGAATTGGGGTAACACAAGAATCCAGCAGTGACCGAAATTTATGTGTTTATCCAAATGTTTATTGGATACATCTTTGGCTAGATCAAATCTTTCAAATCGAATGATTGACGACTGTCTGAATTCATATCATAAACTAAGCTAATCCTATCCAGCTGTAATTGATCTAATTGATATATTAGACTGAAACTAAACCGAACTGAATTCAACTGAATAATCTGAGATGAGATGAGATGATGATTGCATTGTGGCCTTCGTCAGTTCAGTTTCGGACTCACACTTGTAAACGAGGACGCGGCGGTTCACCAGCGATGGCGAGAGCCTTGCGTCCGTTAATGACAACAATCTCCTGTGGCTTGGGCGTGATCTTGTTACCAGCACGACTAATGGGTGTATCATCGCTAAGCAGCTGATCCGGCGGCAATGCACCGGGCAATTCAATCTCCTCGGCGATTCCTATTACGCTGCCATTGCTATCGCCATTCTGCTCATAAAGCGCCTCCTTGCATCCAAATTTATTGCCAGCTTTTGCATTGGAATTCGCATTCGCATTGGAATTCGCATTGGCATTAACATTCTCATCGATGGCTTCATCATCCTCGATCTTGACGCCATTCGCTTCTTGTACAGCTTCAGTTCCAGCTGCAGTTCCAACTTGAGATTCAGCTGCTGCTGTTTCCGTTTTAGGTGGCACCAAAGTCATGGGTTTAATACAAAACTATAGAGGAAGAAGCATCATATTAGTATTTAGTCTCATCCGGAGATAGATCAATTAAAACGCACCGCACAAATGTAATTCTTGATATTGGCCATGCCTACTGGATACGCGTTTTGTTTCTCCTTGATCGGCTGCAGACAATAGACGCATATCATCTTATTATCCCCCAGTTGCTGAGGCAACTGAGTCGCCAGCGGATTCTCAACCAGACTTGGAACTTGAGGTTGCTGTTGTGGTTGTGGTTGGGATTGTGGTTGCTGTTGTGGTTGTGGTTGGGATTGTGGTTGTGGTTGAGTCTTGGCCTGCAATGGCACTGCTCCTTGTATCTTTGGTGACTGTTTCGACTGGTTGCTGTGCAGAGATCAAATGTTAATCCAGGATCAATTCTTGGTTGCATCTGCTTACCTGCGTTTGCGTGCATTGTTGCCACTGGCACTGGAGCCGGGTGTGCCACTGGAGTTGCCATTGCTGGCAGCCAGGACGCGAGCATTGCCCTTGACGGCCATTGTGGAGGTCCAACCTTCTGGCGGCGGACTGGCGCCTTTAGGCACCTTCGGCTTGGGCACACGTTTGCCGGATCCGGGCGTACGCTTCTGTTGTTGTTGATGTTGTTGTTGCTGCACATTTAGCAGCTGTTGTTGCAGCTGCTGTTGCTGTTGTTGTTGCTGCTGTTGCAGCTGCTTAGCAGCAGCCATCGATTGGCGACGTAACTTTGCCGGCTGTGCCTGACGCACTGACTCAAACTCATCGCCAGCCTGTTGCATCTGCCGTTGGAAGCAGAAATGTTCAATGGTCAAGTCGTCAGTTAGCAGCGGGATTATATCGTCGCGGGAGCGTAGTTTCTTCCCTGCCGGCGATATGAAGAAAACATCGCCACGTTGATGCGACAACGATGAATTGCTGCGCAGCACAAGCTCACGTTTCCAGCCATATTTGAATGGCAGGCAATAGAACTTATCGGTTGCCGGCAACTTGACTCCAGCCATCGATTTGCGACGAGCATTTAGTGGCTTCAAATTGGTCTCCACTTCGGTTCCTTCCTTTAGCGTCGAGGCTGCGACGCCACAACTGCTGCGTGCTCGTGTTGAACGAGATCCAAGCTCCGGATTGGGTTGATACAAGGACTTGGCGCGGGAACGCAGATTACGAGTCACAATCTCCGGATTGGGTTGATACAACGACTTGGCGCGGGAACGCAGAATACGGCCAACTGTTGCATCTGTTGCATCTGCAACTGCATCTGTTGTTGCCGCTTCTTCAGATTGCTTCATACGCTTCGAGACAATATCCGGTGGTTCGATGAGGGAGCCAGGCTTTAAGGTGGGGCGACGCTTGCGAGAGACTGAGACTGATACTGAGGCCAAGACCGAGGAAGAGGCATTCGAGGATTCCTCTGGCTCAGGCGGAGAAGGACTCACAATACGAGGTGGAGTGGGAATGTTGTCTTCTGTCCCGATGCGACGTTTCCTGCAACTGCTCTTGTTGTTCTGTGCATAAACAAAAGAAATACAGATAAAGAAAGGGAAGAAGAGAAGAGAAGATTGATTGATAGATTAGTTAAGCCATAAGCCAACAGTCCGAGAACTAATCCTAAATTGCCACCTGCTTAGATAGATCAGTTTGTGGTTCTGATTCTGATTCTGGTTCAATTTGAGGTTCAGGTTCAGGTTTTGGTTCACGTTTTGGTTCTGGTTCTGATGATGGTTCTGAAGTTGGACAAACAATTGCAGATGAATTGTTGTTGTTCATGTTGTTCATGGTGCTGTTGTTGTTGGTTGTCAGCGTAGGCTTTGGACTTGAAGCAGTCGAATTTGTGGTAATTGTACAAGTTGTTGTTGTTGTCGAAGTTGTTGGTGTTGTTGTTGTTGTCTCGAATGTTTTATCTTGTAAAACAGTCGGTGAGCAAGTAGAAGTTGAAGAAGACGTCGACGGCGACGACGACAACAACATTGGCGACTGCTGCTGTTGTTGTTGTTGTTGCTGATGTTGTTGTTGCTGCTGCTGCTGCTGCTCCCTGGGGAAGATGCTTAGGCCAGTGGCACCTATGGCCTTTAGATCAGCCGGCAGCTGCTGCATACAATATACAAATACAATGTACATACAGACAAACAAACAAAGATACATTGAAAGAGATACATTGACGAAATTCAGACCGTTTACAAGATACTCAATTAAATGCACAATTTAACACTGGGCACAGGACACCCTTGATATAGTATATGCTATATGGTCCTACTTACCGAAAGATCCACATCCGAGTTGCTCTCCAGGCTGTGAGTCGACGATAAATTGGGAAAAACGCCATTCCAGCCAACGAGAGCGACTTCCTTTGAATCGCGGCGTTTCTTTGACTTTTTACTCTTATTCTTCTTGGCCTTGCGATTGCCGGATGTGCCAGGACCACCTAATGGATGATATGGGATTGGATTGAGATTGAATCAGTTAAGGAATGACAATACTATTAAGAGGATCAAGTTTATCTCACCATTCTCACCATCAGCCGGATTGGACAATGGCTGCGAAGTGTCCGATTTATCCAATTCTCCATTTACATTATGATTGTTATTGTTGCTTGATGTTGGAGCTGAATCATTGCTGGAACTGCTCGGGTTAAAGGATCGCTTTTGGCCATTACTGCCCCCCGTGTCAACGGTGTGATTCGGGAAACTCATTGTGCGCCTGTTCAAAATACATATTTCATTACAAATCACATCAATTAATTGAGTTTTAAATAAAGAATTAATTGTTGCAAACTGACAATTGAGAGAAATTATTAAAGTCAGATATATCATTTGCCTTTCAATAATAAATCATCTGTACAACACCAAACACATTCTATAATATTCGTTGACACATTCAAATTATTGACATTCACAAGTTAACGTAACAATTTTTGAATTTGCAATAAACGACAGTTGCTGATATCGATAAGTTTTCAAGTGAAAATGAAATCCAAATGTGGTTGTTTAAAATAAATTGTTATCGGTTTATCGATTTAAATCAATTACAAGTCAGCTGTTCCACACCAATTTTGAATTCATGCAAAATTCATGTTCTGTTAACTTTATAACTGTTAACTTTATAACTGTTTTCGATCAGCAGCAATAAAAGTACAAGTAATTACACACACACACATACACGTGCTCATACGTTTATTTACAAACACACGCACACACAAACCAAATATAAACGGTTCTCGTCGAAATCAAGGTCAAGCTTGCAGCGCTTTTTTTTTTATTCTTTCAGTTACCACTTTCGCAATGATGAAGTTTCTGGAAACTGCATAGCTTCTTCGAATTTAACCGACCGTTAACTGTCAGAACTTTATGTATGTATGTATGTGTATAAATACATACATGTGTATGCATAGCAAAATGACAAGAAACTTTTTTAATGGCCGCATCGGACAGTGAAAAATGCACGTTTACTTGTAAATCACAAAACAAAACAACACAAATTAACAATATTCAGCACCGTGAAAAGTTGTGTTTAGCATTTAAAATTCGTTTGTTTGACGATTCCGTATTTATTAGCAAATCGTTTGTTTTTGTTTGGTTTTATCGTTCGTTCACATGCTCGCACAAACACACACACACACACACACATACATATTTACGACGGTGTATGTACGCACATATTGTTTGTATGCTTTGCAATTCTTAGAAAATCAAGAGAGGGCATCACATTTTGCCCAGCGGAGGCGGCTTTAAGACAAGGTAATAAGTGTTACACGAATTATTTTTATTTTTACTACTGGAAATTCGCACACTCTTTGTATATGCGTGAGTTTACCTGTGCATGTGTGCGTGTGCGCCGGTCCACCGGCAATTTGTTATCGAAATGCAGAAACAGTGAGCACGCAGTTAAACACACATCAGACATTTTGTTTTGTTTTCTTTACAATATATTTTCGCAGCTTATTTACAACTGCAACTTTTGTCAGCGGCACTGCGAAATTGCGCGTGGTCACTGTATGCGTGTGACAACACATACACTAGCAAATATTTGTATGCGAGAGTGTGCGACCGACGCTGCGTCTTTGCCACTTTTTGGTTGCACGAGCAAAGAATTGGCAAACACATATCTCACATTTTGAACAATGCAACTACAATGCACAGACACTTACCTGCTATAGGACACAAAATTTGAGCAATTAAAACACTTGAAGCAAACAAACTCGTAGTCCGAGATCTAATCCGAAAAACACGCTCGTCCTGTTGCGATTCACTGTAAAATGTGTCCAACAGCTATCGATAATTGTCGCATGTTACACTCTACTCAGTGTTGCCATTTTAGCAATTTTATTGCTAAATTAAGCACTTTTTTAATTGTAAAAGCTAGAAAAATGGTTGAAATGCTATTAGCTAGAAATCTAGCAATTTAAAAAATAATTTAGCTACTTTAAGCACTTTTTTGTAGTTCCGATTGATTTTACTAGATTTAGAAATTTTACAATTGCAAAAGCTGAAAAATGTTATAAAGTGCTATTAGGCAGAATCTAGTAATTTGGAAAAACTAATATACTTTTCTTCACTGTGCTATGAGAAAATCCATTTTGTCAAATGGGAGAACAATTTAGATTCCGCAAAATTTTAGGCAGAAGTTTTATTTTTATTTAGCCATTTTTAGCAATTTTGCTTTGTCAACTTACCTAATTTAGCCCATAATATTCTGGCAACACTGCTCTAGTGTTGGGTTGCTTATAAAAGTGGAAAAACATCGATGCTTCATATATTTTTTAAAACATCGATGTTTGGTTGCGACTATCGATTTTTTCATTGTGCATCTCTTCGAAAGAAAAAAGCGACTCGGCGTCTTTTTTAACCGAGTTACCACCCTGGAAAAAACAAACGTCTGGCAACCTTTCCACAAAAAGTTTCATATAATAATCCAGTGCTTATTCCAAAAATAGCTTAAGATTCGCTAAAATTTGAATTGCGCGCCGGAACCTCGACTGTATCAATGTTAAACTCATATGACAGTGTTAAAGCTCAAATGAACTGCTTGCCAAGTTGGCAGAGCCAACCGCGGCTGTCACATTTGGTACAATTATACCGAAACTGTCACTTTTTTTTCGTTGGTACATTTAAGCACGTGTATCAAAGTGGTATAGAGAGAGTAAAGTATTAAACATTAAGCTAAATAAATATTTTTATTTAATTCAGATAAAACATTATTTAGTACTTTTTTTCGAAACAACTGAATCATAAGCTGAAGTTCTCTGTTTATATGTACATAAATACTTATTTATCTATTGCTTAAGCTTTAAATATAAAATTAGTTTAATTTAATTATTATTTGGATTACCTTTGTATCCTTTTTGTTTCTACTTACTTTCATTTAATTTTACAATTTTAAAAATGTCACTTTCCGTGCCTCGTTAATTAGAGTCGCCGACCATAATTAGAATTTCAGTTTAAAAAATAATACGGCCACGCTTAAAATCTGTAATATTTTGCTGATTATTTTGATATGGAAACATCTTTTATTCAATGTATTAAAATTGGACAATCATGATTTAAATTAAATATGTTCCCTGTTCCCATTAAAATGGGCAAAAAAGGGCATAATGGTTTCGTTAGAATGTATGTAACAGGCAGAAGGAGTCGTGGCAGACCCCATAAAGTATATATATTCTGAATCAGCATTAACAAAGGAATCGAATTCAATAATCATTCGATTGAAAACGAACAAAAAAAATATTTCGAAATTTCGAAAAATGATAAGGGGTAACACTGTAAAATTTCGTAAATTTTCGAATAATTTCGAATTTTCAAAATGAACAAAATTTAAATGCAGAACGAATTTAGAAGTAAAATCATACTCAAATTTACATTGCACATGGAAATTGATTGAGTTTTGACAAAGTTGTGGCAGTTCGAAGTTATTAAATATCAGTAAAATCAAAATAATAGAAATTTTCAATTTTTAGGAAGTAGCATTGATATATAATTTCTATGCTTCTGATGTGGAGAATGTGCAACATTTAATGATACTATATAAATAACACGTTAAGAATCTGTAATATTTTGCTGATAAGGAAACATCTTTTATCTCAATATTCGCTTGGGATGCTGCCACGCCCACTGTCCACTTTCCACAGTCCACTTTCCAGTGTCCACTAATGTGTCCTTTATCGGTTGCATGTGCATCAAGGATGTTAATCGGATTTTTCCGACCACGTAACGTAATTGAAATTTATTAAATAATTGTGGACACTTTTAGGAGGGTTTCAGTGGGTGTGAAATACGCAACACTCTGTGAGGGGGCGGGGAGGGGGAGGGGAGGGGGTTGAGGGTGGGCGTGTCTGGGCCATATTGATTTTTTGGCAGCTGCAACTTCTCTTTCAGTTTCAGTTTCAGTTTCAGCTCAGTTTTAAGTTCAGCTTATGGTTAACGGGGCACGTGTGGTCGAGTCGTGTGTCTGCTGTTTGTTGACTTTTGAATCTTATCTTTAGTGCCACACGTGCCACATCATCCCATTCCTGTCTCCCTCTCTCTCACACACACACACACACACACACACTGCAAACGAATGATAACAAAATTAGTTACCAAAAGTGGTGCTAATTTGATTTTGATGCTGTCGACGACTCGACGACTTGTGACTCGCTTTTTCTGTCCTTCTTTATTTTTATTTATTTTTTGTGGTGCAACTTTGATTTGATTGCCTCAAATCCGCTTACGAGTAGCTGGTGGCCATTTGAGGGTTGTTCCCATTGTTGTTCCCATTGTTGTTGTTGTTGCCATTGTTGTTGTTGTTCCCATTGTTGTTGTTGTTGTTGCTTCTGGTCCGCGACATGATGTCTGTGAGCTGGATTAGGCACAAGTTCTCAGGCCCAAATGACTTGGCCAAGTGTCTGGTTTAATCCCAAACTGATGACCACGTTGACTTCAAATTGATTTCCCCTTCAACATATCTCTGCTTATAAATATGAATATGAAATGAGATGAGATTTTAAGCTGATAAATATGGCAATACATTGATAGAGCTTTTCTCCACAGAAAATCGCTCATCGGAAAAGTCTCAGCTTGTTTTCCACTTTCGACTGTAGTCCGTGTTTTAAATTGTTGACTTTTATTTGATATTTTTTAACATAAATCCTATCAAAGTCATATGTCTCATATAATCAAGATCTTTAAGTGATTGTCCATTATCCTATGGAGATATACTGATCGGATAAGTATATCCTTCCTTCCTCATGTAGAATAAAACTGTTCTGTCGAGGATTGGGGCTAAACCTGTGGATTTGACTGCTTTAAGTTCATCTTAAATTCTTCAATTCACAAATCATCAAATTGTTGAAATTGAGAAAAATTACTTTCGATCAAATTTTAATAAAATTATAAAACTTTTATCCAGGGATTAAAACCTTAACCGAAACCGTAACCCTTAACCGATGAAAACCGATTGAAATTTGTAACCTTAACTGAAACCATAACCGAAAAAAATGTTTTCTTTTGTACCGAAACCCTTAACCGAAACCCTATAAGTCGAAATAACCGTTACGTAACCGATTCATTTATAAGGGTTAATTTCGGTTCTGGCCGTCGCAGCTACTGAGCAACTTCGAACTGTGATAACTTTGTTCTGCATTTAAATTTTGTTCATTTTGAAAAATCGAAATTTTCGAAATTTTTCGAAAAATGATAAGGGGTAACACTGTAAATTTTCAAAAAATTCGAATTTTCAAAAATTTTCAAAATGAACAAAATTTAAATGCAGAACGAATTAAAAGGTAAAATCATGATCTAATTTACATTGCACATTGAAATTGATTGACTTTTGACAAAGTTGTGGTAGTTCAAAGTTATTAAAAATCAGTAAAATCGAAATAATCGAAATTATCAAACCAAATGATCCAAATTTATATGAGGTCAAATTATAATAAAATCGACATTACGCTGGACCCTTTCAATAACCAGATAACATTATTTTCCAGGCTAATAAGAATATCAAGTCTTCTTACATGTAAAACATTGAAAAATGCTTTTTATTTTGGTCAACCGAAAACCATGGTTTTTATTTTTTTTGTGAACCGAAACCATACCGGTATTTTTAAACCGAAACTTACAAAAAACCGATAACCGTTACGAAACCGGTACTCCAAGATTTTGCATAACCGAAAACCTTAATTCGAGCTTAACCGAAACCGTAACCGATAACGATATTTGTTTTGATTTTAATCCCTGATTTTATCTATTTAATACAATAAATAAATAAATTCAAAATATATTCAATATTTTTTAATCTTAAAAAGTGTCTCAACAAATATGTTGTGGCATTTTAGTTTATTAGTTGCTTGATTTGAGGAACACATACAATTGCTTTTGGGTTTTTAGAGATTTGCAGATTATTCCTAAACGTCTTTCTTTTATTGTGTCCTTAAACTCTCACAACTTTATAAACTCTTTTTTTATCATTTACATTTTTGAAATGTAAGCTTTCAAAACTGAAATTTTTAGAATTAATCTTAAAAATTTCCAATGTTCACTTTGAAAATCGGAATATATTTGGAATAATATTACTTAGAGAGCTAGCTATTAAAAATCTCAATTTTCTAGCTCCTAACTGAAAGTTTAAAGACACTTTAGAAGCTTTAAGTACTATACACTATACACATAGGATATATCGCCAGAAAAGGGGAATAATACAAGGTTTTTTTAACTACAGTCTACAAAATACACCTCCTTTGAAGTTCTACATCTCAGCTTAAAATCTAATGTTTTTTCAATATAATGTTTATATAGGTCTGTTAGGGTTTCATTTTAAGCTTGCTTGAAGATTTTGACAGACAATTTTATCCGACGCTGTCAAGGAAAAGTGAATTTTGTAGTCCTCAACTTCAACTTGCCGACGGTAAAATTAGGTAAGCCCTCAGGATATATTTAAATGTTACTGTTTTGAGAGTTACTGTTTCTGTTTCTCTAAGAAGATTCACTAGAATAATTCACTTGATCCTAAACAGTTGTACGATTCAAAAAGAACTGAAATTCTGTAAGTGAAATTGATTAAATAAACTAAAGAACACACGGAAAAATATGAATAGCAGAAAGTAGTACGTCTAGGTAAAGATTGTGGGATCTGAGAAGGAAGGGGCACGAATACTGTAGTTCACGGGGTAGTTTAGAAACTCCGCCCATTTTGATGTCAGCGCCTGCGCTCAACTGTTGTCTCATTGGACAATGAACATGAACCTCCTCTCTTTTAGGGGTTGCAAGTGACAAACCGACAGTTGTTGAGGGGGAGTAATGGGAGTATGAGGGAAAATAGCTGACGGATAACCAGGTGGACAGACAAATTCCAGGGCGTGAAGAATCGCGTACTGCAAATCACAGTTGAAGACTTCAAAGTTCAAGGCGTTGAAATTTCCACGCTTCACTTGGAACAACTTTTTCCTTGAGTTTTTAATCTTTGTGTTAAAAGAAGCGAAGGCGTTACAATCATCGGGTTCTGATCTTTTCAATTAGCTGCACTTGAGTGAGGTTCAATTAACTTGTCCCTAGGACAAAGGGGTAAATTTTTTTAAAAGTTTCAATGAATTAAGTTCACTCTTCATGTTTAAAATATTAAGTTTAAGTGCAAAATTCTTAGAAGTTAGCCTAACTTATTTTTGTGAGATTCAAGCGATAGTAAAACTCTTTATCATACAAATTTTTATTAGCTATTATAAATAAAACTATTTTATCAGCTTGTATTTAAAATTGCAGTACAATAACTTGTTTAATGTCTGAGTTCTGATCGTAAATCACTTTAAAGGCGCTTCACAAAAGTAAATGAAAATAATATTGATCTTAAAACCCTATAGGAATCTTAGTATTTGATATTTATAAGTAAGTAGTTATAATATTGAATAAAAATCCTCGATGTACAGTGAATTACTATAATTGTATTTCAAAGTATTTATTTCAAGCAGGCTTTTCAATATTTCAAGTGTAAAAAGGCTATTTGTTAAGTAACTTATGGATGTTATTTAGTAGACGACTGAAAAGGGCGTTAAGCTCAAATTCGAATATTTTCATTAGTTTTCCCTTGTAGCAGTAGTAGCAGAAAATATTGTAGATTATTTTTAGTACCATTAATATTTATTGAATTTATTGCATTTTGATGTAGATCATATATTGCATTAACTAAGTAAGAAACTTTACTTTTGTTTGGTAACTAGGTAATATTAGTTTTAGTTTTAGTAATATTAGGGCCTTAAGTTTATTTTCATGTAAAACATTGAATAACGCTCCTTATTTTCTTCCACAGGGAATGTATCCAGCGGCATTAGGATATAGTCAAACTCGTCCATTATCCAGGTGTGTTAACCAGTAACCAATGGACACGATGTATAACCACTATAGACATCAATGAGGGGTTTCCCTGCTATAAAATAAGAATTCATTTTTATTATACCCAATTATAACCCTTTTAATTAATACTAGCATTTATATAGTATCATAAAATCCACATCAGAAGATCAGCATAGAATTTATGTATCAATGATACTCCCTAAAAATTTAATATTTCGATTATTTTGATTTTACTGATATTTAATAACTTCGAACTGTCATAACTTTGTCAAAACTCATTCAATTTCAAAACGCAATGTAAATTTGAGTATGATTTTACTTCTTAATTCGTTCTGCATTTAAATTTTGTTCATTTTGCAAATTCGAAATTATTCGAAAATTTACGAAATTTTACAGTGTTACCCCTTATCATTTTTCGAAATTTCGAAATATTTTTTTTGTTCGTTTTCAATCCAATGATTATTGAATTCGATTCCTTTGTTAATGCTGATTCAGAATATATATACTTTACGGGGTCTGCCACGCCTCCTTCTGCCTGTTACATACATTCTAACGACACCATTATACCCTTTTTTGCCCATTTTAATTTTAATTTTAATTTAAATATGTATTACCCATTCTGCTCTGTCTTTTGTTAAATTTAAAATATATGCTTTATTATGATTATCACATAAAAATTTTAGTTTAATTAATTCTTAATCATATTTGTTATTTAGATTAAGAATATATTTTTTTTCTTTCGGACTTTCAACTACTATAAATGATTTTTTTCGAAATTTCACAACCGGCGACTGTGCAGCTGTGAAATAAAAACCAATATTTGATATACTTTTTTTACTTTTAATTATGAATTTTATATAAATAATGCTAATACTAAAATATTGTACATTCTTCATATATCAGAAGATAAGCATAGCAATTATATATCAATGTTACTCTTTAAGGATAGGATTTTAAGAATAAAATTTATTTAAAATTTAAAAATTAAACGATTTGTTCTTCTTTACGGAAAGGGATTTATTTTCAGATGGGGTAACATAAAAAAAAATTTCAGGAACTAACTAATGGAAACCCAAAAAATACCAGGCGAACAGAAATAACAGCAGGTCGATAGGGCAAAAAAATTAAATTACCTGTCGATCAAAGAAACGCTCAAGCATTCACTCAAACGGGAGCAATTTCACTCAGCTCAGCAACTCAAGGTCATATTTTCACTCAATTTAAATATGATGCGAATTAAATTTGGTTGCTTTCTACTCATTTCTGTTCGCCTGGTATTTCAGCTGGTATTTCGGCACTTTTAGACTCTTCACGCTCCAGAAGTAAGTATAAATGGGTAAGTATTCATGCATATGTATGTGTGAGCTTGCAACAGCTCGCTGCATCCGGAAATTCAGTAAAAATACCAGGCGAACAGAAATCAGCAGCAAGCGAATATTTAATCTGTGCACCAGAAACTCAAGGTCATATTTTCACTCAATTTTCAGGGTGGGCAACAGAAACTCAAGGTCATATTTTGAGTCAATTTAAAATTTGGTTGCTTTCTACTCATTTCTGTTCGCCTGGTATTTCAGTTGGTATTTTGGCTGTTTTTGACTAGTTTCCAGGTTCTAGTTTCTAGACTCTAGATTCTTATTTTAAGGACCTAGATTCTTATTTTAAGGAAGAAAATTATTATTTTGAGAATTTATCTTCCTTAAAATAAGAATTTATCTTCCTTAAATTAAGATTTTATCTTCCTTAAAATAAGATTTTATTTCCTTAAAATAAGAATTTATCTTCCTTAAAATAAGATTTTATCTTCCTTAAAATAAGAATTTATCTTCCTTAAATTAAGATTTTATCTTCCTTAAATTAAGATTTTATCTTCCTTAAAATAAGAATTTATCTTCCTTAAAATAAGATTTTATCTTCCTTAAAATAAGAATTTATCTTCCTTAAATTAAGATTTTATCTTCCTTAAATTAAGATTTTATCTTCCTTAAAATAAGAATTTATCTTCCTTAAAATAAGAATCTAGGTCCTTAAAATAAGAATCTAGAGTCTAGAAACTAGAACCTGGAAACTAGTCAAAAACAGCCAAAATACCAACTGAAATACCAGGCGAACAGAAATGAGTAGAAAGCAACCAAATTTTAAATTGACTCAAAATATGACCTTGAGTTTCTGTTGCCCACCCTGAAAATTGAGTGAAAATATGACCTTGAGTTTCTGGTGCACAGATTAAATATTCGCTTGCTGCTGATTTCTGTTCGCCTGGTATTTTTACTGAATTTCCGGATGCAGCGAGCTGTTGCAAGCTCACACATACATATGCATGAATACTTACCCATTTATACTTACTTCTGGAGCGTGAAGAGTCTAAAAGTGCCGAAATACCAGCTGAAATACCAGGCGAACAGAAATGAGTAGAAAGCAACCAAATTTAATTCGCATCATATTTAAATTGAGTGAAAATATGACCTTGAGTTGCTGAGCTGAGTGAAATTGCTCCCGTTTGAGTGAATGCTTGAGCGTTTCTTTG
The DNA here is from genome assembly GCA_035042165.1 of Drosophila kuntzei. Taxonomy (NCBI): domain Eukaryota; kingdom Metazoa; phylum Arthropoda; class Insecta; order Diptera; family Drosophilidae; genus Drosophila; species Drosophila kuntzei. The sequence continues at coordinate 383,931 of JAWNLU010001869.1, read as the reverse complement.
AGCGACAGTTAATTTAACTTTTTTGCCCTATCGACCTGCTGTTATTTCTGTTCGCCTGGTATTTTTTGGGTTTCCATTAGTTAGTTCCTGAAATTTTTTTTTATGTTACCCCATCTGAAAATAAATCCCTTTCCGTAAAGAAGAACAAATCGTTTAATTTTTAAATTTTAAATAAATTTTATTCTTAAAATCCTATCCTTAAAGAGTAACATTGATATATAATTGCTATGCTTATCTTCTGATATATGAAGAATGTACAATATTTTAGTATTAGCATTATTTATATAAAATTCATAATTAAAAGTAAAAAAAGTATATCAAATATTGGTTTTTATTTCACAGCTGCACAGTCGCCGGTTGTGAAATTTCGAAAAAAATCATTTATAGTAGTTGAAAGTCCGAAAGAAAAAAAATATATTCTTAATCTAAATAACAAATATGATTAAGAATTAATTAAACTAAAATTTTTATGTGATAATCATAATAAAGCATATATTTTAAATTTAACAAAAGACAGAGCAGAATGGGTAATACATATTTAAATTAAAATTAAAATTAAAATGGGCAAAGAAGGGTATAATGGTTTCGTTAGAATGTATGTAACAGGCAGAAGGAGGCGTGGCAGACCCCATAAAGTATATATATTCTGAATCAGCATTAACAAAGGAACCGAATTCAATAATCATTCGATTGAAAACGAACAAAAAAAAATTTCGAAATTTCGAAAAATGATAAGGGGTAACACTGTAAAATTTCGTAAATTTTCGAATAATTTCGAATTTGCAAAATGAACAAAATTTAAATGCAGAACGAATTAAGAAGTAAAATCATACTCAAATTTACATTGCGTTTTGAAATTGAATGAGTTTTGACAAAGTTATGACAGTTCGAAGTTATTAAATATCAGTAAAATCAAAATAATCGAAATATTAAATTTTTAGGGAGTATCATTGATACATAAATTCTATGCTGATCTTCTGATGTGGATTTTATGATACTATATAAATGCTAGTATTAATTAAAAGGGTTATAATTGGGTATAATAAAAATGAATTCTTATTTTATAGCAGGGAAACCCCTCATTGATGTCTATAGTGGTTATACATCGTGTCCATTGGTTACTGGTTAACACACCTGGATAATGGACGAGTTTGACTATATCCTAATGCCGCTGGATACATTCCCTGTGGAAGAAAATAAGGAGCGTTATTCAATGTTATACATGAAAATAAACTTAAGGCCCTAATATTACTAAAACTAAATCTAATATTACCTAGTTACTGGAATGGTCCAGTACTCATGCGTAATATCTACATATATCTACATATCTACATCAAAATGCAATAAATTCAATAAATATTTCTGGTACTAAAAATAATCTACAGTATTTTTTGCTTCTTCTGATACAAGGGAAATAAAAGTATAACTAGATTTTACGGGGAAATATATAAAAATACTAAAATCAGTTGGCTTTTTCATATTATTTTGATTACAAATTCTGTTATTGTAATTATATAATTTTTAGTCAGAGTCAGAATTGTGAAAAGTATAAGTATAAATTATTCAAGAAACTTTTATTTTTATTTATAGTTGTTATCGTGGCGCGTTTTCCAAATTACTGGGAGCCAATTGGGCTAGAAACGTGTTTAATCTGTAGATTGGCGACTTGAGTCTTAAGTGGGGTTAGACTGAGTCAAGATGAGCTATACAAATCTGTATTCGTATACCGTGGATGGGTGTCAGAGGGTGAGTTATTGTCGCACTCCCTCTCTGGGGGGATCATTATCGGGACGATATCGGGAGAGCAGCAATGATGGGGATAATGCAGGGACTGGAGATGGTCTAATCATTTGCAAGAATCTGATAATCGGATGCAAACCGGAGACAACCGATGACTTCCGACCCTTTATCTTTGAGCCAACATGGTGTGTTTATATTCGGGCCGAGGACAACGTGGACATGGGACATTATGTGAAGCGTGTCACATTCCGGATGTCGCCGCGTCTTCCCCTCCGTCTCCATGTGGCCGATGCCTCGCCCTTTGAAATCACCGAGGTGTTGAGCACGGATTTCCCATTGGAACTGCAAGTGGATTATCTGGACAGCTCGATGTCGTCCACCACATACGCTTACAAGCCCAACGATGTCTTCGATGGCAAATACAATGTGGAGTTGCGCATGAATTTCCAGGGACACGAGCGCAAGGACAAAATGTTCTTCATGAATCCATCGTTGACAATGCAGCTCAGTCTCAATACGCCGACGCCGACGCCGACGTCAACAGCGAAGCCCAAGGGGATTCACATGTTCACCATGTCCTCAACAATGCCCACAACTCCAACGACATTGGAAAAGTCGGAAAAGTCGGAAAAGTCGGCCAGAAAGCAACAACAGCAGCTGAAACCGGATGAACTGGACATGAATCCTCACAAGCTGCCATCGGCTCCAAGGCCCATCTTCAATGTGCGACACTCGGCGCTGTCGGAACTGAGTCCCGACAAGCCACAATCCCAATCCCCATCACAATCCCCATCACAATTGCCATCACAATTGTCATCTCTAAATTAAGTGCACATTTCCACGAGTGCTGAATTTGCTGCTGACTTTGCTGCACACTTTTGCAGACACTGTCATGTATGCCATGTATATACATACATACATACGTATATTTATGTATAGTATTTATGTGCTCAGTCTAAGGGTTGCTCAGAGTCCTTTCATAGGCGCCGCCCATCGATGTTGCTCCCAGGGTGGCTTTCAATTTATGATGTCTCTCCTTCCTGCTGTGCTGAATCCTCTCCTGTTTCTCCTGCTGCTACTGCCTCATTCCCTGCCTTTTGTACCTCCTTTTCTGCTACTAGTGCCTCATCCCCTGACTTCTCCATCTACTTTTCTGCTGCTGTTTCATCTGTTAATGCTGCTGCTGCCTCGATTGCTGCTCATTTCGCTGTGGCACTCGGAGAACAACGGACGTGGTCCAACTATGGCCTGGTTACCCAGCAGCTCCAATGCAGCTGACAACGCGGATGAACGCAGCACGGCAAGTCACTCCAGTTCCTCATCATCTCTCAATGGAAATGCAAATCCAAATGGAAATCCAAATGGAAATCCAATTGGAAATGGAAATGTCAACATACGTCGTGAGGAAACCAATGGACATGTGAATGGGAGTTTAGGACGTCAACCTCCTGCACTTTTGCGACATGCCACGCCCTATGTGCAGCCCAAAACGGAGTCCATATCGGATGGCGATCTTTCCGATTTCTCTCTCAACGATACTGAGGAGGATGAGGATGAACTTAGAGATTATATAGTGCTTAATGGCAATCAGGGAGATGGTAAGCATCCAATTTTCTCCTATTTGAAATCATTAGCCGAGGGTATTATGAGATTGTGCAAATGTTTGTAACAGACTGAAGAACCCATCAAGTATATTCTTATATTACAATTTCTGTCCATCTGTCTGTCCATATGTAATATGGAACATCAGATCTCAGAGATGGTACACAGAAAAAGCCATTTAATTTAAAAGTCTCTATTTTAACAAGTTTTCAGTAAATTGAAATAGTTTCCATAAAAATTCTTATAGAATCCGATAATAAAAAATCCGATAATGATAATAAATAGCTTTAGAAATATGTTAAAAACTAAATTTTTTTAAATCTGTATAATCTTTTGATTATTTTACTTGAAGAATCATTAAATTACCAATTAAATTTCAACTGTTTTTCAATTGTATTCAAAGTAAAAGTTATCAAATATTTTGTAATGCAAGTAAGGATGCGTCTAACCTATTTTTGGTTCTTAGAGCAAGTTAAATTAAACCAAAAAATAATTGATTTGAATTCATAACTTTGTCAAAACTAAATCAATTTTCATGCGCAATGTAAATTTGAGTATGATTTTACTTCTAAATTCGTTCTGCATTTAAATTTTGTTCATTTTGGAAATTCGAAATTATTCGAAAATTTACGAACTTTTACAGTGTTACCCCTTATCATTTTTCGAAATTTCGAAATTTTTTTTTTTTTCGTTTTCAATTCAATGATTATTGATTTCGATTCTTTTGTTAATGCTGATTCGGAATATATATACTTTATGGGGTCTGCCACGCCTCCTTCTGCCTCTTTTTTTTGAAACAAACTTAATAGACCCATGTACTGTTTTCTAGTACGGGGTCTAATAAGAAATATCAATTAAGTGCATTTTTAATTGATCAAAATAAATATTTGAGTGTAGTTAGGATGAACTTGTAGAGTCTCGACTGAAGCTTTCTTACCTGTTCATCTCAAGCAACCACTTACCTCTCTCTCTCTTTCTCTCTCTCTCTTCTCTCTCTCTCTCTAATTGTTTTCTCTTTCTCTTCTCTGATCCGTCAGGTAGTCGGTCGTTGTCCAATTCGCCGCGCAGTGGCAGCGGACACAATCTCTTTCAAGGGGCGCCAGGGGGCAACGGTTCCTCCTCGGGAGGATTGGTTGGTTCAGGCGCAACCTTAGTGGGCGGTACGACACCTGGTACACCTGGTACCCCGGGGGGTGGAGTGCGCAAGGTGTTCACCAATACGAGGGAACGATGGCGACAACAGAACGTGTCCGGGGCCTTTGCCGAGCTGAGGAAATTGGTGCCGACACATCCGCCGGATAAGAAGCTCTCCAAGAATGAGATTCTACGCTCGGCCATCAAATATATAAAGCTGCTGACGGGAATTCTCGAATGGCAGCAGCAACAGACACCGATGAACATCGAGGAGCCCAACAACAATGATAATGGCATGGCAAATGGACATGCAACGGATGCACTGCATCAAATCAAATGCGAGAGATTGGACAGGGATAATAATAATCAACGTGGCAATGATTTATTAATGATTGCTCCTCCTTCGGCAGCAGGGAGTGCTCACATTAAGACGGAGGCAAATCACTTGACCAGCTACGAGGAGGCGCCACAAATGCTGACAGCTGTGCCCCTTCCTCTACCTCTTCCTGTTCCTCTTCCACTGCCACTGCCACTTCCTCTCCCACTCCCACTCCCTCTTCCCTCTGTGGTGCAAGTGATGCCGTCGGGTGTCACAATCCAGAAGCCCAGAAGTGGCAGCAAGAGACGCCACAAGAATGTGGATGCCACACCAGCTGGCGATTTGAATCACAGTCAGAGCAAGCGACGAAAGACCTGAGCAATCACTTGACAGAGATTCAATTCATGAATCAATTCAATCCTTCACTTAGGATTAGCTAAATATATCGTACACTTAAATTCGAAATTTAAAGTAAAACCAAAAGAAAACCATCTTTTATTTTTGTGTATTTTTTTAGATTATCCTTGAGCAACTAACTTTCCCTCAATTAGATCATACCCATGGGAACTTGTATACCAGATTTTAAGAAGAATTCATGGAATACATGAGTTTCTTAAAAATCATTTTGGGATTGTCAAATTTCAGCAGAATTGTGATTTTTGTATGATCATCTTCACAGTTTATCACAAAATATCTTCCATTTCAGAATGTCATTCACAAAATTTAGAAATTATATTAAGCAGGAATTAAACCCTTAACCGAAACCGTAACCTTTAACCGGTAAAAACCGATTGAAATTTGTAACCGTAACTGAAACCGTAACCGAAAAAATTGTTTTCCGCTGTACCGAAACTCTTTAAGCCGAAATAACCGTTTAGTAACCGATTCATTTATAAGGATTAATTTCGGTTCTGGCCGTCGCAACTTTGATAACTTTGAACTGTCATAACTTTGTCAAAACTCAATCAATTTCCACGCGCAATGTAAATTTGAACATGATTTTACCTCTAAATTCGTTCTGCATTTAAATTTTGTTCATTTTTGAAAATTCGAAATTTTCGAAATTTTTCGAAAAATGATAAGGGGTAACACTGTAAAATTTCTAAAAAATTCGAAATTTTCAAAATTTTCAAAATTAACAAAATTTAAATGCAGAACGAATTAAGAGGTAAAATCATGCTCAAATTTACATTGCGCATGAAAATTGATTGAGTTTCGAAAAAGTTATGGCAGTTCGAAGTTATTAAATATCAGTAAAATCAAACAAATCGATATTTTCAAACCAAATGAGGTCAAATTATAATAAAATCGACATTACGCTGGTCCATTCCAGATAACATTATTTTCCAGGATAATAAGAGCATTAAGTTTTTTCATGTAAAGCAATTAAAACCTTAATTTTTTTTTTAAACCGAATCTAGACCGGTATTTTTAAAACTTAACTTACAAAAAACCGAGAACCGTTACGAAACCGATACTCCAAGATTTTGCATAACCGATAACCGAAAACCTTAATTCGAAAATAACCGAAACAGTAACCGAAACCGATATTCGTTCCGGGGGGAAGGGGAAGAAAGTGGAAATGGAATTATTTAATCGATGATGTCCATTTTCCCATTTATTTGAATAAAACACATAATTATAATATTTTTGTTTGTAATTTTTATTGTTTTTTTTTTAATTAATGTTTCTTTTTATGTTTCTCAAGTTGTTCTTGTTGTTGTTGTTGTTTGGTTGTTTGGTTGTTTGGGTTTTTGGATTTTGGATTTTGGTTTTGCATTTAGTTTAGTTTGTTGTGTTGTGTTGTGTAGTGTTTTTAAATGTAAGTTTTCATATTTCTGTTAAGCGAAACGCTGAAAATTGTTTTTGTTTTTATTTATATATATTTTCATAGTTTTTTTGTTTCCTTCATATTTTGCTGCTGCTTTTTCTTTCATTTTATTAATTTTCCTTTTCATTTCTATGTTTTTTGCTTTCTTTTTTTTTTTTTTTTGATTGGGGAAGGGTTTTTTTTCGTAATCTTTTTCGAATTTATAATTACAAATTAAAGTGAGTGTTTACTGTGTGTGTGTGTGTGTGTGTGTGTGTGTGTGAGTAGATTATTTTATATATAATTTGTTGTTGTAGTTGTTTCATACATTATTCTCTAAAATGTTTTGGTTTGTTTTTTTTTTATTTATATTTTTTATTTGTTAGCTTTTTTTTTTTGGTTTAGTTTTTTTTTTACTCGAAATTATAATAAATATCTTTGCTTGGATATTTCTACAAAACCTTCAAAAAGTTTTATCTTCAACTACTTCATCATCATCATCATCATCATTATTTTCTTTTCTTAATCTTTCATTAAGTTCTCTAAGTTTAGAAAAAAAAAATATATAGGAAATATAATATAAGACATAATGGAATCTAGGAATACATATACATATACAAATACAGTTAGTTTATTACACAGTTTTGCTTAAGCGAAGTGGAAACATTTCCTAAACGAATGCGTGGTGGGAAATGGAAAATGGGAAATTGGAAATGGAAATGGAAAATGGGTAGGGAACAAAGGAGATTTCTTTTTTCTTTATCTTCTTTTCTTTTTTTGGTGTTGTGGAGATGAATACGGGAAGGGAGAATCTTCTATAGGCAGGCTCTGAGATATTATATGCTAGATAGATATATAATATATAGTATATAGATATACCATAGATGATGCAATTGCTTTGATCTCTTCTTCTTGTGGCAGGCAAAAAACAGTGTTGTGTAATGGCTCGAAGCGAACCATCTGGAATACATCTATTTAAGTATGTATGTATGTATGTATATATGTATATCTATGAATGTGTGTGTGTGTGTATGTGTGTGTCTGTATACTTATACAAGAGTATATATGGAAAATGCCTCGTGCCATGTGTGTGTATGTGTGTGTGTGTGTGTTTGTTTGTTTGTCTCTTTTATTTTTTATTTATTTTGTTTTTATTATAAATTTTAAAATTAATTTAAATTTTCAATTGCAGCTAAACGTTTACGATTACTTTACAATTAATGCATAATAATCATGGTTACCATTTGAGAATTCTCCTTCATTATTTTTCTTCATTTTCACTTTCATTTTGTTTTGCTTTTGTTTTTGTTTTTGTTGTAAATTTAAATTTATTATTATTTATTTTAATGGGTGGCGTCGCGCGCTAAAAGCGTTTTCCATTCAGCCCCATTCCGAGTTCCACATTCGCCGCATTTTCACCCATCAAATTTATAGCATACTTTTTGGCGCCAACATACATACTACTAAATAACGCCAAAAACACACACAAAAGAAAAATGGAGGAAAAATAGTGGAAATCGATGAAATTGCGGTGTTTGTGAAACTCTGAAAAGAGCTGAGTAAATTTGTTCCTTTCTTTTTCTTTTTCTTTTTCTCTTTCTGGATTTGTCATTATAATCGTATTAACATATGCTAAACTTGACTGTATTTAGATTGGTACTAAATACTTAGTTAAATAGGGGGAGGATCGGAGATGGGGGATGGGGGATGCATCTGGATTTGGTTATGGATCTGAATCTGAATCTGGAGAGTACAAGCAGTTCCATTCCCATTCCAGATTCCATAGCATACTTTTTGGGGTTGGAAATTGAAGAGAATGTGGAATCTGGAAGAGGTCGGTTTCTTAGTTTGGTATGGAGATTATACATATATCATAAAATCTTTATATGCTATATAGATCTGCATATGGTAAAACTTGCAATTTGTATTATTACTTTGAATTTTAACATTGTTCTTACCGGAATTTTTGCTGTTATTTCATAACTACAACAACATAACATTATGATTATTGTTGCTGTGTTGCGGTTATCTATGTATGTATATTAATGTTGTATATGTATGTTGGTATGTCTTTACTTCAAATGGGACAAAAAATTTTGATTTATTTCACTAAATTTTTTACTTGATTTGCTTATGATTTATTACGTTTGCAAATTGCTGTTGTTGTTTTGTTTTTTTTTTTTGTTCTTTCTTTTACTATAATGCATTTAGTTGTTGTTATTTAATTTAATTTAATATTTTTTTTAAACATTTTTTATTTTGTATGTGTGTGTCTGTTATTATATTTGTATATGCATGTTTGTATATATATAGTTGTTTTATTTTGTTTTTTTTTTTTTTTTTTGTTTAATAATAATATTTATTATTAATGCATATGTAATTTAGGCATTTGCTTTGCTTTTATTTCCGTTTTGTTACTTTGTCAAATATATTACGCTAAATATTTGCCTTGCGCCCATTGTACATGCATCCCATACACACACACATACATACATGCTGATCATTCTCTTGCTCACACACGCACTCCAATACATTTGTGCATACATACATACATGTGATCTCTTAAGCATGCATCATTGAGGGCAAAAAAGTTCTTAGGTTAAGAGAAACTTTTCAGGATCACAACTGCATACAAGTGTACATACATTTGTATGTGGATGTGTGCGCGTGCATGTGTGTGAGCTGTTAAACCAATTTCTGCGCTTGTGTCATTAATAATGTGATAATTGTTGTTATTTGTTGAATTTACTTACGATCCTCTATTTGCATTGCCATTTCTTAGCTTTTCTATGTGTATGTTTGTGTGTATGCGTGAATTTGTAAATTGGTTGCTGTTAAATTTACTTAAACCCCGTTTATGCATAAGAGGGCGAGCGAAAAAAATGTTAATAACAGTACGCTGTAAACAACATTTACATTAACAGAGGGGCGCCATTGCGCTAACCCGATGCACTGGCGGACGTTGTCGCTGCCGCCTGTTCAGCCTCTGCTACTGCGCCATTGTCACCGCTGCCGTTGCCACCGCCATTAGCACCACCGCTGCCACCGCCACCGCCACCGCCATCATCAGCAGCAGCACTGGCTTCAACATCACCATTGCCGCTGACGTTGACGCTGGCGCTGCTGTTCAAGGCGCTGTTCGACTGCGAACCTGAAAATGTTAATGCAAAAAAGAAAAGAGTTGTTGTTGTTGTTTTTGTAACACTGTTGCTGCTGCTGTTTACATTTGCAGAAATCACATACATATGCATATATAGAAAGATGTTAACAGTAAAAGAGAAATACATACAAAGAGAGAGTGAGAGCAAGAGAGAGTGAAGAGCGAGCTAACTAGCGCGCAACAAGTTCACAAGAGCATGCAAATATTGAGCGCCAAACATGGCAAGGAGAGAGGAGCAGATACAACAACATTAATATGTACATATGTATGTACATACATATGTACGTTAAAGGCAACAACAGAAGATTCTCCTCTAACGGTTGCACCCCACCCCGCTAGCAACAACAAGAACACAAAATGTACAAATTAAATAAGGCAAAAAAATGGGAATTCGTTTAAATGTTTTTTCTTTGTTTGTTTTTTTTTTTTAATTATTATTGTTTTTATTTTTATTATTTTTTATTTTTGTTTTTTCAGCATTTTTTTTTTGTTTTGTTTTTCGTTTTTGTAATTTTGCTCAGTGTGTGTTCTCCATGTTCATTTCATTTATCTTTATCAACAACTTTTCCTTTTGTCTATGTATTTGTTATCATGATTATTATTATTATTATTATTATTATTAGCATTACAATTGGTAATTTGTATACATAACGGTGTATGTGCATGTATTTATGTGTATGTGTGTGTGTTGTTGTTGTTGTTATTGTATTAAAATTAATGCAATTTCCAATTTCCACAAGGCATACGCTTTTCAACATTTCTGCACACATATCATATTTTTTTTTTTAAATCTGCTTTTTGGCTTTCCACGATGAAAAAGGCAACTGCAAATTTACATTTGTCAATTTCTGGCCTTTTGAACTTTTTCCATTCAATTAATGATCTTTTTTATTACGAATATACAATAAAGTATAAATATTGGGAAAAATGTTACATTTTCTTTGCCTTGGAAAGCGGCTGAAAATCATTTATTAATGCATGTCGATTTTTGCTCTAGATTTCCGATTGTGTGTGTGTGTGTGTGCCTAAATTACTAGGAAAAATGTTTATTTAATTGTTGTTTGTGTTTTTTTTTAATTGTTTATATTATGTATTTAATTAGCATAATAATTAGTTTAAAGTGCTTTATAATAAACTATATAAATAAATATATACGTTTTGTTTTTTTACAATAATTTGTTATTAATTATGTGTTATGCAATTCGCAAATTGTTTAAACAAATTAAGCAAACGCGGCTACGAGCTGAATTCAAATCCCAATTCGTCTCGAAATCGGTATCGATGTCGATATCGATATCGATATCAAAATCGATAACGCAACCGGTTCGTTTGCTGTTTCTAATTTGATAAACTTTGATTATGCACACATACATGTCAGCTATGTATATGTATTGGTATATTTTTATGTATATTTATCTCATTTTTTGTTATGTATGTATTTTTATCTACATATTGCAACTAAACCAGCGATACGACGAATACATTCATACAATACGCACACATACATATGTATGTATGTATGTATGTCTATATGCATGTACATATGTACCATTTTATCTATGTGTCTGTTTTATATAGAGCATACAACAGCTAACGGTATCTATGTAACTGTTCTTTTCCTCACTTTCTGTTCACATCCTAATACATAACTACATATATCAAAGAAAAAAAAAAAGAATTAAGTGTTTACATCAAAAATTGTTATTAATGTTCTTTTGTATATTTGTTAAATGTTCTTTCTTTTTTGTTGTTGTAAGTAATTCACTATATTTAATATACATACAATTAATTATTGTATATTTTATTTAATATGTGTGGAGTTGTATTTTTGCTTTCATTTTTATTTTTATTTTTGTTGTTGTTTGTTTTTGTTGTTTGTTTTTGTTGTTGCTTCACTCAATGTACGCTGCATTTATTTATTACAAAATAATAATAATTATTTAATAAAAATAATTTATTTATTTAATATGTATGTATGTATGTATATATATGTATGTATGTTTATAATGCGTTTTACAAAAAAAAAAAAATTATGTATATATATGTATATTTTTATTTATATAGTCATAATCAATTAGAATTAATTAATGAATGCATTAATTAATTAGCTTTAGATATATATTCCGCAAAACATTAGTATATTTGCATAATTTGTTGTTGCAGTTTTCTTTTTTGTTTTCCATTGAATTAATTTTAATTTTAACATAGCATTAACATTATGTTAAGTTGTTGTTAATTTTGATGCAGCCATCTTCTTCTTCTTCTTCTTCTTATGTTAAATATATTTTTATGCAATTGCTGTTACACTTTTTATCGATGTAAAGTTATCGAAACGAAATATTCTCTCATTATTCATTATCATCATCATCACTATTGTTATTATTATTATTATTAAGGATCAACAAAATGAATCAAGTTTTTGCGTAAGAATTGATGTTACTGTTTCTTTGTAATTATTATTATTATTAAGGATGGCATTCAGCAGATAATTTTGATCAGCAGAAAATCAAAAGCATCGAATTTTGGTATCGATAACACCAGAAAATGTACATAATGTACAAAAAAAAGTGTGATAACTGAAACTGATTGCTTTCAACGAATATAGACTCTTTTCATTTAATTATAAAGTGATGATTTTTATAAAAAGGATAATGATTTCTAATCAAATTACCCGCTGAATGCCCCCCATGTGGCTTTTTACTACACATATCGTAATAAAAAAAAAATAATAAATAAAAAATAGGGAAAATTGTTATGCAATGACTTTTGTTTAACTATACATTGGTGTGTGTGAGTGTGTGTGTGTGTGTGTGTATTTTGTTTAGTTTAGTTTATGGGGTGACAATTCCACAGCGAAAGCTGCCAATTTTTCATATTTGCCAGCTGTTTTTTTATTTTTTTGTTATATTTTCTTTATTTATTATTTAAAAAAAAAGATAATTATAATAATAATAATAATAAAAACAAGCCATTATTGGCATTAGCAATGACATTACTATTACAGTTATTATTAGTTCTTTTATTTTAGTTTTAAAATAATTTTAATTTTTATCTATGTAAAATTTTGAATTACATTTGTTGTTTTTGTTTTTGTTTTTGTTTCTCTTTCTCATTTTATATAATTTGCAGTTATTCTTCTTATCGTGTTTTGTTTTATGCATGAGTTTTACATAATATATTTTATTTGCTATTTTATATGCATTTTTCCTTTTTTGTTTTTTGCTTGTTTTGTTTTTGTTTTGTTTTGTTTTTTTTTTTTGATTTTAATGAATTTGCTGCAAATTGCTTTAAATTAATTAATTAACTTTATATTGTGTTTGTATGTGTGTGTGTGTGTGTGTATATATCATGTATATATATATATAATTATATTTAATTTTTGCCAGTTGTTGTAGTATTTGTTTTTGCTTTATTCTGCATTTCCCATTTTTTGTTTTGTTTTTATTTCTTTTGTTTATTATTGCATACGCCTTCTCTCAGTGTGTGTTGGTGTGTGTGTGTGTGTGTGTTGATTTCTTTTATATATATTTATTAGTATATATATAAATAAAGATGTATATATATCAATATATATAAATATATATATATATGTTACTATTGCCCCTATGAATCTGTAAATAAAACAAAAGAAACGAAAAAGAAAAAATAAATTAAATTGAATTTACAACAAATCAAATTATAAAACTATAAAAATCAAGTTAAATATCAAGCTAGCAAATAATACAAGTATTCTCTCTATATATATATATATGCATATATATATGTATATAACAGTTTTATCCAACTGTTATATAACGGGACATCTATATATACGATATATAAGTATATTTATTAAGAGGGATCGAGGCACAGGGAGAGACAGAACTTAACTCTATATGCATAATATGTATATAGATTGATTATATATTTAGCTTTTAGAACGGCACATGCATTAATTTAAAACAATAGAAATAACTTCGAAAGACCGAAGTTCCATAAATAACCTTGCAGATTCTTCACCTTTATACATATTAACTGATATATACTTTCATTACCAAACAAAAATGTTGAAATATTTGAATAATGTATTTATGGTCAGTTCTTTAGCTAGTTTAATATAATCGTGGCAGTTCTACAAGTAATTCCCTTCAACTTATCTCAAATCTCTATATCAGCATCATGTTGAAGACATAATATTTCAATAAAATTCAAGAATATTACTTTTAACACTCGGATAGACATTAAATTCAACCATTTTGTTACTTTCCCTTACTATTTCATATATAATATTGTAATCTACGTTGAGAGTTCGTTAAATGGTAGGAAGGGAATATATACGATATATATATATACGATGAAGTTGGTTTAGACTATTTATATAAAGATCTAAAATCTATTTCTGAATCTTCTATATTTTTGCTTAATTATGCAAATCAATTGATCTATAAATTATAAAACTGCCTCTTCTATAAATATACATATATAAACAGTTAGTCATGAAAGTGTTTTCACAACATTAGTAATCTACAAATTTGTATATATTTTTCATGGATTTTTATTTGATTTTTTATTTTATTATATCAATAAAAATAAGAAAAATAATTTGCATTAAATTTAACAATTTTTTAAAATATAAAAATAAGTGTATTTTAATTTAGTCAAAACACTTTCTTGATTAACTGTATAGATGCATGTATTTTTAGTTTAATTCAATTCTTCTGCAAGTTTATTAAATAACAATAACAAAATGTAGAATTAGCAACCTAAAGAGTAGAAAACTGAATAAACAACATAAAGAAGTTGACATAATATACATTTTGAGGGGGGTGAGAGAGGAGGAAGGAGGAAGGAGGAGAAAGGAGACAACGAAAAAAAAGGAAAACAAGTTTATCAATTCATCAATTCCAAGCCAAGTGAATAATTCATTTATTTGAATAAACAAATTTAAGATTAATTGATTGATATTATTATGAGTGTGTGTGTGTTGTGAGTGTGTGTTGTGTTTCATCATAAAAAAAGATGTGGCAAGAGAAATTCGCCTAGTTGCGTGTTGCAAATTGCGTTGGATTCGAATTCAAATTCAATTTTTGGCTTGAGGATTCAATAATGGGAGCTTGAACTTGAACTTGGTCTTGGATTTGATTGTGATTTTGATTTAGATTTAGATTTGGATCTTGGATTTGAGCTTGAGTTGATTGCGTTTGGTGCTTGCGTTGGGTCTTTTTTTGGGTCAGGTTCATTGATTGGGGCACAACTGAATAATAATAAAGAAGCATGCAACCAATTCAGAGACAGAGACAGAGATAGAGACAGAGACAGAGAGTGAGTGAGAGAGAGAGAGAGATGGGTTTACTCACCAGTTATGTTGGTGCCACCAGCGTTGCTTGTGGCAATCGCGCCGGCTGCTGTGGCAGCTGTTGCAACACCAACACCACCACCGCCACCGCCACCGCCAGTTGCGGCCGCATTTGATTGCTGCGTATTTGGAGCCGTTGCAGCGGCATTTGGCGCGGCAGTTGCGGTGCCGCTGTTGCTGCTGCTACTGTTGTTGCCTTGCTGTTGCACGCCACCAACTGTTGCTGCTGCTGCTGCTGCTGCAACGCCGACGCCAGCTGCTGATGTTGCTCCTCCTGCTGCTGCTGCTGCTGATGTTGGCGCCTGCTGCTGCTGCTGTTGCTGCTGTGACTGTGCGGCACCATCCGCCGACGCACCGCTGCCGGTTGAGGAGACGCTGGTGGAGCCACTGGCAGCAGCTGTTGCTGCTGTGCCACCGCCAGCTGAGGCGCGTACTGCGGCATTCTGCAGATGCTTTGGCAACAACTGTGGCACTAAGCTAGGCTGTATCGAGAGTTCTGCAAGCAAGTCACAAATTATCACATTACTTTCATTACTTTCACTTATTTTATATTTTTTAATAACAATCTATTAGTGCTGTAAAACACAACTCTGCATTATTGTTTAACAATTTCATTCATAAGATACAACAATCTTATATTCAAACATTATATATCTCAAAATATCTACATTTAATTTGTATTTCATTTAGTTTCATTTCCTTTTTTTACCCCGAACAATACTAAAACATTACATTTTTAACTTATTGTACAAGAATCTATTAATGATGTAACATCAATCATTAAAATCGCCAATGAAAATGTCAATGTCGAGACGTATCCGAAAATATCACATACACATTTCACAAGAATAGCATATATGTATGAAAATTGTATTAGGTTAAAAACAAACTTCGAACTGCCATAACTTTGTCAAAAGTTAATCAATTTTTATGCGTAATGTAAATTTGATCATGATTTTACCTCTAAATTCGTTCTGCATTTAAATTTTGTTAATTTTGAAAATTCGAATTTTTTCGAAAAAATTAAAAAAGATAAAGGGGTAACACTGTAAAATTTCTAAAAAATTCGAAATTTTCAAAATTTTCAAAATGAACTAAATTTAAATGCAGAAGGAATTTAGAGGTAAAAACATGCACAAAATTTCATTTCGCTTGAAAATTGAGTTACTTTTGACAAAGTTATGACAGTTTGAAGTTGCTCAGTAGCTGCGACGGCCAGAACCGAAATTAACCCTTATAAATGAATCGGTCACTAAACGGTTATTTCGATTTAAAGAGTTCCGGTTTATGGGTTTCGGTACAGCGGAAAAACATTTTTTTCGGTTACGGCTTCAGTTACGGTTACAAATTTCAATCGGTTTTTATCGGTTAAAGGTTACGGTTTCGGTATAGGTTTTAATCCCTGGGAAAAACTGATGCTTACTAAATTTCAAAACCATTTAAACTTGTAATAACTTTATTACTGATTTATTTTAAATTATTAATCTAAATTTTCTTTCAATTTCCGCTTTGCACCTTATGCGATTAACGATAATATCGAAATGAGTTATCGATTGTTTTACAGCACTTTTAGTTGTTATTGTTCATGTTGTTATTGCTGTCCACTTACCATGCTCTGTGAAATTGAAAAGTGGCGGCATCTCGCGTCCATTGGGCAAAGTGTGATTGCCCTCCATGCGCAGCTCATCGAAGAACGGATGTGCACAGGCCTTGAGCGGTGTTATACGTGCGCTGGGCGTGTACTCAAGCAGCTGGGACACCAAGTTAATAGCTTCTGTCGGAGTGCGTATACGGAAAACCTGTTATACACAACAATGAAAATAAACATACAACAAATTCAATTAGTTTCAACATTCAATTCCAATGTGCAACTGCAACTGCAATTATTTGTTGGAAAGGGAGAGCAAAAGGACACACACGATATCAATAATATACATATACAACTATAAAGATTTATATAATTATATATATATTGTATAAGCATTCTAATTTACAGCACATTTGCTGCGGCAGACGGCGGAGAGACGGGAGACAACAAGGCGCGGGGGCAAGACGAAGATTTAATTAGAAAACGTAGGAAAACAACAATCAAGTCAAGTCAAAGCAAATCAATTCAAATTCAAGTTCAAATTCAATTTCTATTTCAATTCAATAAATCAATCAATGAAATCAATCAACATTTGAACAATGTATAACACTTTTACAGCATTGGAGAGCACGCGTTGCGTATTTTTCTTTTTTTTAAGCTCATGAGTTTAAAGCTGAAGCTTGCTGAGTGGAGGCGACTTGAAGCTGATGAGTCGAAACTGTTATACAACAAATTTGATTGTTATACGACTAACCATAGTCGATACCAGTTACGATGATGCATTATGCTGCAGTGTGGTATAACAGTTGAAAATTGCTCAAGAGCTAACTCAACTGTTATACAGTCAGGAAGAGTGGCATACAGCTGAATGGTGATGCTTTTAAATCAATAAATCGATCGGATAACACTGTTATATGACTGTTATACAGCTGTTATACAACTGGTATACAGCTGTTATACAACTGGTATACAACTGTTATACAAAAGTGCACATGTTTATGTTAAGCATTTGTTGCAATCAGCATTAAAGCATTTCTTTCATTTTATCGTCCATTATTATTTTTGTATTTTGGTAAAGCAAATTTGAAAAATTTTGGTTTTTTTTTTGTTTTTGGTTTTATTTCGGCTTACTCTCAATTGTTGTTTCTGGTTTAGGGCGTTTGGAAATTGGGTGCGTTCGAGTAGTGACTGCAACGAATTGTTATGTACACTTCAATTACGATTCTTAAATAAACACACGATTTAGAGTGAGAAATAGAGAGAGAGAGAGCGAGAGGGCGAGAGACGACTATAAGCAAAAATTGTTATACGACATTCGTACAGTTAGTGACAAGAGGATCTTCAATTCAAAAGGGCAGAGAGCTTTCAAAGTGATATATGAGAGCGAATCGTTGAGAATATCGCGTGGAGAATGTTGTGGTTGTATTTTCTCTGGGGATCGAATTTTATTATATACACACAAACTTACTTTCTGCCATGGATGACTCTTAATCTGTGGAAATTTGAATTCCGTATAGTTTGGATTCATTTCGCGTATTTGTTCTCTTGTCGGTGTGCCCAAAACTTTGATAACTTCGACCAGCTGATCGACACCCGAATCACCCGGAAATATTGGCTGTCCCAGCAGCAGTTCGGCAAGCACACAACCGGCGCTCCATACATCTAAAACAATAGAGAGACGGAGAGAGAGAAAATGTTTGTTAGTATAACAGTTAGAGTGTTCAATATTCTATTTATGAATTTACCAATTTTAGTTGTATAGTTGATGGCGCCAAATATGAGCTCGGGTGCCCGATAATATCGGGAGCAGATATACGAGACATTCGGCTCGCCGTGTAACAACTGCTTGGCACTACCAAAGTCACATAACTTGAGTACGGCCGTTTCCGGGTCGAGCAGCAGATTCTGCGGCTTGATATCACGATGGCAAATGCCCAGCGAATGGATATAGGCCAAGCTTCTGAACAATTGATACATGTAGAGCTACATTTTCAAAGATAACATTATATTAGATATGTCATTTTAAATATCTTCAAATACCAGGGGTGGACAGCCAATTGAGTTTTACAGAAACATCTAAAATAACATTTAAAACCGAATCGATTATCGGTTTCTGGTTAAGTTTCTATTTTGGTATCGGTTACCGGTTTATTGTATGTTTCGGATTCTTTGACTTCAGAGAAGATCTTTTTAATAAGAACAATATATAAATTTGAAATCTATTTAATAAGTTAAAAATTTAAATTTAATATCAAAATTTGTTTTAAAAACGATGCTTAATTGAATTTAATGCTTGAATAAACCGAAATTAATTATTATTCATGAATCGTTTATTAATCGGTTTTTTGCGGTTTGAATAATTTCGGTATTTCGATAACGATATAATAAAAAAGTTTTCTTTCGGTTGGGATTTCAGTAACGGTTACCAATTTGAAACGGTTAATACCGGTTAAAGGTTACGAATTAATCCCTAGGTTTATCATAAATTATTTATCGAAACAGTGACATTTTTATTGTTTTATCTTCTCGTCGACGATGAAGAAGGCGACATTGTGACGCCATAATCGATTTATGTTCTGTAAGCTGCCCACCACTGATCTATATCTATTTCAATTAAAGTTTCGATTCAAACTCACCCGTATAAAGTTGATTGGTATCGTTTGCTTGGTTTTGGCATATTGACGTGCCACTTTGTATACAGTTTCTGGTATATATTCGAGGACTAAATTCAAAAATACTTCATCACGCTATAAATGTGAAAAGAAATAAATATTATAATTGATTCATTGATTTATAAATATGTATATAGGTATATATATCTTGTTTTATGATGAGAGATCAGGCGAGATCTGCAAACTGCAAATGCGGGAATATATTTTTTCAAATTTATTTATTTAATTTGATTTTTTGTTTTTGTTTTTGTTGGCTTTAAGCATGCGCGATCAATAACGTTCAACGATGACGATTACGATTACGATTGCGATAGACGATAACGATCAGCTTTACTTCCATTAAGTTCTTAACTAGCCAGCTAGCCAAAATTAAGTTTTCTTTTCAATCTGGGAAGGATTATGAATTTTTGGATATTTATTTGGCTTGGAGTTCAGAAATAGGGCGGGAAAAAGAAAAAAAAAACTAAAAACATGCACACGCATTGGCCTTGTTCTCTTCTTCTTTCTTCTAGCATGCTGATTCCTATATTTTTTAATGTATATAGTAGAGGAGACAGACAGAGAGAAAGATAGTGAGAGAGAGAGCGATAAACGCATGAGAGAGAGCGAGCGTAATGTGCGAAATTTAAGAGAGAGAGACAGACAGAGAGAGAGAGAGAGAACAATGTCATCTCTCTCGCTCTCGCTTCGTAATTTTTCGATACCTGCGGCTTGAGCACAGCGGCTAAAATGCCCAAATCGATGGGAAACTCGGCCAACTATGTAAAATAATATATATAATAATAATCATAATAATAATAATAATAACAACAATCATAATTATAATAATAAAAGTAAGCAAAATCAATTGAAAATTCTATTTAAACTTTGCAACTTCAGCTGAGAACTCTGATCGTAATGAGATCGTATGGATATTGCTTATAGAACGTTTAGATATCGAATAAAAGTTCCCTATAGAGATCACATAGAAATCGTAGAGATATATTTGTAAAGAGATCGTATTAATATCGTAAAGAGATCGCTAAAATTCATATACTTATCGATAAGAGATCGTTAAAAGATCTTAAAGAGATCGTTTAGAAATCTTCTAAAGAAATCTAACAAAGATCTAAAGCTTTTATATCTATATCTATATCGTACAGAGATTACAATTTTAAAATTGTATATCAATCGTCTTAAAATCATAAGATTGTCCATAGATCGTAAAGAGATCGCATATAGATCATTATCGTGATCGTTCATAGATTGTATAAAGATCGTCTATACATAAAATTTTTTAGACATAACATAAATATTTAATATAGTTAATTATATTTCTCTTACCTTTTCACCACTCGAATAGAAAAAGTATAAAAGTTTTACAATATTACAATGCTCCAATCTGCGCATTATTTGCAATTCACGATTCTGTAAAGACAACAAAATTAATATATATATATTGTATATATATGGGAAAATAGGACTTACCTTAAATCGTCTGTCTTGTAAAACTTTTTTGATTGCAACCAATTCGCCGGTATCGCAGAGTTTCGCCTGAAAGACGACACCAAAGCTGCCATTGCCGATGACTTTTGTATCTGTATAGGAAACTTCTTGAACCCGATCGGTGCCTTGGCCGGGCGTTGCAACGACTGTTGTAATTTTGGAACCATCACGACCTGCGAAAAAGGTTCAAATTATTCAAATAAATCATATAAGTTAAGAGAGAATTGAGATTTATAAACGTAGATAGGCTGCACACACTCGTAAGTTGAATAAATAATTCTTAACATTCCCCCCAGAGATTGTAATACCTGTAGTTTCCCAGGCGCCCTCTAGTTTCTCCTTGCTCCTATCGACCTCCTTTGGAATGGACAATGCGACGCTATGTTCGGGCCACAAATCATTCAATTTGCCGATCAATTGTTTCATGCCTGCGGCAGGAACAGATCGCATTTTAAGAGATCAGAGAGAGAGATAGAGAGAGAGAGAGAGAAATCGTGAGAGTGGACAACAGAGAAATAGCGTGTGAGAGGAAGGAAAGAAAGAAACACTTGGTAAGGGGAAACATAGAGAGGGGAGCGCGTGAATTTGGTAACATTAATTATTATTTTTTATCTATTTATCGATTTCATATTTATCGACATTAGTCAATATCTTAACCATCTTTATCTGCTTTGGATTTATCTTTCTCGCTTTTTATTTCTTTCAATCTTTCTTTCATTAACTTTGATTATTTTTTCTTGATTTTCCTTGTCTGTTTTCTTTTTTGGTTTTATTTACTTCATACATATCATTTTTTTATCATCATATTTATTATTATTTTCATCATCTTTCATCATTCTTCATCATTTTTTTTGTCTTTATCTTCAAATTCATGTCTTAGTTTAATTTTTTCTTTTTTTTCATCTTTATCTTCGTCTGTTTATGTTTTTTAAGTTTATTGGATCCATCTTTATTTTTTCCTCTTTTTTTCAGATCTTCATCTTTTTTTTATAGTTTGTTTACATGGTTTAGCATTAAATTTTTATCTATATCTATTTTATCGTTGTTCCCAACTCCTTTATTTTTGTTATCATCTCTAACTTTTTATATTTAGTTTAATTTTTATTTTATTTAGTTGTTTACATCGTTTTGTATTCAATCCTTGTCTTTACCTCGTTCATCTCTATTAATTTATTTATGTTTAATTTTAATCTTTTTACATTTAATTTTCATAGTTTGTTTCAATCCATTTCTCTATATTTCGCTTATTTCTTTTTAATCTCCATTACTTCTTTATTTATTTAATACATTTCTTATTATAATAGTTTATCTTATTACATTCATTTTTTATTGCTTGCTACTATTTTTATGCTTTTAAATTCCACATATTATATTTATTTTTAATCTTCTTTATTTATTTTATAGTTTGTTTTAATCTGCAAATTTAAATTCCTCATATATATTTTTAATTTCCTTTGTTTCCTTTTTTTTTTAATATTTATTATAATAAATTATCTTTTCACATTTATTTTTTTTCCATGTCTTTGTATTCCTCATATTTATTTTGATCTTTCTTTCTTTTTTTTTAATATTTATTATAATTGTTTATCATTTTACATTTATTTTTTATGGTTCGCTTCAATCCATGTCTTTATTTTGATCTCCTTTTTTTTATGGTTTGTTTCAATCCTATATTTCCTTTTTTTTAATATTTATTATAACAGTTTATATTTTTAAATTTTTTTTTATATTATGTTTTAATCCGTAACTTTATGTTCCTCATCTTTATTTTTAATCTCTTCTATTTCCTTTTTTGTTTACTATATTAATTTATCTTTTCACATTTATTTTTTATGGTTTGTTTCAATCCTATATTTCTTTTTTTGTAATATTTATTATAATAGTTTGTTTACGTCGTAGGATCCTCTTTTATTTCTTCAAATTTTCCTGCCTTTCCCTCCGACAGCTATGTCTTAACATCTTGACGTGATTGTCGCTGTCTATTGAGGAATCGAATTTTCTTTTCTTTTCTTTTTTATTTGATTTTATTTCATTTATAATTAATTTTGGCATTAGCACAACTTTCGACGTGGCAGCAGCTGCTCTGCCCCATCTGCCATACGAGACGAGACGAGATGAAGATGAGGATGAAGATGAGGATGAGATGAGGGAAGAGATGTGAACGTTGCAAGGTAATGCAATGGGCGTGGCGTTGCTATGTGAGGTTGAGGTGGAGGTCAACGCTACATAGCCACAAATGGGAAAGTGTCGAGGGAGTTTTTGGGAACAGGAGCAGGATGAGGATGAGGATGAGGAGAATCTGTCTAATCGCTTGTACTTGGATCCTTGTACTGCTTGCCCAATGTTGAGCCAGAGCTGCGCGTCTGCAACTTTGGTTTCTTGAGGGCGGCCAAAAGCGATGCCGCCGATGTTGAGGCGCCTCCAGAATTCGCTGCAATTGTTGCTGTTGTTTTTGCTGCTGCTGCTGTTGTTGTTATTGTTGTTGCTGTTGTTGCCAAGATTGTTTTGCCATTGGCCGGACGACGTTCCTTGCGACCTTTCGATGTTGTTGTTGTACTTTTCGACACCGATGTTGATGCTGATGCAGATGATGATGTTGATGATGATGAGGAGGCGGCACTGGAGCTTGTTGTTGTTGATGTTGTTGCCTCCGATGATGTTGATGATGATGATGATGAGTTATCGCTGCTGCTGCTGGACTTTGTCTTTGATTCGGAATCACTAGAGTTGTTCGATGAATCGCCGCCTTTCGTTGCTGCTCCTGTTCCTGTTCCTACTCCCTTTCCCAATCCCGTTCCCTTTCCCTTTCCTGTTCCGGTTCCTTTTCCTGTGGCCGTTACCGTTGTCGTTTCCAATTCCGTGTTGGGCAACGATGAGTGACGATTTATCTTTGATTTGGTTTGCATTTGACTTTCGTTTGTGGCTTGCGTGGCGGCATCGGTGTCCAAGGTCGACTGGTGCTGGCTGCCGCAGCGGCGGCCGCCTCATGTGCCGCACGCACCGCCTCAATTTCCGCAATTGGGGCATTGTAAAAATGCCGTGATGTCAAATCGAGTTTTGTATTCGATGCCGTTGCCGATACCGATGAATTGTTGCCGATACTGCCGATACCAATACCAATGCTGCTTGTGGTATTGGTGGTACAGGGAGCACTACCTGGTGCCGTACTAATTTCATTAGCACCATCCGATTCGCTTGCATCATTGATGGTGGTGCGCTTCTTGCGACGCACCACACGCACCACCTTACGGAGGCGACTCGGCACCGGTGTCTTCTCCACTTTGATATCAATCACTTCGGATCACTTGGGATCACTTGGGTGTTGTTGTTGTTATTGTTGTTGTTTGTTTTTTTTGGGTATTTCAATTTGGCCTAGTTGTGTGTGTTTTTCTTTCTTTTTTATTTGTTGCGCGCGTGTGCGTTTTATTTTTTGCCCACTTGACCAACTTTTCTCGCGGACGTTTGACGTTTAACGCGATCACAAATCAAACGAAAAAAACGATCGATCTCCGATTCAATTCAATCGATCTTCAAAATAGATAACAACAACAACAAAAAAAAGAAAAGAGTATTGAAATAGAAAGCAAACCACAACAACACAAAAGAAATCAAATTAAATCCCCCGCGATCGCGTCTTAACTTAGAACTATCTATATATATATCTATCTATATATGTAAAAAAAAAAAAAAGTAAATCAGCAATTATTTGTCCGATCCGAGAGTTCCGATCTGCGACGATGCGATCGCTCGAACTTCCGTTGCACAATTGGCCCAAAAGCTGCTTTCTTGTTTGGCTCGAAGCAACAAAACTTGGCGAGGACACGACGCGATGCGACAACGACGACGACGACGACGACGACGACGCCGACGACAGTGACAACCGAACGACGACAGCAACAACAAAAGCACAAGTCGATCAATGTACGAATCTAAAATCCACCAATTCAATGTTCCACAATCCAAAAACTAGAATCCACACAACGAAACAGCTTCTACATGTTCCACAATCCAAAGAATCAGCTGTTCAGTCCACGTTCCACAATCCACAGCTGATTCATCGCTATAAAGCCGCACGCGACTGTGACGCGTTTTAAAACGCGCTCGCGTTTTGTACTCATTTCATTCTTCTTTTTTTGACAATAGCCTCATGAAAATTTCATAATTTTTGTTTCTATAATTTTCTTTTATTTTATTTTATTTGATTTTTTTTTTCATTGTGTTGCGTTTATTTATTTAATAATTTGTTGTTGCAAATTTAATTGCAGGAAAATTGCAAGCATGAAGCGAGATGCCAAAAGAACATGCAAAGACGTTAAGACGAGAAACAGACAGCAAAGGTTGATGGAGGCAGAGAGAGAGAGGGAGAGATAGAGTGGGGGAGAGGAAGGGGGAGGGACAGGTGTATCAGACTTGGATGGACCATTGCCCCAAAAGCGATGGACAGACAACGATAAGCAGCAACGAAGCGCAGCGAAGCATGAGACAGCAGATCTAACCTCAATCTTCCCTCCCCACAGACAGAGAGCGAGAGAGAGAGAGAGAGAGAGAAAACTGTCGACAATCAAAGGATACACTTGCTTAAAATGAAATGCAATTTATTTCATTCTAATGAATCAATTAAAATTAAAAAATCAAAATCAAAATCAAAATACGTTGCAAAAAAGGAGGCCAAGAAAAATGTGGCATACATGGCATTGGAATAGTTTGCGTTGCGGGGCGCCACCAAAAATGTTGGCATCCTAAATGCCTAAGTACACAGAGACGACAATTAAACGACAATTAACCTAATCTTCTAATCTTAATATTAACTCAATTTTATGGTAATTAATTAATACGTTTTTCATATAATATTACGTATTATTCCTAAACATCTTACAAGCACAGTTATTATAAACATGACGGGGAGTCGAACTCAGTTATTTTACAAACTGAAATTCTTTAACAATCAATCTGTGTAGAGTTCTAAAAGATAATCGAATAATGTTTAAGCAAAAAAATACATTGGAATTGTAGAACTTATTGTTTTTCTATAAAATACGATCACTCTTCGTAAAGATTCGTATGCATTTTGGCTTACGAAAACATATCTAGCACTCAAAATCGATTTAAAAGTCATTCATGAGCTCCTATTGTATTTTCTACTAAAATATATGGTTACCCTAGGCAATTTATTTTAAAAACAACCACACAATAAATACTTGAAAGGCCTTCACTCTATTGGAACTTTATTTAGTGTATAATATTGGATTTTAATGCCTTATACGGTCACCCTAGAAAGATTTCCTCATTGAATTTAGTTTGAATTAAAAGAGTAACGTTTTAGTAAATAGAACTAAATGATCTTTTAGTTTCCATCCTTAATTTATACTACAACGTACGGTCACCCTAGGTAAACTTTCAAAATAAATTCGTTGTTTTAATGGGAAAAATGTAAACTTAAGCTAAAATGTTTATAGCCATTTCATTTAGTATATGGAACCCCCGTAAATCATCATGTCGATAAAATATTCAAATGCTTGTTCATGCCGATTGCATTATATATATTTATTTTTTGACTTATGTGGAACATTAATCAAATTTTCAACAGCATATACGAGAAATGTGTGTTGTCCCTTGAATTTCTGCTCTTAATATTCACGCTTCTTCCAATTTTTGTATATGTAAAACATTAATTTTCCCGCTTTTGAGCTGTAAACATAAGTAGTAAAATAACACGCAGTCATGGGTGGGTGTCACAACAGGGGTATCAAATAAAGCATAGGGAAAGGGGGGGAAGGCAATACGATGGCGTTGTCAAAATAGAAAAACACATTTTTTTGCTTTTGTAAAATTCTAATTTTCTAATCGATATAGTACAAGCACAGTTGGCAACCAAAAGAACAGGCGAGACCTAATGGCGGTACAAGAGAGAGGGGAGATCGAATGAGAAAGACAGATAGATAGATAGAGAGAGAGAGAGAGAGAGAGAGAGAGAGTGCAAATGCAAACGGCATGACGCAGCCGAAAGAGCAAAGAGAGAAGGAGAATAAACTAAGAGAGAGAGAGAGATAGCGTTAGGAAGGGGAAATAGGAGAAGGAGAAGTGAGTAAATCGAAACCAAAAACTTCATTTTATCCCCTTCCCCCTGCCCCCTCCCACGGTCCCCCTTTGCCATCGCATCATATTACTCAATTCCCAAGTGGCATAAACACATTCGCCGGTCGCCGATTCACCGCCAAGGGAGAGAGGGAGACAGATGGGGGGGTGGGGGGATTGCGAGTCGAGCAGAGGCGCAGTTAAATAGGGGTTAAGGGGATATTAAGGAGCACGTAATCAGATAAAGAGAACATTTGAACATCTGAACGTATCCAAAATTAACTAAGGCCTTCTCTCAATTTACCATGCAATATACCCTGTGTAGTCTAAGCTCGAAATGAAGTATACTTGACTAGTGCTTAAGTATGTAACATTTCTGTATTTTTAAAGATAATTATGATAAGTACACATGTATACTTGAGGTAAATATGCTAATTGCAGGGTATGACCTAGTCGTATACATTGAGAACAATTTAAAA
This sequence comes from Drosophila kuntzei, assembly GCA_035042165.1. Lineage (NCBI taxonomy): Eukaryota > Metazoa > Arthropoda > Insecta > Diptera > Drosophilidae > Drosophila > Drosophila kuntzei. The sequence continues at coordinate 356,532 of JAWNLU010001869.1, read as the reverse complement.
ATGTCAAGAGCTTATAAGTCCAACTTGTGTCAAGTAATATTACGAATTTTGTAGTATTTTAAATTAAATTTACATTTAAAACCAATTTATCGTTATCGCTTTTGTTATCGATTATTGGTTATCGTTCAAGACTAGTCGAATTTGTGTCAATTAAAGAATCAACTAAAATTTATATTTACCACAACTATCGTTATCGTCATTGTTATCGATTGTTGATAATCGTTCAAAACAAGAGCTTGTAAGTATCTTAAATAAAATTTACGTTTACAACCAATTTATCGTTATCGTCATTGTTATCGATTATTGTTTATCGTTCAAAACAAGAGCTTGTAAGTCAAACTGGGTTAATTAACGCATCGAAACCTTAAAATTTACATTTACCACAACTTATCGTTATCGTTATCGATTGTTGATAGTTGTTCAAAACAAGAGTTTGTAAGTAATAGTGATATAAGAATAGAATGTTTGTATAATCTCAGTATATTATCTTATCGTTGATACAAATCGTTATCGCTATCGTCATCGATAATCGATCAACGATTATTCTATTGAATTTTATTTAAAGCTGCCTCGGTTGCCAACCAATAAATCCCAAGAAATCTGCTTAAAAAACACAATTTTATTGGCAACTGCAATTGGTGAATTGGGGGTATATAAAGGGGGTAAATGAGGCAAGAGAATATCGGGTGGGGGGTGTAGAATATCGAGGGGTGGTGCAGGAAGAATAGGTAGAATAGGTAGCTAGCTGGTTGGGGCCAATGACAATGGCACGCGGTAAGATCACGAGATGACTCGACCGCAGGCAAAGGCAAAAGTTTATTTTATTTTCTTTTTTATTTTTTTGGCACGATCTCTTTGTAACCACCCAATCATCCAATCCATCAGTCAACAGCTCACACTTTGCACCCACAATCGGTTGAATTTATTCAAGAGTCTCAGCCTTTAATTCTCTGGAATCGTATTCTATTCTTGTCTTGATTTTATGGAAATTCTTTCAGATCATTTTACAATGCACAAAATTTTCCATTCAATAAAATTGTGTTTATTTAACTTTGACAATTTCTCGACTGCACGCACCTCTCTCTCTCTCTCTCGTCCGCCTCTCTCTCTCTCTCTCACTCTTTCCTTGCTCTCTTTAAGCATTTTCTTGTACTGTGTTTTTGCTTTTTTGCGTTGCATACTTTTAGGTGCCAAAAAGAAGCCGCAAAAATGATGGCGACCCCCGCAATGCAATTGCATAAATGAAGGAGGTTCGAATGGAAGCCATTTTGTTAAGAAATCGATAACAAATGTGAAGCATACAAAGAGAGAGAGAGAGAGAGAGACGACAGCTGCTCAAACAGAGCCCAACACATTTTTTAAAAGTGTATCAAAAGAAACAACAAAATTCGACATTGACGTCAAGTCGAAGTTTGTATACGCTTTTATATAATTTACACAACAAAATAACTCATACAGTGAAACTTGGCTATAATGCAAATGAAATATATACGTTTATTCATTTCGAATAATTAAGCGAGAAAAGAAAATTGCATTATATTAAATTAGTCAATTAATCATTATGTAATGCAATTAATTTCAATTAAAATATCAACCTTATAAGGTTTATTATTCTAAGAGTATTTTTAATAGGAATTAATTAAATGATCTCTCATTCAATTAAATATTTATATTTACAACTTATATACTATAAAGAATATAGTTTTTAATTTAATACAAATGACAGGCAAAAACAAAGTTAATTTAAATAAAAACTTCTCATATTTAAGCACTATTTTCTTTATTGTTATCGAATTTCGATTGATGTAATCTTTCTATTTTGTGTGTTGCATATTAAGTAGTAAAAACAATATACCCTCTATCTACAAACGTATCACATGCAACATGATGACAGCTGAGCAAAGGCAGAAGATTGACAATTAAATGATACTTGTGAATACTTGTTTTTTTTTTATTTTAAGTATATTTTTACTGTTTGTAATTATTGTTTTTTTTTTTATAGATCTTTGTCTAGTTTATGTATTTATTCAGTACAGTATTGCCTCGCTACGAACAAGTTGAATAAATATAAATATTTAACTCATTTGCTTAATTATTTGAGTGCATAATGATGTTTTTTTTTTGATTAGAATAAATATTTATGCAAATCATTTGCGAGACAACTAAATTCGTTTTCTCTTTCTTCTCTCACTCTATCTATCTCTCTCTCTTACTTCCACTTTAATAAAGCGCTGCAGTCGGAGATTTTAAATCGCATGTTTAGCTTAGTTTGTTTAGCATTTAGTTCCGTTGATCGCTGTCAAAACAGCTGTATCACCTCTGCTCCCTCTTCCTCTCTCTTCTCTTCCTCTCTCCCCTCTTCCTCTCTCCCTCTTCCGCTCCCAAGTCAGTCAGCAACAACAGACGTCGCGTCGTTATCATCGTCTCCGTTCGCGCCCCCAGCAAATTTCAAATCCAATCAAATGAAATCAAAAATAATCAACAACAAGATGGAAAGATTTTATTCGGCACGCCGAAGACTTAATACCCTTCCCCACTGATCGTTTCTGTGAAAACTGTATGATATAGTAGTCCGATTCTATAAACAACGTTTCAGATTGGTTGACATATCTAATAAAAATTCAAAGGTTTTTCATAGTAACTCTGTTTCAGACCGATCGTTCCTGTGACAACTATATGATATAGTGATCCGAATCAAAAAATTAAGAAACAAACTTGATCTGCTTATAGTATAGATGAACCTACATGATTTACTAAATATATTTCAACATAAAAAACATAATTTGTGGATTTACTAGAGATTACGTATTTCTAGAAACAAAAGATTTTCATGCCTAAGGCAGGGATCCTAATCATTATAATTTTTAAAATAAAAATTACAAAATAAAATTTATATTTCAATTTTTAAAATACATTTTTATTATGAAAATGGAAAAGGATATTAAAAGATTAAGGATATTTTAGGTTGAAAATATATGATTTTAAAATAAAAATTTAAATTATATTATTATATTTAATTTTTATTTTAAAGTCTGAATAATAAGAGTTAAAAGTAATTTTTATAATAAAAAAGACTTATTTGCGATTCCTGTACATAAGTTTAATTTTTAAACAATCCAGCCTTGGATTCGATTCGGATCCGATTTCAAATTTTTTAATTCAGTGCACACTGCAGTAAAAATAAGAATTATTTCGACTTTTTTATAAAGAGTATAGAGAAATATTTGTAATGCTCTGTTCTATAGTGTAGTAAAATTTCACATTTATATAGATGTATCTTGAATATTTATATCTTGAATATTTATATCTTAAATATGAAATTCTTACACTCTTTAGAATAGAACATTACAAATATTTCTGCATCTAAATAAGTCAAAAATTGTGTATTACTTTAAGGAATCTGCCACGCCTTTTTTTATGTGTCACATTCCTTTTTTTTATTGTCACATTTGATGACAAAATTATAATACCCCCTTTTTGCAATGAAATAATAATCAACAAAAGAAATTGAAAGCCTAAAAAACAAGTTGACAAAAATATTTTCGAAAGTTCTGCGTGAGGGGGGAGGGAGAATTAAGGGGCAGGGGACAGGGGAAAGTGGCAGCTGTCAACAACGAAACACGCCTCCAATTTGCTATATCTGGTATATATATATATATATATACATATAATCTATATATAGTATATAGTAGATGCTTGTACTTAGAGTGTCTTTTTCTTCTTGTGTGTGCATTATTTTTGGAAAAGTTTCGTTTTATGAGCAGAGCGCGTGATTATCAAAGACAACAACAACAACGACAACAAACTGAGGAAAGATGAAACATCTATAAAGACTGAAACAAAGCAAGAAGAAGAACAAGATTTATATGGCGTCCATATAATAATAATAATAATAACATCAACATCATTCACGACGACTTGACGCCCTGATAAACTGATAACCTGAACATGCAGTCGCATCATTCGCGTCGTGTCGTCGCGTCGTTTCTTCTTATCACACAGAATCTTAGTATAGAGACAAGAGAGGGGCCCCCAACAACTGAGGGCGGGGGGGCAGTACTTTAATTATAGGTATTACTACCAAGTACTTATAAAACAGCTCATCACTTGCACAGCCCATATACTAAGTGGGGGTTCAACTATTTATAAATTATTATTTGCTCGACTTACGACACCTCTCATATTATATAATCATCCAAAATTGTACCCCACTAATCTAAAGGTAATCTGATTATTATTTTTCATCAAATATTTAACCTAATACACTATTTACAATATCCTATACTTTTTCAATGGCGATCCTCATTACGTTTTATTTTCCATTTCATTTCATCATATTATATGTCTAGAAATCCTTATTATTTTCATTTTGTTGTACACATTTATGTATCTATTCCATTTCATTCCGTTCCACTTTTTGGCATTCTTCGCAATTATGTTCCATTCCATTTCAGTCCTCTAGATGTGATTCTATTTTCTACCTTATTTATAACTGGAACTTTCCTTTAGATTTCATTTTTAATAGGTCTGTTGAACATATTTTCTTATCCGATAAACGAATTTTTGTTCCATTCCATTTCACTTAATCTGTTTCACATTTTTCTCCGATTCCATGAAATTCTGGTTTCTTTTCTTTAAATACAATTAAAATTATTTATTAATCTTTGTTCTATTCCATTTCATTTTTAATGTTTCAAATTTTTCTCCAATTTTGTTTAATTTTGTATTTTTTTCTTACACAATTTAATGAATTTTTGTTCTATTCCATTTCATTCCAATCAGTTCTGTTCTATCCTAACCCAGACGTTCTAAAATTTAAAAACAACAGAATTTCTATACATATTATCACATCAAAATGTTTGCTATCTTTATTATTCCAACTTATAGCATCTTATACCTAGTAATAAACTGTCTCCTACCATATTATTTATAGCATAATAATACACTTAATAACTGCAATTCATATGTTGTTATTCTCTCCGTGTTTCATTCCATTTTATTCCGCATTACATCACTAGAAAAATACAGTTTGTTGTGTGTGATTTTGTTGCCAAGGGAAAATTTTCCGTCCATAAAATGACAGTCGTATATAGTCGTAGTTTTTATTTATTTATATTTTTTTATATTTAACAGATTGTTAAACAACGGGAATAACGTACAATTACTTTTAAAATACGATGACTCTTGAGAAAAAGTAAAAAAAATTAATATTAAGAAAAAAAGAGAAAATCATCGGCTAGCATAAATCAACATTGTTGTCCGTCTTATCAATCAGTCAGACCAACAACAAAGGCCAATGATAGCAACATTGTGTGTGTGTGGCCTGCCGCCAGCCTAAGAGGGGCGTGGCACTGTCTAGGGCGGCGCACAGTGGTACAATTAGGGCGTAAAATTTCGAAAACCTACTTTTTTGATGGAAGCGATTTAAAAAAAATATATATAATTACGAATCTAGAAAGATTTTTGGAATCAGGTAAAAATACAAACTTTCCAACTGAATTATAGCCAAGTTAGGCGAGCGATCTTTAGGATAATTTAATTTCATATATTTCATATATTAATCAATATTGTTTAAAAATAAAATAAGATTGAAATGTATATATCAGACATTTGATTTTTTTTTCCAAATTTTGCATGTAAAATATGCACAGAAAATATTTTTCAGCTTTGACCGACAAACCTGAACCACACAGTAGGCCTATTACACAGTGTAAACTATCATTTTAAATCTTAGGAAGTTTTTTTCTAAAGGAAGTTTTCTTCTTTTTTGGAAGAAAAAATTAGCGATTGTTCCACTGTGCGGCGTTGGTGCTGCTTTCACTTATCAGCCGCCCCAACCAAGAACAGCAAAACAATAATAATAAAAAATAAAGAAAAAAAAACAGTGATGATATTTCAGTTTAATGTGAAACGATTGGAAATGGACTGTTCATAGTAATATATATCATATAAAATATATTATGTATTTTAATTCATTTATCAGAGCAAAATACAAAGTTCAGCAGACAAACAAAGGAGTTTCATCAGAAGGAGAAAACAAAACAAAGCCCAAGAATTTTATAATCTATATAGTCGTCTTTGATGACATTTTTTTCTGATATTCCCCCATTTGTATTAAGTATATAGATTAAAAAAAAGAACGCGTGATTAGGGCATTAAAATCCACAAATAATGCTGACATTATAATACTAATTGAATTGAATTACACACACTTTGTATTGAATGGAAATCGCAGTTAGCGTGTTCCATTGCCATCTGTTCCGTGCGATTAAATTATATTTATAACTTATCAAATTCGATTAAAGACTCTAAAGAGCTTAAGATTGTTGCTTCGAAACGTTTATAATGCCTATTGATTTAGGGAATTTGTCGTTATTGCTGTTCTAATGCCATTTGTTCCCTAGATTAGAAGAAAATTTCGATTTGTAGATCTCTTCTGGTCTAATCTTTATAGTTAAGCAAACGAAATTGCTTTTAAAGTGTTTCAATTCCACTTGTTCCATCGTTTAGAAATATGATTGGAACCAGTGTTGCCAGAATATTATCGGCTAAAATAGCTAAATTGACAAACTAAAACTAAACGGAAATTAAAAAAAGGTAAAAAAAAGGTAAAAAAAAAATAAAATTCCTAATTTATAATTAAAATAACAGATTTGCACCAAACGAGCTAAAATTTTGCGGGATCTAAATTGCTCTCCCATTCGATAAAATGCATAAAAAGGGTATCAACTTTTTCAAATAGATTTCAGACTAATTTTCAAATTTTTCAGTTTTTGCAATTAGAAAATTGTGAAATCTAATAAAAATCGGTATTACGAAGAATTGCTAAAAGTAGCTAAATCATTTTTTTAAATTGCTAGATTTCTAGCTAATAGAATTTCAATAATTTTTCTAGAATTTACTTCAAAAATTCTTAAATCTAGCAATAAAATTGTTGTTTGGAACTTTCAATGCCTTTGATGTCTAATCTATAATAGTTCAATACTAAACGAAATTTAAGACTCTAATAATGTTCTAATTCCACTTGTTCCGCAGAATTATAATCTTGTCTGAGTGTGCAGCTTACCAGATACCATTTTATATGAGCTTTAAGAGTAGAAACACTTGGAATTGAAACATCAACACTTACCTAGAAAAAAAGAAAGAGTAGAAAATTAGCACAAGTTTTGTCAAATAATTAGAATAATGAAAATGGATAATAAATGCGATAAGAGCAAACTTTTAAAATATATATATATGTATATAGATGTATGTATAATCGATAAATCGATAAATTTACCTAAGATATGCTTAAACTTTTGCACCACTTTGGTCCAACTAACGCAGGATTGTGTTCTAGCCAATTTCGCAGTCTTAACCCTCTCGAGAGCAGCATCGGAGGAATCAGCAGCATCCAACGCTGCCTCCGCTCCCGTCTCAATATCAATATTGTCATCGATATCGTTATCGATATCATTGGAGTGACGACGGCGGGCGATTTGAATAGTGTTGCTGTTGTTGCTGCTGCTGTTGCTGATGTTGGTATCATAATGATTATCATGGCTATGACTGCGCACACGCATCTTGACCATGTCATCATCATCATCATCATGATCATCGTGATCATCGTGATGATGATTGTTATCGGGCTCCGATAACTGTTTGTTAATAATCGTTGAACGATTTCTATCACAGTGATTGTTGTTGTTATTGGGTGCATGTTGCTGTTGCTGTTGTTGCTGTTGTTGTTGTTCTTTGGTTTCAATGCCGCTGGCTGCCAAATTGGATGCCACCGTCGTGTTGCGCTTCTTCCGCTGCTCCTCCCTCTCCCGCTTTAACATTGCCTTTTGCTGTTTGGCCTGTCGTTGCTTTTGCTTTCTCGCAAATTTCTCCCTCAACTTTGGACTGCCGAATTCATCGAGATAATACATGGTATCCTGTAGTCCATCCTTGCGATTTATCAACTTGGCATCAATATGCGGATCCTCATTGATTTTCAACAATGGAAAATAGATATGACCATCTGTACCCAAATTCCGTACATCCCGACGCTTCGCTGCCGCAGCGGCAACGGTTAATGGTGCCAACTCCAGTGGCAACTCCTCCTCCGCCTTCACTTTCGCTGCAATTGCCGCCTTCAGTTGTTGCTGCTCTGCATCCAACTCTTTGTTGTTGTTGTTGTTGTTACGGCCACCAAGGTTGATAATAATGCCCGCTTCATCCACATCATCCACATCATCCACATCATCCACTTCATCCACATCATCCACATCGACAGCAACACCATCATCCTCCTCCACTTCATCTTCTTCCTCCATTTCATCTTCATCATCATCATCATCGGGATTATCACCAATATCAACTTCTTCAATGCGATCCTCCATATCGAATCCTTGTGTTCCCGTGCTGTTCGTGCTCTTGTATTTAATGCGACGCAATCCACTGATGCCGACGCCGATGCCAACGCCGACGCCGACGCTGCTCAGCTCCAAGGCAGAGGCAGCGCGCGTTCTGCCGGCAGCGCTGCCAGCGCCCACAGGCAGCAAATGTTCATTGCCGCTGCTGCTGCCAAGGGATTCGCTGCTGCTGTTCGATTGCCCACCCCCCGCACCAGTTGATGCCCCCTCGCCGCCACGCTGCTCAATGCCGCTGTCCTGGCTGAGCAGCAGCAGCTGTTGCTGTTGTTGTTGCTGCTGCTGCTGTTGCTGCTGCTGTTGTCGCTGCTGCTGCTGCTGACGCTGCTGCTGGCGTTGCCATTTCGGCAGCGGACCATGAAGACTGAGGGAACCGCTGCTGCTGCGCACCTGTGGCAGCTGTTGTTGCAGCTGTGAGGTATCGATGCCGATGCCGCTGCCGATGCCGCTGCCACCGCCGACGCTGCAGAGCTGCTTTTGTGACGCGCTCGTCACGATGACGCCGCTGTCGGCAGAGCCCGTTGATGTTTGTGTTGAGAATCTTTCGCTCAATGGAATCTTGATAGGTGCACTAATTATGTTGCTCAAACTCGAGTTGTTCTTCTTGTTGCTGTTGTTGCTGCTTGCGCCGACAACAGTTGGTGGCGCTGCTGCTGCTGCGGCGGCAACGGCGGCTTTTGTTGTTGCTGTTGTTGCCATCAGGTTTTCACAATTTTCAACCGTTTTTTTTTGTTTCTCTTCTTTTCTTATTGTTTTTTTGTCGAGTCTTTTGCTCAATATATTTTTTAGAATTTCTTATATTTTATTTTAATAATTTTTTTTATAATTTCATTCACTGTCTGCTGCACTGACAACGTTGTTGCCTCAGAGTCACATTGCCTGCATCAAAATTAATCGATAAACGATAACACATATTTATAACATATTAATTTCTGTCTAATTGGATAACTAAATATGCAACTTTTTTATTTGCACTGCATTCAAAAAACAAAATCTATCGATAAACGATAACACATATTTATAACATGTTAATTTTTCTCTAATTTGATAAATATGCAAATTTTTTGCTTTGCTGCATTGCGTTCAAAACTCAAAATTAATCGATAAACGATAACACATATTTAAAGGATATTAATTATTGTATTTTTTCAATTATTTTTTTTAATTAATAACTAAAAATAGATATTTTTTTTTTTGCTTTGTTTTTATTGCTATTATTGTTGTTGTTGCTCTTTATGTAAACATTTCTTTTTAGTGATTTTTCATTTATTTTCGTGCACTTTTCCTTTTCGTTTGCTGCTATTTTTAGCAAGCAACAAAAAAGATTAAAACAACAAAAAAAATAGAAAGAAAATAAAATTAAAAAAAACCAAATAGAAATAGAAATACATGAGATATTTTTCTTCTGCGCCACGCAATAAAAACAAAACACAAGAAAACAGCACACACACAAACACACAGAGAAAAAAGCGAAGACACACAAAAAAAAAGTTGGAAAAAGGAAAAGCTAAATACTTTTTCTTTGACTACGCGCAAAATTTGTTGCTTTAGTTCTTATTATGTTTCTTATTGTTGTTGTTATTGCAAAATATATATGAGTATATTTATTTTTTGTGAACGCGCAATAATCAACATGTGTGTGCGGTCGCTCTTGAGGTCGCGATTCAACTGAAACTGAAACAGAAACAGAAACACACATAAAACAGAAACTGAAACTGAATTTCCAAATTATCAAATACAACGTCGGCGCCTCTGCTGGCGCCTTCTGACGCACGTCAAACGCACACAACACAAATAACAATAAGAACAACAACACTCAAGAGAGTAACGCAACAAAACGGCAATGAAACAGCAACTGAGTACGTAACGCAGGAAGAGAGCAAGAAGAGCGCGCGCGCTCACAAACAAAGAGAGAGGGAGAGAGCGCACAATATGAGCGTAAGGCAAAGGGAATAATAAAAAAAAAGCACAAAAGCGAAAGTCATTAAAATATTGTTGTTGTTATTGTTGTGACGGCGTGCGTCGTTTAAAGTTAAAAGAAACGTGGAATTGAAACGTTTATAGTTGCAGCGCTGCCGACGCTTAGCCAGTGTTGCCAGAACTTTTCAATATATAATATAACTATAATAACTGATTTGATACCAAAAAAAAATTTAATTTAAATTTTTTCCAATCTTTTTTCAAATTTAAAATTGCAATACGATATTTAATCGATTCGATATGATGATATTCATTTACAAACTTATTAGCTAAAAGAGCCAAGTCTAGCTATAAAATAGCTAGCTTAGCCACACTTGTACTTGGCCCTTTCTTTCGTTCATTCTTCAGCGCTTGCAGTAAAGTTTTCAAAATGGGGCGTGACAACAAGTAGGAAATTCCGTAGTAAATTCAAAACACACTCACATACACACACACATATATACATAATATGTACATATGCATACATTGACTGCGATAATCTTATCACGCCACGACCCAAAAACTCTGAGGTAATCAGAGTATGGAGAGTAAGAAGTCTGAAGACTCTTTTCTCCTCTCTTCTGATCTCTTCCTTTCGTTGTGCTGCATACTTGTTTCTTACTGTAATAATTTACAATAGCAGCGTACTGAATATTTATCAAGAGGTGTGAAATCAAACACAACAACGCAGGGGCGTAGAAAAGATAAGACAAGGGGGATATGAAGGGGGAATTGAGTCTTTGAAAATTGTATTTTAGTAATTACCCATAATTTGTGACTAACGCAAGTAAATTATAATTATAATAAATTATAAAATTTTAAATTTAAATATGTTTGAACTTCATCAAAATAACCGCAGTATAAAAAATAAATAAAACAACCAAATTACAAATTACATTTATATAATAGAGAACATCTTTTGTTCTTATTTGTACTTTTTATTTAAAAAATTCAAAATAATTATTAAATATCCATTTTTATTTAAAAGTAACGAAATAACACTAATTTTAAATTATTTCGAAAAAAAAATGGCCCATTTCTAATTTGTATTTTAAAAGTTACAAATAAAAGACTTTAATAAGAGTTATTCTATATATTGAATTTTCAAAAATAAAAGTTAAAGTTAGCAAAATTTCAAATATATCGTAAGTTTTAAATTAAAATTGGGAAATAATAGTTGGGTTGCAATTTTTATTTTAAAATTTTAAAGTATTACGGTCACTGGTAAATGATTTAACACAGTGGCGGGGGGGTAACTTTTAAAAGAAGGGGGATTACAATGATATACAAGACTGTGCGAGATGGAGAAGAAGGAGACCAAGTTAAACTTATTAAATATGTACATATTGTAAAAAACGCGCTCGAGTGTATAAACAACAACAACAACAAAACTAACAACGAGAAAAACAACGAGAATATTTATATATGTACATATATATGTATATAGGTATATATGTAAAATATATAAGGCAACATTCAGTTGCCTCTTCGTTGCTCAAGTGCAAACAGTGGAAAATTTGTGTCTACTGTTGCCTTCTCCCTCTCCATCTCCTCCTCCTTCTCTTTTGCTTTCTCCTTATCCTCTTGTTCCTGCCCCTCGTTCTTGTTGTTGCTTATTTTGCACTTGGTCTTTTGTGTCTTTTACCAACATTTTCAATGCAGAACAAGAAACTGTTGACAAAGGATTGTGGGTAAAGGGGCGGTGAAGGAAAGGGGGTAGTAGAGAAAATGAAAAGGGGGTGGGGGGTATAACCCGCATGAAGGAACCACAACATCCATATCGACAATCGTTGATGGTCAACGTCGCATTAGCGCAAATTGTAGAGGAGTGTCGCAACCAGTGTTGCCAACTGCTGTTCACGGCTAAAAAATAGCTATATCAACACTTAAAAATAGCTGGAAAAAGCTAGGCAATATACAAGAAAGCCATTTTAGTTTTTAGGCTGATTTTATACACTAAAAATAGTCTAACTTATGTAACAGGCATAAGGGTTCTAAGTCAGCATATATATTCTAAATTAATATAAAAAAATAAAGAAAATTTAAAAGAAATAATAATTTAGAATTTTTCCAGTGGTTTTTTTAAATTTAAAAATAGCTATAATTCCCGCTAGTCGCTGTTTTACAATTTATCCCGCATTTGCCAATTGCATAACGCTAGATCTAGCGGGAACATAAATAAATTGGCAACACTGGTCGCAACCGATATGAAATGAAATGGAATGGAACGAACTGGAACAGAGTCCCCCTCCAATATTTTTGTAATAGAGCCATAACCATCAAATACTATGTACTACAAATGCTATTGAATTTCAGTTTAGACCAGTCCCAAAGTATAGAATAAATAGGATAAAACGGGAAAAGGGGGGGAGGAATAAAAGTCAATGGGTTTACAGGGTAGCAGTGTTTCAGCCGAATAGTCAGAGCAAATAAACCACAGAGAACTCAATCTTAATACCAAACTCAGAACACATTCTCTTCCGATTTTCCTTTTTTTTTTCCCCAATTCGAAATGGCTTGATAAAGTCATAAGCTTAAATGTAGAGATATAAGACTTTACAGGGTAGTGCCTATATTAAAGTCTAACAAGAATAGAAAAAAGAAGGGTTAAAAGAATTGAATTTCTACTTAGAAAAGAATTTCAAACATCAACTATCAACTATGTATACTATATATAATCTACAACTTTCGACTATTAATAGAGCGCACTGATATATACACAAGTTAAATGCTATTTAGATGTCAACTTTACCATTAGCATTTCAAAAACTTTCTCCATTAATTGCACCAAATATCATCTTCAGTCTTCATAACATTTGACCCCCACAAACTGACCACCTGACATTTACCTTAATTGTCTTGGTTGTCTATATTGTATTTGTTTCCCCCTTTTCTACCGCTACCTCTTTTTCTTCTTCATTTCACTTATTGTTTTAACTGTCGTAATTCCCCCGTATTCCCCCATTGACGGTGTCAAAAAACAAGTGCGCAGTTTTTAGGGCGCGTGTATTAGGTTTTATTTTTACTTTTTAACAGCTTGACATTGAGAGACTTTTATAAGTGGCATTTGCCTCCTTTGAGAAGTCAACCCTTTTCGAAATATTTATTCCCTGTTACCATTAAAAATGTACAAAAATGGGTACAATGGTTCTATGCAAGCGTATGTAACAGGCCTATAAGAAGTCACCTCTGACCCTATTATAATGTTTACATATCTTTCATTTAATTCAAGCTAAGTTTTTAATTTTAATTTAGTAAATACAAAAATTCTTTCGAAATTTGTACACAATTTAAAACAGCACATCAAATTTATTTCTGCATAATTAACTTAAATCCTAATCGTGTTTTTTTGGGCTATGACAGTCTTGAAGTAGACTCCAAATTTAGATATGTATACCCCTCAATGATTTATTGTAAATTTTGAAAAAAAAAATTAAATTACAAGGGGAATATTAAGATTATTATTAAGTAGTTCTGGTTGTTCTACACAATCAGATAATTTGTTTAGTTATTGATCTTTTTCTAAGTAGGAAATGGGTATCTTCAAGTCGAGCGTACTCGACTGTAGCTAGCTTGGTTGTTATTTATTAAACATAAATGGTGCAACTAACAACAACAACAACAAATACAACAACAACAACAACATTGGCAATGACTTTCGTCTTTGAGCTCCACGTGTCCAGTTCCACAATTTCCCATTAATACCGCACCCCCTTCCCCCTTCACCATCATCAGGCTAAAATAGAGGAAGGGGTACCCCATTAAAATAAAAAAAGTCAACTTCAATTTACATGGCAAATGAGTTGAGTCGTTGTTTTTGTTGTTGTTGTCGTAGTGTTCTTGGTTCTTGACGGACTTGAACTTGCATGCCGATAATTCCACGTTCCCTTTATATGGATTTGAGTGTGAGGGGGCAAGAGGACAAGGGGAGCATATAGGGCGTACATACTGTAGTTGGGACACGTGTATTTAACAGGCGCCAGTTAAATATGTATAAATAGAAACTGAAATCAGGCAAGGGTTGTTCTGTCCCTGGCTTACAACCCACCTCTCTCTCTCTCCCTTTCTTTCTCTGTCTCCCTCTCCCTCTCTCGCTCTTCTTCCATCTTTATTCGTAGCGCCCCATTCATATCGATTCTTGGAAATGCTTACATTAATTAAAATTGTGGTTTCTGTTAGTTAATGCTCAAAGGAACTACTAGGAACCAGTGTTGCCAACTGTTCACGGCCTAAAAAAGCTATATCAACATTTACAAATAGCTAGAAAAAGCTAGGTAATCTACAAGAAAGCTAAAGAAAAAGCTATTATAGCTTTAGGTTGATTTGATAACCTGCATCGAGACGATTAAGCCCTGTCTATCAAAATAAAATGTTAACAACTATCACTGCGGACGGCAGTCCGCGCTAGTGACGAAAGCAACACGTAGTGTGCAAAAGGCGACTAGCAATATATACACGCAGAATGGAAAATTTGCTATGACTGTCCGATCGGATTGAGTTATATACCGATCGAAAGGTATGACTTTACCTAACAAAAGTGCATACTAAGACTTTTGGTAACTCACCTGGTTCGTAAGATATGGGGGTGTAAGTGGGAGGGGCCAAATTTTAATGATTGCAGCTAGTGGGGCCGTTGGAGCCTTTTGGTAAAATTTTATAATTTTTAAAAATTCTTATTAAAAATACGCGTCGAATGATACCTTGATCATTTCAATCCGACATTTGGTTCAAAAGATATATTAATTTGAAGTTTTTAAGGGCCTTCTCAAAATGAGATGAAAAGTTTGTTTGTCTGTTTGTCCATTTGTTTGTTTGTACGAAGGCGCTGAAAAAGCTAAATTTTTCTGATGAGGAATTGTTTCTTATCAGAAATCTAGAAATGTTTGTTCTACGACTTTAGCGGGAAATAGCTAGTTTAGCGGGAAAAAGCTAAAACGTGATAAATTTGAAACACCCATTGCTTCCAATCCAAGAAAGCTAGAGATGTGTTCTATATGTCGTTAGAAAGGTATATTAGAGGGCTTTCAGACGTGCCTTGAATATTTTTTTGCAAAGTGCTCAGGTAAAACGCTACAGGTGAAAAAAGGATTTTTAGCTTAAACTTTGGCGATTTATTAGAAAACGGTTCCGACGATTTTTATTAAATTTCAATATGTTGTAACACGTAAAATTTCGCGTCTTTTGATATATGACACATGTCTCTCAGCCGCAAGGTGTGGAAGATATGACCGGTTAACTGAATATATACATTTTACTATTTACTATATGGTACTAATTAGAAAATCAAGCTTTGGTACAAAAAACTTTTTTGTTTTTCAAGGTTTCTCAACCAATTTGACAAAGTATGCATTTAAGTAAGTCTTACACATTATGTCCAAATTTAGTTGAAATCGGTCCACTATATCATATAGCTGTCATAGGAACGATCGGTTAAAAATCAAGTTTTAGTATGAACAACTTTTTTGTTTTTTAAGGTTTCTCAACCAATTTGACAGAGTATGCATTTAAGTTAGTCTTACACATTATGTCCAAATTTAGTTCAAATCGGTCCACTATATCATATAGCTGCCATATGAACGATCGGTCCAAAATAAGGTTTCAGTACGAAAATCTTTTATATTTCTCAAGATATCTGAACCAATTTGACACAGTATGCATTTAAGTTGGTCTTATACATTATGTCCAAATTTAGTTCAAATCGGTATACTATATCATATAGCTGCCATATGAACAATCGGTATAAAATCAAGTTTTAGTATGAAAAACTTTGTTGTTTTTTAGATATCTTGATCACACTGTCAACATACGCATCTGGGTTGGTTTTATACATCCTAAACAAAATTGGTTAAAATCGGTTTACTATATTATATAGCTGCCCTATTTATTTTTTATTTGAAGTAAGCATTTTGATAATTTTATAGCAAAATTACACTGTCAGAATCATATAAAATTCCAAAAATTTCTGATATCTTCCAAAAAAACTTTTTAACAAAGTAAAAGTCTAGTGACGAAAGTCTTTCCCTGCCCCAAAATTTCTGATATCCCATTTTGTGACGAACGATATTAAACTTAATATATAAATAATTATAAAATAAAAAGTTTGGCATTCGGCACTGCGCATTAAAATTATTTTTAGGTATAAAGAATCAAGATCTTTATGCGCAATGTTCCGAATGCCAAACTTTTTATTTTATATTATTTTATAATTATCTTCAAAAAACTTCAGATCTATCGTGTAAAAAGCTGAGTTGGAACTGGATTTCTTTGCTATAAATATTACCATTATTTGTATTATTTTATATTATAAAGATATAGAAAGTTTGTCTCTAGTTTTATTTACAGGGTATTCTTGACAAATTGTGCGCATTCTCTCGTTACCTTTTCTTCTCATTAGAATTTTTGGGTCTAGGCCGCTTGGCGATCTACCAAAATGTCTGAACCCAATGATCGTGGTTCCAACTATAAATAATGCCCCAAAGCAAATGCTAAACGAAAAACCAGAGTGGAAAATGGGGGGGAAATGCAAAAGAAAAATTTGCAAATTTTCTGATCTGCGGGCAATACGAAAATAGCTGAAAGCATTTACGACAGTAGCGCCATCTGTTGAGCGAAATGAGAGCAATCGACAATAAAAGTAAAAGTTAACATTACAAAAGCCCACAAAAGGGAGAAAGGAAGAGAAGAAGAAAGAAAAGGCAACGATAAAAAATATTTGCATTTCATTTGTGAAAAAACAAGAGATTTTTTCTTTTGGTTTTGGGTGAAGTATTTGCCAAAGACTCGACAAAGGAAAAGAAGAAAACGAAAAAGAAGCAGCTTTAGGCGCTTTTGTAATGGGTGGGAAATGGGGCTGAAACATCAGGAATGAAACGGAATATTAACTGTTATCTATATCTATATTGTCTAAAGACCGAACAACAAAAACAACAGCGGTCAATTATCAATAATTGCATTTGGTGGGCGTTCGTTTGGCATTTAAAAGCAATTACGCATTGATAGAACGATCAAAATGCAGACCCATTTGTAAAACCGAAACTCACCTGGACACAGCACCTGCTGACCAGCTGCTAATTGAGCTTTTCCAGATAATAACCGGTTGACAATCCAGTGTTAACCAGTTAATTATCGGCAATAACTCGAATCCAATTGGATGTGGAAGAAGGAGCTATCGATTATTTATCGAATCACTAAAGGAACGGGTTCAAATTAGAGAGCATTGCATTTGAAACGGGTTGGGAAATATTTAGGAGCACCCTATTATGTTTGATTAAGGATTACAAGGATTTCTAAGAAATCTAATCGGCGATAACTTAAAAAACTGTATCCTATTTGTATTAAAGTTCTTAAAAGATTGAATAGAAATACCTTAAGGAGAAGCATAGACACACAGGCACCTTAAAAAGACTTGGAAATGCCACAACTCCCAAATAATGTAAAATATTCATGTAAAAAAAAACAAGGATTTGAAAAAGAAAGGAAAATGTATAAATTCTTAAAGAGAATCAAACATTAGGAACTTTAAGAAAGAAAACTCTAGGAACTTCAAGAAGTACAAAGAAATTCGATAAAAATCTTTAGGAAAAGCTATAAAATACACAACTATTAAAAAGGAAACATTAGAAACTTGAAGAAATCTTAAAAAAAAAAATAATAATAATAATAATACACAACCTAAGCATTTAATAGAATTGCGAAAAACTATTCAAAGAATTCAACTGAACTATACTTAAAACAACTTAGAAAACTTAAGAGAGAAACCGAATTAACAGAAATGAATCAAGTGAATTTCTAAGAAACTAAAAAGTTGACAAACTTTTAGAAATGTGTATATAAAAAATATCTGCATGCATAAGTCGTAAAATAAGGGATTGGTCCTTTGCTAAGTAATTGGAAAAGCGTAGGAAAATAGAAGAAGAGAAGAAGGAGAAGAGAGAGGGGATGAGTAAACTAAAGTCCACAGATTACGAGTATTAGGGAACTATAACTACAACTACAACTACAACTAATGCCGTTAGTTTCTTAAGCAAACTGTTGACAAATGACAACAACTACACATACATACATAAGTACATGTAGTTGTATGTATGTGTGTGTGTGTGTGTGTGGCACGCAAATCGATAAAGCCAACAATATGATGACAATAATAGGACACAAACAACAACAACATCAGAAGAGAAAAAGAAGGCAAAGCGTAAAAAACAAAGTCAATTGATATAAAGAAGAACAGTGGAAAGACGATGCGACAAAGTTGACCACAACAATGCATAAGACACACCACTGTGCAGTCAACGTCGCAGTCGACGTCGACGTCGACGTTGTCTCGTTTGACGTGCGCTGCTTTGGCTTTAGTTCCTAACGGACTGTCGAACTGTCTGACATCGTCAAAATATGGCAAAAAGAATATTTCACATGCCACATTGCAATATACAGTCATGTGCAAAATAATAAGAACAGAATAATTTGTCCAATAAAATTGTTTAAATAATTTTAATAATTATTTTTCAACTTATTCTCTTAATATTTTAATAGTATTTCAAATAAGTTTTTAAAATTCGTTACTATTCATATACTGATGTATCCATATTTTATTATTCTGATCATTTTTATATCCTGCTGTAGCCATATTTTATTATTCTTTTTAACCTAATGTTTCCACATTTTATTATTCTGATAATTTTGTTGGATTAACTTAAAAATGTTGGTGTTGGAAAATTAAGAATAAAATGAGAAATTGACGGATTATCGATTCCTACAGTAGTTTTAACATTTTGTGAATCCTTATATTTTTAACTTTATATACGCTTTATGGGAGTGGTATAATTTAAGTTATCTTTTTCTTGCCTCAATTCTTCATAATTTTCTAGTCCTAAAATCTTTCACTTCTTTCTTAACATCTCTCCTCCATAAAGTGATGTGAATTGAACCATCAATATTATGGAAAGGTGTTCATATTATTATGCACACCTCTGTAAGCATAAATGGGAATGTAAGTATTTTATACATACTAAATACCATCCACTTACGATCTACACCACACACATAATTATTAAGCTTTGAGTTATCACGAATTATGAAAAAAAATCAAGGTGTTGGTCTAATAAGAAAATTATATAAAACAAAATGAAAAGAAAAAGAAAAATAAATGCAAAACACGCGATTTGTAGACTTTATTTTTCAAGCAGTCTATGACTTGACTGTACTTAAGTATTATCATTGTCATGTTCTAAATAGCAACAAGAGCAACAACAACAACAACAACAAAGAGACAAAGAAGCTGATGAAGAAGAAGGAGAAAAAGAAGAAGGAGAAGAAGAACAAAAGCATTTGGCAGATGCATTAGAGGAAACTGCGTCTTAAAACATTCGAAATGCGATAATATTTAGTTGAGAGTATTATGAGCAATGGAAGTAGAAATAAATACTATATATTTAGTATATTTAGTCTGTATATATTTAGTATACGTATTTCAGTATTTATGCTTATGTATGTATAACATTTAGAGGGGGACAACAACAACACCAACACAGGTTTAACTGTATAATTATATATGTTAATTATTTAACCCAATTTGATGACAACGTGATATGAATACATTTCGAAACAATGCGACTTTGCACTGAGACTGAAACGAAATGGGAATGAAACAAGTGTGGGAAAACCCTAAACTAAAATTAAGTGCATTTAATAGATAAACCATTTTATACTATGGAATGAAATGGTAATGGAACACAAGAATATCAATGTATCTAAAGGGGAACAAAATGAATGTGGAACAAGTTTCGAAAAATTTAAAATAAATCAAATGCATAACAAAGTGGAACAAAATGATAATGAAACAACAAATGAAATATCAAGAAATTGATTATACTATTGATTATTGTATAATATTATTAATTATTATATTATATAATATTATTAATTATTATATTATATTATTTTTATTAATTTATACTATTTAACTATAGTTAAGTGAAATATGCAAATTTGAAGGGAAACATGAAACAGGGAAATGGGAATATGTTCCCCCCTTTATAATTTTCATTAGAAATTGTATGGAACAAGGTCGTTAATGAAACAGAAAGTGAATGCAGTTTCATTAATTAAAAAAGAAAAAAATTATGTGAAATGAAACATGCAATTAAGCAGGTCATGCACTCATCGTTATCGATAAATTGTTGTCCAAGTTCCTCAATTAACGATAATACGCCATTAAAATGAAAGTCAATAATTAATGAGAAGCATTTTTGATTAATTCTATTTAATAGATAATAAACAAATAGCATAAACAGGTGGGAAAACAAGTTGCATTGATTGCCATTGTTCAATTCCAGGCGTTCCACAGTCGTGTGTAGTAGGGGAGGGGGGACATTATCATAAACGATACCCAAGGTTTCATTCTAATCTTATCAAAAAACGTGAAAAGCAAAACGCTAAATGCAAAATTCACGTTAATTAATCAAGAAAAATTATTAATAATATAATTCCACAGCCACTGTTTTTTATTATTACATAATATCTATGCGATTAAATAATGCCTAAGTAATTTCTCATGTTGCAGGAAACTCTACAAAAAACTTGAAAACACTTGTGGCAAGTTCTGGTTTCAGATACTAAGAGATGGGTAACATTATTTATTTTAATGTTTCTTAACGACAATACATAAGAAGTAAATAAGATTTAAAATTATACACAATTTCAAATTAAATCTGAGAGGATATTTTAAGGAAAAACTAATGAAAATTGAAGGTAAGAATTTTATAAAAATGTATTTTCTAATTTTATTAAACATTTTAAATAATTTTTAAAACTAAATTATGAAATTGAAATAAATATCGATAATCATTCCAATCTAATATTTTTTCTATTTTCATAGAGTAACAAATAAAGCAAAGATAAATTGAAACAACAAAGAAATGTTGTTGTTGTTATTATTATTATAATTATTGTCATGTCATAATTGTTTTGCATGATTGACAAAAAAAAAAACAAAATTCGTAAACAAAAACAGCGACCAATTGTAAATAACAATAACAACAAGGAGAAGGAGGAAGGAGAGGGAGAGGAGAAGGAGGAGGTGAAGCAGATAATAATTATCAGGCATTACAATATTGGCATTACATTGTATGAAGATTTGTGAAAAGCCACCCGGGAATGACAGACAACAGACTCTGTCTCTTTCTCTGTCTCTTTCTCTGTCTCTTTTCATCTCCCCACACTCTACCTATCTCGCTCTCTATCCCAAAAGAAAACAATAAATTTACATAATGAAAACGGTTTTTTTTTTTCATCCATTTTGCATGATTCAAAAGTGTTCCCCTCTCCCTCCTTCCACCTCCCTCTCCTCTCCTCTTCTCTCCTCTCCCCGCTCATTTCACCACTTGCCAACTTGAAGAGGCCGTCACAAAGAGTTGTCAAGCATCCAATTGAAAAACTAGTTCAAATATGTTGTTCAACAATTGTCATTCCAAGTGCATTCGTTAGTCAACTTATTTCTTGATGTTGTTGTTTTCGAATGATTTGCCATCTTAACCAACCGTCTTAACCCATTAATGCCAACCGAATCAAGTGCTCAAAATATGCAAAAGGGGGGAGGGGAAATTATTGACAATGTTTCAATTCCATTTCATTTCGCAATTCAAGAAATACTAAAAAGTAATTGTAATTCGATTAGTTGAACAACTAAACAATCCTATATTAATATTATAAATATTGAATATCCTTTCCGTTTTAATTTTAAATTAATATGCATAATTTTTAAATTTTGTATTAATTCAGATATTTAGCTGAATTTAAAACATTTATTACATTATAATTATAACTTCTACCTATTTAAATATAAATTCATTTACCATTTGTAACATGTAAGATGAGTGGTTCTAATTAGCTGAATGCCACTGTACGCGTTATTTTAATCTGGGGAATACCCCTCAACAATACTGTTAGTCCAGTTATCAGTCTCTTTCTGTGGTCTTCTTTTCTGGCTGATTCATATTAAGCTGAATTTCTGAACCTGATCCGTGACTTGTTGCTGTGACTAAACTGTGACACAGTGAAATATCCCCATTCCCTTTCTCCTTCGCCTTCCCCTCTTTCCATCCCTTTGCTTTCCACTACATTCTACAATTTATGTTTTTTTTTTTTTTTTTGTTTTCTGGCCTCAGACACAACAAAAAGCGTTCGTTGAAATCGCGTTGATGAATTTGCGGAGCTCGTAAGCTGAGTTATTAATTGCATCAGCCAATTTGAAGGCACACACACATCTACACTAAAGTCTACACACATAGTTGCAGACACATACATAAGTATGTATGTATTTATGTATTTATGCATGTATGTAAGTTGGTGTTTATACCAACAACTTGTAGATGTCGCGTGCGGCATTGAGACGATCTCGCAAAATACCAAAAGAGAACGTCAAAATAAAAATAGCGAGAGAGAGTAAGAGTGAGACAGAGACAGAGACATACATAGTTAGTTAGTTGAATTCGTCTATTAAAAAGCGAAAATTGATTTTCCTTTTACGCAGAACCACCTTACCACCCCCATCTCCCCCCCCTCTCACACCACCCACCATTTACTGTACCAACAACTAACATGCGTATTTATTTATAGTCTGCCGTGCCTACTTCTCTAACCCACCAGTTCCCCCACTTCCCCTTCGACTCACCACTCCCCACTCGCTCACTCGCTCACTCTCTCTCTCTCTACCTCGCTCTACCTCTCTTCTTTGGCTGACGGCGTGAATGACTGAACCATGCGTCATCATGTGCGCCCCAAAAAAATAAAACGAGACTAAAGAAAAGGAAAAAAAAACAACTACAACTACAACAACACAACCAAATGCCGATGCTCTCTCACCAAATCCAAAAAAAAACGTTGCTCTCACTGCTCGCTCTTCAACGTCTTTTGCTCTCTTCTTATGTCAGTCAAATGACGCAATGCGTGGCTGCATTTGCGTCAACCGGCAACATTGACTGCGACTGCAACTGCGACTGAGTCGTCGACTGCGACTTTGAAGTTAAAGTTTCTACGAAAGTTTTCTTAACTTTTTTTTTTGTCGGCGCCAATTTTCGTTACAAAGGTCAATAATACACGCACACATAGAGAGCGGTGAAGAGAGCAAGAGTATGAGAGAGAGAAATGTGAAGCCATAAGCAAGCTGAGAGTGCAGCTCGTTTGCTGATAAGAAGTCATGGGGGTGGGCTGTGGTGGAAAGGGGTAAAGTGGTAAAGTGGAGAGTGATTATGATTCTCGCTTCATTATTTGTAAGCGTAAATATTTTGTAAGCGTATTTTTGATAAGGTCACGATGAAAATTTAAATGTTCAACATTTGAACACCATGTTCCACAACTAAAACTTAGAGTCCACAAATGCAGTTGAACTTGTGTAATTAAGCTACAGATTTAGTCAACACTAACATGTCAAGTTCCACACAGGAAATAACACTACAAATTTAAATACAATCCACAACTATCACAAATAGCTTCCAAAGTACATTGGTTGTTTATGTTCCACATAAACAGACTCTATTTAAAATTGAATGATAATCTACAATTGTAACATAGCTTCCACAATACTACTAAGGCATTTGTCAACACTGGCATGTCACGTGCTTTGTCGCTAGATAGTTAAATAACATCCACAAATTGTAAATTGACTTCCAATACATTTCATTGGCCCAGAGTCACATTTGTGGTATGGAAAACTCGATGGTTTTTCACTTGACACACTGCAACTAAGTAGATAAGATAACTAGACCCACATTTCTCAAGTGTAAATGTCTCGCACTTGCGCAACACTAAACTAAGTACTTTCCAATACTGCACAGACTGAATACCCCCCCTATCTTTTTACCCACCCTATCCTTTTAGATAGCACTTAATGTGATTTGTGGGTGGATGAATGATGTTGATGACTTTTTGTGTTATCATGAAACCGTGTGCACGTGAGACGCATATATTAAGATAGGGATAGAAAGAGGGAAAGAGATGCATAACCAATTGGCAGCTGATAATTCTTAAGGCAAATAAGAAAATTTACAATTAAACTTGGTTTTTTTTTTATTATTGATATTGCAATATTGTGTGCTCCAAAGATTCTCCCAACTCCAAAGTTCGAGCAAGGCGGAAAATAATTGTATACAGATTTATATTTTTTTTTTGACATATAAATAACAAAGTGCTAATTGACAAAGGGAACACAATAGAATTGAAACGAGACAAACAGTGGAAAATTTGAAGTAAAGATCCTTTTAAAAAGTGTGCTAATCAATAGATTCTATAGACAAAGTAGAGTACTGATATAAATCGTGTAATTGATGTTCCAATTCCATGTGTTTCACATTTTACACAATATAAAGATCCTATTAAAAAAGTGTGTTAATAAATTTTATAGAGAAATTACAGAACTGACGTAAATCGTGTAATTATTGTTCCAATTCCATGCGTTTCACATTTTACAATATTTACAATACGTTGAGCATTCATTATTTTAAGTAGTTTCGTTTCTTTCTCTGTTCGTTTCATTTTGACAGTGCTAATTTAATTTGCACTCGTCAAAAAAAAAAAGAGACAGAGCGAGCAAGAGAGAGAGAGAGGGACAGAGAGAGAGAGAGAGACAGTATGGAATGACACTCGCTATTAGAGATGTGATAATTTCGATAGGCCGCACGCTAATTGGGCATGGGACAATGTTAACAAAGATGAATATTTGCAAATCTTTTGTTGTTCCATTTCGCACGTTTCCCCCCCCCCCCCCCTTCCACATTCAACACATTTTACTTACTGGAAAGTTTCTTGGATTGATTGAGATTGGATCATGTGACAAAATGTGTTTCACGCGACGCACATATAAAATTTAATCATGCAACCTTTGTTCTCTTCTTCTCTCTTCTCTTCTCTTGTCTTCTCCTCTTCTCTGCAGCACGTTAGTCAACACTGGGCACACGCCTGAACAAATTTGCATTTCAAAAATAGCCAAGAAAGGCGATAATTGTGGACGGAAGGTGTAATAAAAATGGATAAATCGTGTCTATTTTTGTCTCAATTGTTTATTTTGAACCGAAAAAAAAAAGGAATTAAGCATAACAAACCGGACAGAGTAGCTGAAATAGAGATGAAAGGAAAGGGGGGAAGCAGAAAATCGCAAAGTCCAAGGCCAAAAATCAGTGCATTATTTGAAGTCAAGTTATTGTTTGAATTTATTTTACTTTTTCATTTATTATAGCCGTTACTTAAAGAATGAGTAAAAGGGAATATTGTATTCGTTGGAATGTGCGTAACAGGCAGATAAATATATAAATATAAAACAAAAAAATATATATATTCTTGATCAGCATCAACAGCCGTTTTTATATAGATTTTCTATATGGATTTTAGAGACTATAAGAAATAGAGCAACCAAATTTGGCACACAGATCAAGTTTGTTTTCAATTTTTGATTGGACCACTATACAATATAGCTTCCAATAGGATCAATCGGTCAAGAATCAAGTTTTAGTATAAACAACTTTTTTGTTTTCTGAAATAACTCAATCAATCTGATAGAAGATTGCTCGATAATTAAGGATTAGTGTGAAAATTTTTGTTCTTTCTCAATATCTCAATCACTCGGTGATTCTGATTATTCATTATTCTTATACGTCCTGAACGAATTTGGTTTAAATCGGTTTCCTTTATCATATAGTTGTCACTGGAACAATATGTCGAACATTGAATATTTTAGGAATATTCAATATAACATATATGCTTTGTCGAATATTTTTTTGGATAGTGTTATTAATTTAAAGTAATTTTATGATTTTTGTCAAGGATTTAACTATTAACTTGAATTGTTTGCAGTTTTCATTATAAACTTAGAGTTCTTATATCTTTACAGATTAAAATTCGCATTATTCTTTATATAAATTGAAAGAAGTAAAGGGTATCCTATAGTCGGGAACTTGAATACAGCCTTTCCCGCTTGTTTTTGTATTTAACTTATTGTTATTTTGAAGCGTATCTCGTGTGTTGTCTTATGCAAAAAGCCATTAACCCTAACGTATTCATAACTGTAGCTGACAGGTGCAAATACCTAGAAGAGGTCTGAAGTGGGGAGGGGGGGGGAGGGAGGATAGGGAGGTAGGGGAGTTATTACTTGCCGCACAAATCAATCAAAAAATTGGAATAGCTCTGTAACTTTCTAAACGTTTCGCACCGTCGACGGCCATCGATTGCGATAATAATAATTGTTCGACGGCCTTGTAGAGAGGGAAGGTGGGGGGAGAGGGACAAAAGGGGGTGGAGGCATGTGGAGGGGTTGGTGTTTTTTTTTTTTAACTGGTTTTGGGCCAAAGTCGCTGGCCTCACAAATAACAATAACAAAAGAACCGCAAAGCAACAGTCAAAGCCAAAGCCAAAAGACACTCAAAATTAACACACACACATATATCGTATATCGAATAGTCTATCGTTTATCGCATATCGTAACGTATAAACAAATACACAGTGGGAAAAAATCAAGTATTTTGTACTTAAAAAACCACAATTTCTAACTTGATTTCACATTAAGATTGAAATTACTCAAGTAAAGTACCAAATTTAAGTATTTTAGTATTTTTTAACTTAAATTAGCTTTGAAACGTGCTTGATTTAAGTACAATTCAACTTGATCCTAGTCCTTTTAATTCTGGAACTGCAGATTTAAATAAAAATTGTGTAAATTTGCTTTGCATAAATGTAAAAAATGTTCTTGAAATAAGTATCATGGAACACCCTCATGCTATATTTAATAAAATTATTAAAATCATAAGCGTGCTTGTAAGAAATCTTTCAATTTGTGTGAAAAATAAGTAAAGACTGACTACAAAAATGAATTTGTTAAATAAAGTGAACCGAACTTATAAAAAAAATTTGCCTACTCATTTCTCGAAATTTAACAGTTTGACTTGATTCAAGATTTTTTGTTCTTATAACAAGATTGTAAAAATTTTAATACTCATTTCATGTAATTCGTACGTATATCAAGTAGAATTTGAACTTATTTTCTCTCTGTGTATCGCTTGTGTTTAATAAACCGCAAAAGGTTAAACAAATAAGCATTAAATTAAATAAAATAAAATAAAATATATATACTATATGGTCGTAGTTAATCAATTTGTATTTATAGAGCTGTCTTTATAGCTTTGCAATTTATGGCGCTTTGTGTTGGAAAATGGAAAAACGCCTTTCTCCCGATGCGTTCCTTAAAGTTCAATAACATTTTCCACATTCTCGCATTAATTAAACAACGTTGAAATTTCCGTAAATGCCACAACAACAACAACAGCAACAACAACGTTCCATTCCCAGTCATTTCCCGCCTTCTTCATGCGACATTTCTAGCTAAATTATTAATTATTTTCACCCATGAATTCACCTACAACAAATGCAACTGCAACTTGCATTGCTATAAAAAAAAAAACCAGTTGAATGCCACAAATGCCGATTTGAAAATGAAAAAAAAATACATACTTAATTTATATTTAACCGCTTTTTTTTTTTTTTTGATTTTCTCGCATTTTTTTGTGTTGCACTTTGAAATGTGATCGATTTCTTGATCGTGGTCAAAACTGCCTTGTAAACTTAACATGAACTTTGCCATGAACATGAGCGAAAAACACTTGAAATACCAATAAAGTTTGCTTACAAATTTTTTAACAAGACATATGGCTACCCTGTAAAATTTATGAGTTACACTCAAAAATTTTCAACTTATACATTTTTCTGTCTGCTTTTAATACCCCTTTGTTGCATGCTTACAGGGTATTTACACGCTCCGAATTGTATATTTTGAATAATGCATAATTCAATTCTAATAATTAATTAATCATAAATATTCAACTTAAACATTTCTTTCTGCTTATAATACCCCTTTGTTGCATGGTTACAGGGTATTTATACGCTCCGAATTGCATATTTTGAAAAATGCATAATATAATTGTAATAATTAATTAACTAATAATTAATCATTAATATTCAACTTAAACATTTCTTTCTGCTTATAATACCCCTTTGCTGCATGGTTACAGGGTATTTACTCGCTCCAAATTGCATATTTTGAATAATGCATAATTAAATTGTAATAATTAATTAATAAATAATTAATCATAAATATTCAACTTAAACATTTCTTTCTGCTTATAATACCCCTTTGCTGCATGGTTACAGGGTATTTACACGCTTCGAATTGCATATTTTGAATAATTTGTTTCTTTTTTTGTCTTTTTTTGATCACGTTTTGCAGCGGAACGCTGGGAATGAAACAGCACATTTTGCAGTATGCCTTTTTCTTATTTCGACATTCCCTTGTGTGCGGAGTATGTGCCTTTTTATTCCATTCTTTTAATTGCAAATCGAAATAACAAAAAAGAATTTTAATTTTAATTGAACGTTAATAATGCAAAAAGGGGGGAGGGAAGAAGAGAGAATCGAGGATGTCGTGTCGACAGACGCCGGAAAATGTCGTTAAATAAAAGCGAGAGAGCAAAAAAAAAAAAAGGGGCAGCAACAGAGACGAAATTCCCCCTTTTTTTTTAATTTTATTTTATCGACGCGTGTGTTGCACTTGTTGTTCTTGTTGTTGTACGTATTATGCTATTGAACGTTTAGCTGTTGTTGTTGTTGTTGTTGCTTGAAAAATGTTTCTGGTTTTCGCGTACAAAGTGCAGGCTCCAAAAATGGGCGTGAGAAATCGCAAACAAGTTGAAACTCGTACGCTTATGGGCGTCATCATTAGCGTCATTATGCCATAAATACAACAGCTCGACTCACACACACACACACACTCGCACACGCATTACACATACGTGAAAATATTTATAAAACGCAGCAAAAAAATAAAGAAAAATGTTACAAAAAAGGGCAACAAAAGTTGCACATTTGCGAAACGCGTGAGATTTGAAACAAGAGCATAATTAACAAAATCTGCGTGAGAGCACAATGCATTTTGAGAGAGAGAAATAAAAGCTCAGCTGGAAAGCTTTTATTGTTTTTTCGGCAAGCTTTTGATCGAGCGCTGCCTTGAACCATTGACACATTTTGCGCGTGGGTGCGCGTCAAAAGAGAGAGCATTGCATGAACGCAAAGAGAGCGAGAGCGTTAGAAATTGTTTTTTGCAAGCTTTATGCAAATTTGTTATTGTTTTTGAAGCAGCATATAAAATTTGCACATATACAAACAACAACAACAACAAGACATGAAAATGAGCAGCAGACGAAAAGTTGCTGCTTTTTCTTCTTCTGCTAGCTGTTGTTGTTGTTGTTGTAAGCAAACATTTCTTCGTCTGTGCTATTTTTATAAAAAAAAAAAAATAAAGAAACAAGAAAAAATAAAGTGAAGCGAAAGAGCGCGCAAAAGCAGCAGCAGCAGCAGCAGCAACAACACCAACAATGTTGACTGACTTGACTTCTGCTTTGTGCCTGGCTGTGGGAGCGAGTAGTGTTGGCAAAGGGGGAAGGCAGAGCGGAGGGGGTACAGCAGAGGCAGCGACAACGCCGGCAACACACGATGGGGCCCCAGTTCATGCGAATTTTTTTTGGGAATTTTCCACTGGCAACGCGACAACAGCAACAACAACAACAACAGCAGCAGCAGCAGCAGCAACAACATGAATAATTCACTTTTGGCCCAAGGCATGCGCTTGCTTGTCCGTGTGTGTGTGTGTGTGTCTGTGTGTATTTCAACATTGTCGCCAATATGAAATTGCATGCACGTACTTGCATGCGCCTCTCTCCCGCCCTCCTCCTTCCACCATCCTCTCTCCAACACACTGACTGACTCAAAGAACTTCTCTTCTCTTCTCTCTATTTTTTTTTCATTATTTTTGCAGATAAACAAACGCAGAAGCGACGCCGCAGAGATCAGCAAACAGAGCAACAGAGAGAGAGAGAAAGAGAAAGAGTAGGGGGGGGGGGGGGGTACTACACTTTAACGATTGACTCGCTAAGCTAGCGCAAAAAAAAAGCCACCCAATTAGCGCGCAGGCGCAGCAGCAACAACAATTACAACTACAACTACAGGCACAAGTCTAACAACAACAATAGTAGCAGCAACAATGTGAAACGAAACTGGTTTGAAGACGCGCTCTGCTGCTGCGACTGCGACGCTGACGTTTTCTTGTTTCTCTCTTCATTTTAATTTTTTGCTCACTTGTTGCGTGGCGTGCGAGCGAGATAGCGATATTGCAAACTTTTCCATTGATGAATTTTGTGTTGAATGCGGTTCGGTTCTGTGATGGACAGCAGAGAGGGGGGAATAGAGTGAAGTGGGGAGAGTTTCAAGAGGCTGGTCCATTGACTGACTGACTGACTGTTTGTCTGTCCAACTGACTAAAGCTCTGTCTAATCATGTTTATCGATTACCAAATTTATCGACAAACAGACTTTACCGTTACACTTTTCAGCATCTTTAACTATGCAGTAAAGCTTTTTAGAACTTTCAATCATTATTTATTGAAACATATCAAATTAGTCGATTATAAAAAGCTTATCGTTTTTACGATTTTCAAGCTCGTTCATTATGAAAGCTGACTTACTGACGGGCCCCTCCGAAAGCTTTCTAGAACTTTCCGGCAACAATTGCCAATCAAATACCAATTAATCGATCACACAATAAGTTTATCGAGAATTTTGATGTGCAGCCAAACATTTCAATTAGCATAAGAAATCAACTGTTGTTTTTTTTTTTTGTTGTTTTAACATTTGTTTTCGCTCTCTACTTTTTCTTTTAGTATATATTTTTAGCAAACGACAACAAATCAAATCAAAGCAAAAAAAAATTTAAAAAAATTTTAATTTAATAAAATTAAATTTAAATTAGATTTGTGATGTTTTTTTAAATTATTATTGAATTACACTGAACTATACAATTAACAATAATTACCACAACAACAATAAAGTAGAGTAAATACTTGTATACGTATTTTATTTAACCGAAAAAAAAGTGGGAAAAAAATACGTTTGTTGTTTCACTTTAAGTATAATTATTTCATTTCATTTTCTCACTGTTTCGTTTGCTTTTTGCCTTTTTTTATGCATGTATTTTTACGATTAGCGCGCTCCGTTTGAGAGTGTGTAAGTGTGTGTGTGTGTGTGCAAACGTAACGAAGCGAAATGTGCAAAGACGAAATCGAAAACGACAAAAAGACTGACTACGAAAAACGAAACGAAGACACACGAAAAGACGACGACGATGAGACGAGACGAGACGAAACGACGACGACAACGACGAAAGTACGTATACGCCTGTTCGGTAGATTCAACACGATTGAACTAAACATTTTGCCGCTTTGAGTCAGACGCAGCTACGACGACGGCAGCGACGCCAACGTCGCGACGCTCTCATGTGCGTGTGTGTGCGTGTCTTTAGCTCTTGTTGCTGTTGTTGCTTTTAACCTGGAGCATTGAACGTTGTGAAGAACCGCAAGTTGATCCACAACCAACGCATAGAGAGAGAGAGAGAGCGCCAGCACAAAAGAAAGAGCGCCAACAAAAAAAAAAAGAGAGCATGCTAGAAATTCTTGCTAGGAGTATTTATGTATTTGCCTCAGTGTATGAATGTGTGTGTGTGTGTGTGTGTGTGTGTGAGCGTGACTTGCGGTAACTTGTGTAGCATTCGATTAGATGACGTCGATGCCGCCATGGAAATTCGAATTAGGTAACAACACACTCGAAGCTTGGCTCTTACCGAATGATTCTCAACAAAACCAACAACAACGAAAAAATAATAAAAACAAAATGAAAAAATAACAACAAAAAGGACACGTGCATTCTGCATACTTAACTAAAAAAAAAAATAAATAAAGCTTGTTGTCTGATTTTCGTGCAACGCCTAAAAGTATGCGACACAAAAAATTGCATTGACTTCGATTTCTGATTTTACTTTGTTGATTTTTCAAGGCATTTTCATCAGACTTCAGCAGTGCAAAAAATTTTGTATTAAATGCAATCGATAAAGATTAAAAAGCGAAATGGAACTAATTTTGATATTGGTATTTAAAAAAGAGTTCTTAAACAGCTTTGCGAGATGATAGAATTTTTTAAAATAATAACTGAATACCCTATAATGTATTTTTTTTTTCAAATTTTTTGTCAAATAATAAATTTTAATTTTTAATCTTCATAAAAAATATGTGAAATATTTCTTAAGATTTAACATTTGTTTTTTGTTTCATTCATACTTTTTATGTTTTTTTTGTTTATTTCGTTTGAAATATATATTAACTTTTTTCATCAATATCTAGTTTTTTAAACAGAATTTATGTTTTTTCATTGCATTTTTATCAACTTTCTGATGCAGGAAGAGAGATTTCATCAACTAATCATTATCATACATACATATCATATTATCATTATTTATTTCGATTTAGAAAACTCTACGTACGACCCCTTATTCTTAAACTTAACAAGTTCTATTTGACTAGGTAGAAAAATATAAATACAAATAACAAAAAATATAATACTTCAATATTAACTTTTAAAGTTATTCACTTAAAATTTGTTTATTTGTTTCACTCTTTTTGAGATGCCTGATAAAAATAAAAACACTGTTCTATCGATTCCATGCAATCGATAAAATATCTTGATTTTTCATCAAGAGCTTTCACTACTCCTACAACTTTTTGGGCAATCACAAAAAGTTTCATTAAAGCTCAAAATAACTTATTTGTAACGTTATTTGCTTGAGCTTTTGATTAACGTTACAAGAGCTTTTAAGAAAACTCGACCGTAATTAATCAAATTCTTACAACAACTTTCTCATTAATTAAACACATAAAAGTTAAGGTAAAGTTCTGTTTTATACCGAACATCTCAAAATCGAATTAAAAAAACCCTCAAATAGAGGCCGATTTATCATATATTTAATAAATTTTAACTTTTCCATACAAAATGCACTTTTTTTATTGTTGTCTTGTGCAATTTGTTTTTCGTTTACCAACACTACTTGTATCTCTGGTGTGTAAAAGTAAAAAGTTTGCTTGCTTACCCGCATTTATAATAATTGATAACAGATATTTATCGATAAACAATGGATTGTCAACTTACCTGAAAAAGAGAAAGAAAAAAAATGGTATTAGATAAAAGTTGCAAGTTATTTATAATTATAGAGAGTTATATTATTATTATTAGATAAATGTTGCAAGTTATTCATAATTATAGAGAGTTATATTATTATTATTATTATTTATGACTAACCCGATATATTTTGCACAAAATGTTTGTCAAAGTTTCGAACGGAACTATTGTGCTGGCTTGTAACGAGAGGGGGCGGGTGCAGGGGCGTCACCTGTTTACTTGAACTTGTTGTGGCGAATTTGTTGGTGCCATCCTCACGGGAGGCCCCTTTCACCCTTACCGCTCGATTGGTTGCCGTCTTGATGGCTTTTTCTTATTATTTAAGCCTTGTTCTCTGTTTTCTGTTTTTTTTTTTTTTTTTTTTTTTAATTTACTTTTATGCCTTGCATCAGTTTTATGTTCTGCACTCAATTCCGAAATCGTTAATTCGAATTTTGCCCAACGACCCCAAAAATTAATAACAATTGTTGAGTTGCGTAGTTTCAGTTTCTTTTTCAATGGGGGGGAACGACGAAAATTACGACAAAAATGTAATTCAAAGATAAATTTAGACAAGCAACATTTCGCTTACTGCATACATTAGTTTACAAAAAAAAACTAATACAAATTTGACAGAATTGACAATGATAGGAAATTTATGAATATTCGAAAATTTTAAAATATACATTTATTAAGTTCTTAACCAAAAATTCAGTCAACTTTGTCAACTTTTAGGTAAGTTAACACTCAAAAGATTCGCTCAGGGGTTTTTTTCCTTTTTTAGATACTCTCTTATTAATTTTTAAACAGTTTAATTTTGTTTATATATTTATATTAATGCTGACAAAGCATCACAATCAAAGTTAAAAATTATTATTTTAGCCACTTTTTCCTCCTTTTTTCTCTGATCATCCCATGCAAAAATTCATAAAAAAAATTTAAGCGAAGAGATTTTTTAAAAAAATTTTCTCCAGTCACTATTAGAATTGTTTGCAGAAACTTTTTGTATCAAAACATTTTTTGTTTAAGCAAGAGGAGAAAAGTCAAAAAAGTAAATTTTCACAAAAAATCGAAATTTTCAATTGGTTAAGGAAAGTTTTGTATCATTCAAACGGAATTTAAATAAACTTTCCATTGATACCAAAATGTACATAAAATATATAGTTAGTTAAAATTATGAGAAAATAGTTTCGTCAAAATATTTATGACGTCGACTGTAATTTCATCAATCACAATTCCAAATTTTATGCAGCAATCAAAGAAATTCCATCGATTTTTTGATCTGGTGAACGTAACCCATAAATCTTTCGTATTTTGTTAAAATATAGAATAAAGAATTTAACCTGGAGATTTGAGACTGAACTTTTGCAGTCTCGTTGCACAAAGAACGGAGGATATTCACATTTGAATTAACATTTTGTGAATTTTCATAAATTACACTACAATAAAATGCATAAATTAGGGCAACAATTTGGCAAGCAGCCAGCGCGAAAAATAAAGAGAGAATATAAATAAATAAGAATCACAATTGGAGTAGACGACGGACGGACGCATTTTCATTAAATATATTTATTTATCTTTTTTTTGCTTTTTTTTTTTGGGGGGTCACCGTTTGGCAACAGCAACGAGAGCAGCAGAATATAAATACATAAATAAAAATATCAAATAAAATATTTATGAAAAGGCAGCAACAAGAACAAGAAGAAGAAGAGGAGAAATAGCAGCAGCAACAACAACAACAATACGATTCTCGCATTGCAATGCGCTGCTTGCTTTAACGCACGGTATGCGCCCCCGTCTGTCTATGTGGGTCATTATCTTGTTTACGCCAAAATACGCTGACTGCGACGCCGACAGCGACGTCAACGTTGATGACGCAGCAACAGCAGAAGCGGCGCAACACACGATCTAACGAAACAGAGCGAGGACAGAAAGAGAGACACTGCACTCCAGCCATTAAGAGTGTGTGTGAGAGAGAGAGAGTGCGAGTGTCAGTTTGAAGTTTTTTTTGCGCACTGTGTGCAAAAGCTGACGATCAGCATAAAGCACATGTGCATTGAGTGCACACACATGCAAAAATTAATGTGTGCATGTATTAATTTTCCTAAAGGCATATTTATAAATTTGATTTAATTTGAAGAAACTGACAGGACAGGCGATAGAGAAAATCTCCATCATTAAATATAGTGATTTGTAAATTAATGAATACTGTGCATAGACTTCGCAATAATTAATCATCAGATAAAACTTAATCGAGCTTTCGCTAAAATATCTTAACAAGTTCTTAAGCTCGATAATATTATAAATTATTACATCAAAATATAAGCCTAGAACTCGCATATCATATTGAAATGAGCAAAATATTTATTCACATTTCATTTCATCTTACTCATGTTTCTATCAAATGCGTTGTATCTATCAATTCATTTAATTGATCCATCATTTGATCGATGGGGAACCCCAAGAATCGGAGATGTGTTATTATTCTAAATATAATTCTACATATATGTCAGTATCTAATTACTGTCTGGTTGTGTGTGAGAAAAATATACATATATGTACATGTGCAATTTAGTTCAAATATTGTCACGGTTTGAAGATTTAAAGATCGAAGTCAGCTGATCAGGTGATTCAAATGTCATTCAATAAATCATGTCAAATCATTAAATACGTTGATACATGATTTATTTTGTTGATTATTAGAATATTACTATTCTTTTTTTTTTTTTTTTTTTTTTGAAAATGCAATCCTGGTATTTTAAATCAACTATTTTAATAATAAAGTTTATATACATATTTAATGTTCAATTCATGCAAGTTGATTTTCCAGATACAAAAAAATTTTGATTTATTCCTCTGATCTTGAAGTGTTCGAAATATTGAATAAATTCATAGAAATGGAAAATGTACATCAACAATTGAAATGCCATAGATTATATATACATCGACCCACTGTGCCTCCCAACACTGTTTGCCGCCTCCTTTTTACACACAGTTGAACGTCATCGCAAGCAGCGTGTAAATTGAATTAAGACGCTCACCTGCTCACACACATGCAAACAGAAATATTCGCACACATATTCAATATTCATAATAAGTATTAATTGAATTTAGTTCCTTCCCCTTCCACTACAGTCTCTCCTCCTCATACGCAGGCGATCGCTAAAAGTGAGCGAGAGACAGGTTGAAGAAATTACGCGAGAGACGAAGCAGTGCAAACACACACACACACACACACACACAACCTTTGCACAAACACATGTTTTTAAAGAGAGGGACAGAAAGAGAGAGAGACACAGACAATTTCAACAGGTAACAAACTAAACTTATCGCTCTTTCTCACTCTCTTTGCATAGTGTTTAACTACAATTAAAAAGTAATTATTTTTACAGCATTTTTTACCATTGTTATTTTGTACCTTAAGTTAATTTTTTGATTTAATTGTTTTGTGATGCTATTGTTTTTACCTTCGAGAAGTGAGCTGCTGTTGAT
The DNA here is from genome assembly GCA_035042165.1 of Drosophila kuntzei. NCBI lineage: Eukaryota > Metazoa > Arthropoda > Insecta > Diptera > Drosophilidae > Drosophila > Drosophila kuntzei. Next base: position 319,619 of record JAWNLU010001869.1, on the reverse strand, counting down.
GAACAACATGCTCGTAGCCTTTAACAACCAACAGTAGAAGCGAAAGAAGAGAAAAACGCTGTGCAGTGCCGCCACTGCGCTGCGTTTATGTTGTTGTTGTGGTTGTAGTTGTAGTTATAGTTGCAGCAGCAGCGAGAGCGTAATCAGCTGGGAGAGTAAAGACAGTGAGACAGAGAGAGAGCTTGAGAGGCCCAAAACGTCGTCGCTGCTGACCTTCTTACTCAAGTGCCGTTGATGTTACTATTGTTATTGTTGTTCTTGTTGTGTGCTTTACAGAACTTTCATTGCGGGGGGTGGGCAGAGGCAGCAGGCGGTAGCAATAATTTTTTTTTCAACTGCTGCCAGCATCGACGTCGCCGTCGTCGTCGTCGTCGTCACGCACACACGAACACCTTCGTTTGGGTGTTTAGGAGAGAAAGGCGGGGTGAGTAAAGAGAGGTTAGTTACACACGACCGAGAACGACGAGACGAATGTATTAGAATGCAATTTGATGAGAGAGCATTGAGAGAATATTATACGATATTGCGTTCTGCTTGCTGCGTTTTGCACAGCCAAATTATTCTACACATTTTTTCATGTGCAATTATGCACACACAAACACACACGCACACAACAAATTGAACAATACGTGAGAAAAAAAACAATCACAAAAAAATAAAACAGAATTTACAAGTTAAGTATGCAAACAGTGAAAAAAATTGAAGTTGAAAACGCGCGCGCGTTTCTGCGTTGTTCTCAGTGTTACTTCGACGAATTTCGTGCTACTAAAAGTCAGAGCGAAGATACAAAAAAAAAAAACACGAGCAGCGACAGCGACAACTCAACTCGTCATACAACTGCTGTATGCACTGGCGGCGAATCTAGCGGCGAATAACTAACTAAACGGCAGCGGCAACAGCAGAGCAGCAGCAGCGCCGGCAGGCAGGCAGCACAGCAAATGTAACGAATCGATGTCGAAGATGTCGACACACACAATCCTCCTCCCGTTTACTGAGCGAAGTGCAGAGAACACGACCAACGGGCAGAAAGAGCGAGCGAGAACGAGAGAGAGAGCCCGGTCGTGCGAGGTGAAACGTATGTACGTGTGTGTGTGTGTGTGTGTGTGTGTGTTTGTGTGCGAATTCGCTGTGCTGGCATGCGCGTCACACTCGCCATGCGGTGGCGAGCCAAGACGGCGAGAGCGGCGAGCTTCATACCTGTGTGTATGTGTGTGTGTTGTATGTTGGAATATAAATGTTTTTAGTGAGCAACAGACAAAACAGCGGCACTCACTCAACGTTAACGTCAACGTCAGCGTCGAAGTCGACGTCGCAATCGGTGCGCGCCATCACCTTTGGTGTGTACAGTGGGGTCGCGGTCGCTCATTTTTGTGACCGGCAACGCGGCCACTGCATTGCACCACTGTGCCACACGCAAAGCAAATTTGCAACTACCAAAGAGAAATGAATGAGTGAGCGAGCGAGAGAGAGACTGTGGTGAGTAAGCGTTGTATGTCTGCGTGTGAGTGTGAAATCGATTGAACTTCTCGTTGGCGTTGCAGCAAATGAATATTCTGACAGCTGCTGGTGGGGAGCGCAAGGGGAAGTGGATCAAGCAAGAGCTTCCAGGGTGAAGAAGTCGTCAAGATGTGTGTATGTGTGTGTGTCAGTGTGGTGGGATGGGGGTGGTAGCTGATTTGCTGCTTAGTCAACGACGACCCACTGATGATGATAAAAATGCGAGCGGCGCACACCGTTTATAAATGCTTGCTAACAAATGCTATTTGATATGAAGTAGCTGATACACGAGGGCTGTTTGAGAAATTGCGTTATAACTGAGTGTTGCCTTCAGTAGTTGCATTATTTATTAATTATAGATACATATATTTGATATTCAAATTTGTATTTAATCTTTATAGTGTATTCTGTTATGACATTGGAAAATCTTGAAATTTGAATTTTAAGAGTGTTTTTCGTAGTGCGTAACTCGATTAATTAAGTAGTTGTATTATTTGTTAATTATACATATATTTTGCATTAAATTTGTATTTAATATTTGTAATATAATTTGATTTGAAATTGGAAAATTTGAAATTTCTAATTCTAAGATAGTTTCAAGAAAATTCGTAGTACGTAAGTAGATCCAATTAGTATTAATATTATTTATTAAATATTGAAATATTTTGCATTTAAATTTGTATTTATAAATTAAAATTTTAATTTATATTAAATTAAATTATTTTGAAGGCATATTTTTTGTTTATGCTATAAGTTTCATATTTCGAACAACGTTGTTAAACCTGTCGAGCAACCCTCGCATATGTAGTCCATATTTAATGACAACAAATTGATTGAAGTTTAGCACAGTTAGTTATGTATGTATGTATACAGTTTAGTTTTTTCGCCTTTGTTTGTTTGTATCAAAAGTAAAAAGAAATGCAACAACGCAAAAGAAAACAAGGGAAAGGAACAATAGCTGAAGAAATGAAAAAATACGCAGATCGGATCAGCGCGTGGTTCTCTCACTACCGATGTCTTCTCCCTCTCCCTCTCTCTTTCTTTAGCTTGTTACACACTTTTTGCTATGTTGAAAAGCTCTTAGAATCAGAAAGGGTGAGAGAGAGAGAGAGAGAGTGGGGGAGGGGGTTGTCAGTTGCCAGAGCAGCTGGCGGTGTGGTGGATTAATGTGCTTGGGGTGGGTGGGAAGGGGAACAGGAAGGGTGGTGTAAAAAAGCAGCACAAGTCGAAAGGTGGAAAGGGGTAACGATTACTCTTCAGGTGCTGAAGTGCAGTTAGTTCCATCTGCTGTTGTTGCAATTCTCGATTATAGCTGATAAGAAACGATAACGATTAACGGAAAGCTGCTGATAACGTTTAACCAAGCGGACAACACATTAAACAAATCTGACTCACTTTATCTCTCTCTCTCTCTCTCTCTATCCATCAGCTGATTTGAGTGTTCTCATTTCATTTAGACTTGCCTAACCTTATCTTGTATTCTCTTTCTTTCACTCTCTCTCTCTAGCTTCTTCCTAAAGACTAGCTTTACAGCATTTCCGTAGATTATTTTCCTTTTGGTAATTATTAAGACAACCCTTGACTTAATACTCAAGTTAAGCTTAGTCTTATCACAAGATTTTCTTATCTCAGCACAAATTTAGCAAGAAATTGGAGCATAGAAAATCAGCTTTATACTTAAGATTTGTGGAAACTTCGGAATATCGATACAACAATTATTGCAAATGCAATAATCTAAAATTTTTTACTTAGTCTTAATAAACAAAAACATAATTAAATAAACCAGTAGTCAATGCTTTAAATCTATCTATCTATTTTAAAGATTACTAGATATAATATACTATCGATAGTGTTGTGGTTATGGTAAATCAATCGATTTATCTTAGAAAAAAATATGTGTTGAAATCTTTTTCGCATAAATCCCTGACAAATAATAATTACTATTTAGTATAATTACACTAGTGGTTATAGGCAATTACTATCGATACTTTAACAGATTCAAGGAATTATAATCGATAGTTTTACTTTAACTATAAATATATACAAATATATCTCGCCTCAGCTCTTCCCAAGCAGATTTTATTGAATATAATGATTCAATTTGAGACATTTAGGCTATTTTGAATGCGATGGGCATAATCGAGACAATAGATATTTTTTTATCATATTTTATGATAAATCTTTGATAAATTATTAATATTTCAGATATTTAAACAAAAAAGTGTATAAAAGTTCTAAATATTAATAGACATCAGTTTTATGGGGAATCAATCGATAGTTGTTATAAAATGCAATAGGCATAATCGAGTCAATAGAAACTAATGGTAAAGATGTATCTTTTTAACATTTTTTAGGGAAAATCTTTGACAAATAATTAATATTTGAGATAGTTAATCAAAAAGTACTAAATTTCAATAGCTAAGCACTTGTATGGGATATAAATCGATAATTGTTATAAAATGCGATAGACATTATGTTTTATAGGGAATTAATCGATAGTTGTGAGTGAGGGATGTATCTTTTAACTATATCTGTATCATAACTATAAAGTTAATATATGAGATAATTAAGCAAAAAGTTATATAAAAGTACTAAATATCACTAGCTAAGCAGTTGTATAGGAAATAAACCGATAATTGCTATAAAAAAGCGATCGAATCAATAGAAACTTAAGTTATTGATGTATCTTTTAACTCTATCTGTATTATAACTAGAAAGTTATGTTAAGCCTTTGACAGAAATATTTAATATTTGAGTTAATTAATTCAAAAGTGTACATAAAAGTACTAAATATCACTAGCTAAGCAGTTTTATGGGAAATAAATCGATATTTGCTATAAAAAGCGATCGAATCAATAGAAATTTATGTTAGAGATGTATCTTTTAACTATAAATTTGACACAAATAGTTAATATTTGAGATAATTAATTAAAAATTTACATAAAAGTACTAAATATCAATAGCTAAGCAGTTTTATGGAAAATAAATCGATAGTTGCTATAAAAAAGCGATCGAATCAATAGAAATTTATGTTAGAGATGTATCTTTTAACTATATGTATCTGTATTATAACTAGAAAGTTCTGTTAAATCTTTGACAAATAGTTAATATTTGAGATAATTAATTAGAAATGTACGTAAAAGTACTAAATATCAATAACTGAGCAGTTTTATGGGAAATAAATCGATAGTTGCTATAAAAAAGCGATCGAATCAATAGAAACTTATGTTAGAGATGTATCTTTTAACTATATCTGTATTATAACTAGAAAGTTATGGTAAATCGTTGACAAATAGTTAATATTTGAGATAATCAATCAAAAGTTATATAAAAGTTCTAGAAATTAATAGACAAGCAGTTTTATAGGAAATAAATCGCTAGTTGCTATAAAAAAGAGATCGAATCAATAGAAATTTACGTTAGGGATGTATCTTTTAACTATATCTGTATTATAACTAGAAAGTTATGGTAAATCTTTGACAAACAATTAATATTTGTGATAATAAATGGATCATTATATGGGATATGTATATTTTGGATATTACTTGGATACTTACTGCATGTTTTGACGCCGCCTAGCACCAGACTTGGTGACTGTTTGTTGCCCTCGGCGAAGGAGGAAGTTCTCGGACGACCGCTCATGGTGACAACGTTGCTGTTGTTGCTCCCTCGCTCGCACTCGCACTCGCACTTGCTCGCTCACACACACACACTATGTATAAGTTGTGGCGTTATCAATCTATTCTTGTTGTTGTTATTGTTGTTGTTGTTTTTGGCAGGCAAGTGTTTTGATAAACTTGTCCTTTGTCCCAGAAGAAAGCAAAACCACACACACAACAACGACAATTGAAAGCGCGCGTTTGGCAATTTATTAATTATTGCTATTGTTGCTGTTGTTGTTGTTTTTCTGTTATTATTATTATTATTATTTAATATTGTTTTGTTTGTATTTAATTATTGAAAAAAAAATGTAAAACAACACACAAGACACACGCGTCGTTTTCACAGCTGCTTTTATTATTTTTATTAATTATTATTATTATTATTATTGTTGTTTATGATTGTTGTTCTTTTGCCGTTGTTGTTGTTGTTGTTATTGATTGTGATTTGTTTTGATTTCTGTTTTGCTTCGATTTTTGTTTATTGTTGCTTTCCCAGTTTTGTTGCTGCTGTTGCCGCTGCTGATGATGATAATAATTATGATATTGCTGCTGTTGATGATGTTGTGGGGGAGGGAGGCGGTTGGCCACACAGTTAATTGTTGTTGGTAACACACACAGACACAACACTCGTCAATATGATCAAATTTGTAACTGTTAAACGGCTGCAAACAAGCGATAAAACAAAAAACAATATGTAAAAAAAATACACATACATACATATGTACATTTGTAGAGATTTCAATAAACTGTTTTGCCAAAAAGCAGATCACAGCTACAATGAAACCATTTAAATAAATACAATATATACTTATACTTATGTACTATTTATATGTACTAAAACCGATCACGTGTTTTGTTTTGTTTTTGTATTTTTGTAATTTTCGCGCTGTCTTTTTCTCACTATGCTGTTGTTGTTGTTACTGCATTTGCATTTATTTAACACATACAAATTGCAGCTCTTGTTCTTCTTCTTTCTATTCTGCATCTACTTGCTTACGTCTTCTTCAACTTCGCTTATGTTTGAATGCCACGCGTCGTCGCCATATTGTTGTTGCTCTCTGCAAATTGCACAACACACGCACGCACACATACAGACAGACTGACATAGAGAGAGCGAGAGAGAGAGAACTGCAGTTAGACCGCATCTCTTGTTGTTGCTGCTGTTTGCTTTGATTGTTTCTTCTTATTGGCAGCGCTTCAACTTTAATTGCAATATTTGAAAAGCGAAAAAGCAACTGAAGCGTGACAGGAGGAAGAAGTGATGGGAGGGGGGAGGAGGATAGGATGTGTCGGCATTTCAACGATTGCCATTAGTAAAGCACGAGGGCAGTCCTGTTAGTTGGTGTTGTTGCTGTTTGCTGTCACATAAATAAATTGCTGGCAATTACTCACAAACACAACCAATACACTCTCACTAAAGCTTTTACTGCTTCGGGGGTCACATCTTCACACATTGCATTTAGGGCGTGGCTGTCCTCCAATGATTGACCCCATTTTAAATGGACGACGCGCTGACAGCTGACGCCGGCAAGTCTCTAGTCAACGTCAGCGTCTAAGTGTTGCCCCCCCTCTGTCACTCCATTCCTACCACATCCCTTTTGACGCCGCGGCGTATGCAATATAAGTGCACAATGATTCAATTTAACTTCAGGAGACAAGCTGACAATCTGATTGAATGATCCGATTCGATTCGATTCAATTCGATTCGATTGATTCAGTAATTGAGTGAATGCATATCTAATTGCAATGCTACAACAAAAATGCATTAAAATGACCCACACAGCACAGATACAAGTAAAAAAAACAAGGAAGAATCACAGAGAGAGAGAGAGAGAGAGCGACAGCGAGGTGGAAGGAGCAATTGAGAGCGATTGAAAGCTTCGCCTGACAGTGACACCATTTTAAATTAACTAGAGCAGTTCCATAAAACACACACACAAAGAGAAGAGAGTGGAGCGAGGGCAGTTACCAAAATTTATGACTAGCGACCACGCAAGCTGCTGCTGTAATATATTTTTATCAAAAATACATAAAACAAAAAATGAAATTGCGGATAGCAAAGACAGAGAGAGGCAGTGCGGGGAACGTAGGCAACTTTCAAACGCTGCAAACTGTCAGTTGGCCAAGAATAATGACGATGGTCGTCGAATGTGGCGGCCCCCTGTGCAATGTTGTTGTTGTTCTTGCTCTTCATATTTCTCTTGTTGTTGTAATGCGGCAGCCGTTTGACCCACAAAGCAACTTAAATGTCGCAGCATATATGCATGTGTGTGTGTTTGTGTGTGTGTGTGTGTGTGTAGGGCTGTCTCTCCCTCTCTCTCTGTCTCTGTGTCAACAATAATGTCATCACAGGCAGCGCTGTCGCCGTCATGAGCTCATTTTCCAAAAAGGGATTACAATCGCCGCCAGCGTATAAAAGTTAATTTGCTCAATGACAATTGCAATACAATAGTGTTATCGATATCTATTTATCGATTGCGCATACAAATACGATTTCTTGATTAACTTAGAAAGATAGCCAACCTAATTATATTTACTGATTATCTTCTTTACTGATTAATTCTTTGACTGGATTAGCTGAAAAATAATCCAAAACTTTTACAATTTCTGTATCGATTATTGGACACATTACTGAACTAGCAAAAGCTCTAGCTGTAAATTATTTGAACTTAATTTGGTATTTTTTTCTCGCACCTAGTTCGATTCTTGTATCGATTATTAGATCAATTTTTGGCAGCCGTGGCAACCCTGGCGCCAAAATAAAATCCATGCGCAACCAAGGCGACAGGACAAAAAAAAAACACAGCAACAATGCTTCGATAAATGTCGAGCGGACATTTTGGGGGGGGGGGGGGGAAGAAGACAGAAGGGCTAAAATCTCCAAAAAGGCATACTCCAAAAAGTATGCTATGGCATTTACACGAAACACACGCACACACATACACCTAAACACACTCCAGCTATCTTTGTCGCTCTTGCTGGCATACTCTCGCCCTCGCTCTTTCGCACTTGCGAAATGCTAAGGAAAAAGAAACAAGCAGCAAAACCAAATCCATCAAGGTTAAAAGCGTCATGGCAAACATTTTGGCAGCAAACAGCTAGAGAGAAAAACAGAGTGGGCAGACGGAAAGAGAGTAAGACGTGAGAGAGTGAGTGAGTGAGTGTATTCGATAGCCATTCAATTTGACAGTTAGTTGCTTAATTGAATTTAAAACGAAACAAACACGCACACACACACAAACAGAGAGAAACAGCCGAATTCTTCCTTATGCTGCTTCCCTTGCGCGCACCCTCTTCTTCTCGCTCCCTCTCTCTTTGAGTTGTGCATGTGTATGTGTGTGTGGCCCATTTTGTCGCCACTTGCGGCATTTTTTTCTTTTTCCTCTTCTTTATTTCGGCAACCTGACAGAGGAGGGACGGTGGTGGAAGGGGAGGGCTGGGATAACGCCCCCGCGCGCGCGTCATATTTTCAAATTGTTCTTTGGTTCGCTTTTTTTTTTTGTTGCCGTTGTTGTTCTCCTTCTCCATCTTCGGCTGCTTCGCACGTATTTTTAGTCGCTTTATTTATTGACACACGCGCGAAACGAAAAACGTTTTGCGTGCCATTTACCCAATGAGCATCTTCTGTTTAAGACGGCAGATTCCTCAAACATCTGCTCCACAGTTCCTTCTCCTCCCTTCGCTCCATTCCTTCCTACTGCTTTTCAATGTCCCCTCACAGAAGCGCCAAAAAGCAAGCTACGAATTATTGCGTATTCTGTGAATGGCATCCCGCCTTTTCATCTGTCATCAAAGCAGAAACAGAACTACCAACACCAATCGATATATACTCTATTTTCTACTGAAATAATCGATTTATCGTTTCACTTTAGAAACTAATATTTAAACACATTTTAAACGGTTTCCAATATCAAAATCATCGATTTATCTGCGTTTTAACAACATCTAATGATGATCTATTAAAAATATTGAATGCATAGTATAATTTATAGGTAATGTCGCAAAGTGGTTAAAAGATCATTTTACCTCGCATTAATTAATTCAAGCTAGAAATTTGAAAACTTCGCATTTATACAATTTTGGATTTCTGGTATTATTGAATAGTTTTTTGATTACTTCAAATTAAATCAGCTGTGAGCTCTTAAAGTTATATTTTTTTCCATTTCATTGTTGAAATTGAAAAATTATTTTTTTCTATAAATCGTCTGATAGAAAATATCTCTCAGTTAAAGTTTAACTAGAGTGGAAATAAAAACCGGCTTAGGCGGTAAATCGATGTAGAAACTGCAAATTACGAAAAATAAAAAACGTTCAACTTTTTTAAAGATCGGACATATTTTGACCACTGTGCGTCATCGAAAAACAGTCATCGATAAAGTTATCGATTTGTTTCAAGTGCGAAATAAAAAAATAAGTTATAGTATCTTTGAACTAGATAAAATATAGCGATAAATCCCAACTTAAGCACGTTTAAACTGTAAGCAAAGCTTAAACATAAGAAATTAAAGAAATATCTAGTTTTATAGCACAACGTTGCGGTTGCTTTCATAACTGGGTCTCCCACTGTCTTTGTTTTTTGTATTTACTGGAAGTTTACTAACCACAAAGTTAAACAAGACCAAAGTCAGAGACAAAGCAATGGGAAAACAAATGTACATATGTGTATACACATTAATAATATGTACAAATTGGAATACATATTCATATCTTTGTACATTTTTGTTTTGTGAAACAAAGAATAAAGTCAAGGAATGGGTTGGGTTGGGTTTGGTTTGGTTTGGTTTATAATCTTATCGCCAGAACCATGCGAGTGTGTAAGGTTATTTCGTGTGACGGAGTTTTAAATTTAAATCTTAATGCTCAGGGAACAACAACAAAATCAACAAAATGAAGAACAACAACAACAAAAACAACAAGCACAAGCTGAGTGCCTTCTATCAGCAGATATCAACTAAAATTCTTATTGATAAGCGCGGGGGCGCACATTTGACAGTAGGTAAAAAGAATAACAATACAAAAAAATCCAACTTTGGTTTTTCTGTTTTTATTTTTAGTAGTGGTATTCCTGAAATTTAAAACAGCTGATCGAGTGCCGTTCTCTCATTTTCTCTCTCTCAGTCTCTCTCTCTTTTGATTTAATGTTGCACTGTGCTGCGCTCTCAGCACACTAATGTTAACTGTAAGCCGGCAAAAAGTTATTGCTGAATTATCTCAATGAAAGATCAAAGCTCAAGCCAAGCAAGCAGTTAAAGAAGCAGTGCAGTCAGCTGAGTACAGAACACGCACGTGAAACATACACACACACATATATATATTTATATATATATTCACGCACACCTTCACCACACACATTTATAAAATGCAGCAATTATGTAAGCAGTAAGCTCACAGCAGCAGCTGACTAAGCTGCCGACCGACTAACTTACTAACTGACCTGCTCGCTCAACAACAAACTTCGAGTTAAAGACGAATAAGATTAAATATTATTTGAAATTTCACAATGCACAAGTTCACAATTGAATTATGAAAAATAATAATAGCGACAACAAGCGAATTATGTTATAATCTACTTGGGGGCTGTTACTGCTGCTGTTGTTGACGTGAAAAACGTTTAAACGCAAAGAGAGAGCGCACGCGGAGCACAGGACGCCAGCGTCAAGGCGGCGTCAGCGTTGACTGAACGCTCAAATTTCACATTCGCCTTTCGGCTGCTGATTCTGATTCCGATTCTGCTTCTGTCTCTGCTTCGGCTGCTGCTGCTGCTGTTGGTTGGTTTGCCCTGCTTACCAGTTGTCAGTGCTGCAATGGGCGCAACTAGTGCTGCTTTACAACACTGACGACGGGGTCCCATCGATTTGCAAAGGAAACAAAGCTAAAGTCAAAACCACACACCAACACAGACACACACACACACACACTCTGCTGCTTTTGCTGTGTTGAATAATCGATAAAAGTTTGCGGCGTGCAAATGTGTACAAAGAATGTATCGGAATGTCACGCGCAGGCGAAGGACAACAACGCAGGCGTAAAAGTGTTGCCAACCTACACTCACACACTCACACACACACACACATACGCACACTCTAATGGAACGTGCATGGAAACAGCTGTAGCAAGTAAAAGCTTGCAAACATTTTTAAATAAAAATATACATATGTACATATATATAGTACACATACATACATATGTATGTATGTACATACATATATATTTTCAGAGCGACGCCGTTGCCAGGCAGATGCAGGGGTGGGGTGAAGTGGGGTGGTGTAGGGGGCACCCTCTGCCGCTCCCTCTCGCACTTGTGTATTACTCATGCACACACGTGCACAGCCTAGTTGAGAACTTTGGCGTGCATGCATGTTCATGTCTGTCTGTCTAGTCCGACTGTCGGTCTGTCAATGTGGTTGTGGTTGTGTGTGTGTGTGTGTGTGTGTGTGTGTGTGAAATGACTACTGCACTTTGCAACGTTGACAGCGTGACAGCGACAAATTTGCACAAATTTCGCTTTATTTAATTGAAATTCCTTTGACCAGTTAACTAGCGTGTGCGCAGATCCCCTTGCACACTGGTTGCAAACGCATTTGCAATAAACCACCAAAAATAAGGACCCCAAATAACCTTGAGCTCATATCGAAATTATTCATTTTTGACTCACAATATATTTACAAAAGGAATATTTGCCACAACATGTAAACAATGTCAAATTTTGAGGTCATTTTATGCAAGGTGTTAACTTTGTCGATTACTTTTTGTGATAAACAACACAATAAATACAAATACAATTACAACAAAAGCCAACAGCTGATTCACGTCATTTGTTTTATTTTTCGAAATTGAATTCAATTGATTTTATTTGTTATGCGTGTTAATTTTCAAGTGCAATTTGTAATTTACAAATGTATTGTACAATTTCAATAAAAACAACAAACATTTGCCTATTGATCTGGCACCACTGTGCAACGGGGGCAATAATGACGTAGACATGCTGAAGCATAACCCAGAATCGAATCAATGTTTATTACATTTGCATTAATTAATTCAATTAAACAAATGCATATTTCCCCAACTCTCTCAAATATTAACTAATAATAATAAATATATAGTTTATTAAATGGCACCTAACACACACACACACACACCCGCGCAAGCACGACCAACTCACACTCACGCACGCTGATTAAGGCACTTGTTCTCACCACACCATACACACAGAGAGCGATAGAGAGAGAGAGAGGAGAGAGCACAGGCAGCAGAGAGAAAACTGTGACGGCGGCAGCGGTAAAAGGGGCGCTTGTGTAACGCAATTTCTTCTCTTGCATTAGCACAAAATGTGTGTGCGTATTAATTTGAATGTTTTGCTCAGTCCGCTGCTCTCACTGACCACAAAAATAAAATTTAAAAAAAAATGTTGCTTGCTAGAATTGCTTTTCATTTATGTACATACATGCTGTATGTATGTATGTATATGCATCATATATATATATATATATACATACTTGCATATGTATGTACAACTTTTCTTTCGTTTTTGCGCTGCTGCTGCTATCATTTCTTTCTTTTCTTTTTCACATATGTATTTCTTCACTGCTTTCTTTTAGCTACTGCTGTCGTCGCCGCCGCCGCCTCACGCACACGCACACACATCGAGTTAAATATACATGCATACATACACACACACACACGCACACATACACAGAGGCACACGCAGAGCGCGACCCGCCGCTGCCGTTGCCTTTTTTTTCGTTTCGTTTCGTCTTTCGCTATACACCTTGCTTCCGTATATACTTTTTTATTCGTTGTGTCGTTGTGAAAAAAAAAAAGAATCGCTGTTTGTACAACAGAAATTGTACAAGATATTTTCTTTATTCTTTTGATATAGGTTTGCGGCACTTTAGCACAGAATTTCTTAACTTTTTAGCACAGTTTTCTTGAATCAATGGCACTTTTCTTCTTTTTTTTTTGTTGGGTGTTTGAGTTTCGTTTTTTGCTTTTTTCGTTTCGTTTCGTTTCTTTCTTTTTTTTATTCGCTTTATTCGCTCTACCTATGCGCTGCTGCTTCTTCACACGCAACACTTCTCGCTGCTATTGCTATTGGGGGTTTTGCTTCATTTTCGTACATTTCATTTGCGTTTGCTTCGTTTTCGTTCTAATTACTTTCGCTGTTCGCTCACACCACGTTGCTTTTTGATAGTTTCGTGTAGTTGCTGTAGTTGTACAACATTTTTGGCACATTCGGACAAGAATAAGGAAGAGAGTATTGTGTATTATGCGTATGCTTTTTTTTTTTCGTTTTATCGACTACCTTTTTTTGCCATTTTAATATGGCGGCCGTGTGTGTATTGTGCACAAAACGTCGCTACTGCTTGGGCTGCGCTGCTGCTGCAACAACAACAACCACAGCGAGCCAACACTACTTACACTTTCACTAAACGAAAAATAATATGCGCCGCGCGTTCCACGTTCACGTTCGTTCGTGTATGAGAAGCAACTAAACGACGAATGAAGTGCCAAAGCAAACGAATGATAATGAAAAGAACATTGCACGATAATTATTCGATATTGTAGGCGTACTTTTAGCTTCTTTGCTGCTTCTATTCTTTCTACCAGCCCGTCTGCTCATGCTTCTTCTTCTGTCACAATTAATGCTGCCCAACACTGGCCATCGACGCAAAATTGCGTTAGCAGCGCGTTAACATGCGCTCTGTTGTCAGCAGTGTGGAGTCAAGCTGTTAAGCAGTGGAGTAATGCTGGTTAAAGAAAACCGCCTAAATTTAAAACATTAATTTCTCGTACTTGTTTTTTGTCCAACAAACATTGCAAAGTAGCTTGTATATTTTAACATTGGTTTGTTCGAAACAAGAAGAAAAGAAAAAAAAAGGAAATATATATGTATATATATGGATAATTACACAGTGGTTATGTTTACAATTAGATAAATAGTTATGTAGGTTTTTCGCTTGTTTTAAATATGGAATTATTTTAGGGATATTTCTTTAGCCCGTTATTATCATATGTATATCGTTAATATATATATATATATAAGTAATGTTAAGTAATATGTTTCGTGTATACGTATATATGTAGGTAACAAATACATTGTACAACATATTGCGCCTATAATTGATTTAGTATGCATCGTAAAATCTTCGAAAACGTTTCTAACAGCTATTCAATTTCCAAAAAAAACAATAAACAATAAATTATATGATTTAAAAAAACAAAAAAAAAAAAGTAGAAAATTGATAAAGCAAATACACATAAATACACAATAATACGATTAATAAATACAGCATTTGGCTAACAATTAATACCCAAACAAAAACAAAAAAGAAAACATTTAATGAAATCCAGTCCAATATCCAGTATGTATGCATATATACCCTCTCTGTGACGCAGGATTTAGTAGGGTATCTGGTTCTGATAATACTGGATCATGTCGTAGGTACGTGTACGGAAATTCTGATACGAATTTCGTATAACAGCGAGCATATGGGCAGCTGCCTCCTTGTTATTCTTAGTTGCCACAAAACGTTGCTTCAGCAAATTAATCGTCTGTCCACGAAAGCAGGGCAAACCCGTATCGAGCATTAGCGATACCAGGGATACAATCGCATCCTGATAGGGCCGCACTGCGAGAAAAGCCTGAACGCAGAGTTCACAGAACCATTTGAACACTGGCGCCTCCATTTTGCCGCCCATTATCATCACCATTTCGTCCGTGAGCTTCATGTCGGGCTCGAAGCCGATGTTGCCGCCGGGTGACGATTCAAACATGAAGCCAAAATCTGTTATATACACAAATGAAAAGTGTTATACAATAATATGTCAGACATTATTTTTCTTTTTAGTATAGAACTCTTGCAAACTCAAACTGTTTAGAGATTAGATTAGATACAATTTGACTGATTTAAATTATAATATTTAGAAAATTAAAATTATAACTTTTTAAGTTAAAATATTTGATATCCTTAATAAAAGTGGAATTTCCAAAATGTTAATGTGCATACGTTACAAACAAATTGTGTGATTTAAAGTGAAAATTATTAATGAAAATTAAAGATGGAAATATAATACATATAATATTTATAATAATATAATAAACATATAATTAAATATTAAAACATACATATATAAAAATATACTTCTATGTACAGTTCTAAATTGTAGATTCTCTTTTATAATAATCAAAATGTTCAGAAATTCGAACTTCCCGAAATTGAGCAGTATATTTTTAAACAAAAATTCGAAAAAATATAGAATATCGATGTAAAAATGACAAAAGAACATGTCAAAAAAATGTAAAAACTTAAGGAAATATATTGAAGACTAGGAAAATTTATTTTTTTTTCGGTTTCCATTTTTTTTAACACTTTTTTCTTTAATAAAAACCATTGAAATTTAAAAAAAGTGGTTTTAACTTGTGAAATTCTGCTGAAACTATTTAAATAAAAATATAAAGAATTATGAGAACAGAAGTGAAGATTATAAGAATTAAATAGGAGATGAAAATAGAAAAAAAAACTAAAAGAGATATATTATAAAATAAATAAATCAACTTTAGTTGTTTGTGTAAAGTTTTAAATATATTGAATAGCTTTTTATAGGATTAATAAAAAGTAAAGAAATTAAAAGAGGTGATATGAAAAATCAAGTGTTTTTAATTAGCGATATTGGGATGGAATCGGGGAGTCTTACCTATGTGTATAATGTGTCCATCCTTGTCGATCATAATGTTGCCATTATGTCGATCCTTGATCTGCAACAAATAACCGATGAGGGAATAGGCTGCCATCGATTTGACAAAATTTGCCCGTGCCGCCTGGAATTCCTTGGAGCTCTCATCGCCATATTGATGCTGGAAGTACTCGGATAGACCCGAATCTGTCTGTCTGCCCAACTGATCTCGCGACTTGGCATTGGGCACACACTCAATGACGCCACACTGTCAAAACAAGAAAGAATATAAGTTTATTTATTAAAAAGGTTTTAATTCATCATCATTGATTTGGAAGATTCGACTTACACCTGGTGCGGTGGCAACCACACGATATGGGAACAGAAACAGATCGAGGCCAACTTGTTGGAAGATATTCTTAAATATGGTGATCACTTGCAGGGCGAGCATATCCTGACGCACATCGTCGCCCACCTTGAAGATCGCCGCTTGCCAGGATTCAACGCCCAGTGTCATGTGTGCATCCTCCTGTGAGTTCTGAGCACATGCATAAGACAGAGACAGAGATAGTGTGTTAGAGTGAGAAAGATACAGATTAAGAAAAATTAAATTGCAAACAGAATTTCAATTTAAAATTGATATGCAGATAAAACAAAGTATTTAATGTATTATTTGCATTTCAATTCGCATTTTAATATATTTATTTTTAAAACTATCATATTTGAATAAATAAACAAAGAAATTTAAGATTTTGTAAATGCGCTTCTTCAAAATGTTGTTAGTTTTAAATAATATTAATAATAGCAATAATTTAGTGAGAAAGATACTGATTAAGAACAATTATTAATTAAGAAATTAATAAAAATAAAATTTCAATTTAAAATTGATATGCAGATAAAAAAAAGTATTGAAATTATTTGCAATTTAATTCGCATTTCAATAAATTTATTTTTTAAGCTATCATATTTGTATAAATCTACATATAATTGTCTTATTTTTAGGGCTGACTCAAATTGTATTAAAAAATTTTTCATTTAAAACATTTTTCAATATTAATTATAGCATTAATTAAATAAATTAAACTTTATACTAGTAAGTGAAATATTCTGTATGATTAAATCGACATGGCTTTTTTTTCTAAACTCTCCTTATTCTATTTTTAATTTATTAGTTCAATTTTAAATTGACTTTTCCTTGATGGATAGCATATTTTTTATGACTATTATATTAATAAATAAGTTGCAAAACTTGCAAAATCAGAAAAAAGTTAAAAAATAAACGTAAAAAATAAATTTCTTTTTTCAAATTTTTTTAAAATTTTTTATCTGAACCCTATGATTTTTTTATGTATATTTACATTATTACATTGATGAAAACGTATGTTAAATGACTAAGCATAAGAAAGGATTTATCTTTTAAATGATTTTTGAATAATTTTTTGACAATATTCGCAAATAAACCGAATTTGCCTGCAAAATTATTTTCTTTGTCACCTATTTTAGTAGCTCTAGCTCTTAAAGTTTTTGAGAATTTGATGTATATTTCTACTGTCTGTTATTTATGTACATTGCCATTAAGCTATAATAAATAAAATAATATGAATCTGCCTGCAAAATTCTTTTAGAGTATTGTCATCAATTTTGGTAGCTCTAGCTCTTAGAGTCTCTAAGATTGACGAGTTCAGAGAAAGACGGTAGAGAACAGAATTTGATGTATATTTCTACTGTCTGTTATTTATGTACATTGCCACTAAGTTATAAGAAATAAAATAAACATAATCTGCCTGCAAAATCCTTTTAGAGCATTGTCACCAATTTTAGTAGCTCTAGCTCTTAGAGTCCCTAAGATTGACGAGTTCAGAGAAAGACGGAAGAGAACAGAATTTTATGTATATTTCTACTGTTAGTTATAATAAATAAAATAAACCGAATTTGCCTGCAAAATCCTTTTAGAGCATTGTCATTAATTTTAGTATCTCTAGCTCTTAGAGTCTCTAAGATTGTCAATTTGATGTATGTATATTTCTACTGTCTGTTTGTTACATACATTGTCACAAAGTTATAATACTTCTATACACTTTGACTACCATTTCTTTTTTGGGGGGAGATTTGAAGAAATGCATAACGATAACCGATAACCAATAACAGCAATGAATAGCGATAACTGAATTATGAACTTACTGGATTATTGGAGACCTCCATGGCGCGTGTCTCGAGCTCGGTGATGCCACAACGATAGACCCGGAAACGTGCTAAATACGGCGCCTTGGCCGCACTCTGCATGGGCGTACCGCTGCTATACTCAATGTCCAGGACCATGGCCTCCGGATTGGAGGGTAAATAGCAACCGGATTGGACTTTAATTCGACTCAATGCGGCAAGGCAGGCGTTCTTCCGTTCGATGCCTTTGGGAAAGGAACGTATCTCACCCGATACGGCTGTGATTTTGCCAAAGAAATCGAATTCACGCTCGTAGAAACGTTTTGCGGCACCGGAGAATGAGGCAATGATGTTCTGGGAGAGTAGATCCAATGACTCATAGAGATTGGGATCACGATGCAATTGATCCTCGTCCATGTACATGTTCGTCTGCATATTCCATATCAATTGATGTGCCACAATCTGTGAACGCTTCGATATATTCTTAATGAACTCCACCACATAACCCATCGTATCGTGTCGCAGAGCCTGAACCAATTGTGGAATATACGGCAGTACCGATTCCGCCGGATACGAGCTCAATGTCTTCACCGCATACTGTGCGGTCAATGGATGCGATGGATATTGGCGTGAAAAGTAGGATAACGCCTGAATGGGCGTCACCGATGACCACGACAGAATGTACACCAAGTCGGGACTCTCCTGGAGTAAGTTCTTAGTGGTGCATAGGTATTTCAATGCCTCGGGTATGTGGCATACGGCAATTGGATCGGAGCACACGAGACGTGACACCTCCTCGTCAATTGTCTCCGCATTCTTAATCCTCTGCGGCAGGAAGACGGCCAATGCCGGATTATAACACCACGCGAGTCGGGCGTAATCTCGCCACACGTTCGGCTTGTACGGACGATTGCGCCACTCCGTGATCTGTTCCTCGCCTGCAGGAGCATAAGCCAAAAAACAAATTTAAATATTATTTTAATATTTATTAAATACAGATAAAAAAAGAGTACAAATTTAAATTGAAATATAATATGTTTTCTATAAACAATTGAAATTCTATTTAAATTTTTTGAATTTATCTAATTTAGATAAAAAAAGAGTACAAATTTAAATTGAAATATAATATGTTTTCTAAAAACAATTGAAATTTGATTTTAATTTTTTACTTTTATTCAATTTAGATAAAAAAAGAGTAAAAATTTAAATTGAAAATTGAAATATTATATAATATGTTTTCTATAAACAATTGACATTTGATTTTAATTTTTCACATTTATTTAATTTAGATCAAAATGAAAATTAAAATATGTTTTCTACAAAAATTGAAATTCTATTTTAACTTTTTTATTTTTTATCTAATTTAGATAAAAAAAGAGTAAAATTAATAATTGTAATATTGATTTTTCAAATTTATTTAATTTAAATTAAATTGAAATTTGTTTTCTACAAAAATTGAAATTCTATTTAAATTTTTTTAATTTATCCAATTTAGATAAAAAAAGAGTAAAAACTTAAATTGAAAATTGAAATATAATATGTTTTCGAAAAACAATTGAAATTTTATTTTAATTTTTCACATTTATTTAATTTAGATCAAATTGAAAATTGAAATATGTTTTCTACAAAAATTGAAATTCTATTTAAATTTTTTGAATTCATCTAATTTAGATAAAAAAAAGAGTAAAAATTATGAATGAAAAATGTTTTCTAAAGAAATTTAAATTCTTTTTTTTTTTAAAAAAAGAGAAAAAATAATAATTGAAATGTAAGGTTTTTTAAAAACAATTCAAATGTTATTTTAATTTTTCAACTTTATTTAATTGAGATCAAATTGAAAATTGAAATGTTTTCTATAAAAACATTAAAATTTTATTTTAATTTTACTTAATTTAGATAATAAAAAGTAAAAATTAAAATTGAAAATTGAAATGTTTTCTAAAAAAATTTAAATTTAAATTTAACAATTTTTAAGATAATTTATATCGAACAGGATATCAAATAACGGAATGATTTCAATTCAAAAAAAAAAAAGTTATTCAAATTTTAAAAACATGTTAATTTGTTAAAAAATTCCTTAATTTCAAAAAAAATCTTTTTAAGAAGATGAATATTCAAATAGGAATGAAAATCAAAATTAGTTTGAAGAAGTTAAACTTTAATCATGAATCGGTAACTAATCGGTTATTTTGGTTTGAATATTTTCAGTTTATTAATTTAAATTGGAAATTTAACCTTTTCCAGGATACTTCATTCAAAAATATAAGTTTGTGTATCTGAGATTTTTTCAATCGGTTAAGACCGGTTAAGGGTTACGGTTTTAATTCCTGATTATTATTAAATTACTTTTTGGTTAACATCAAATTGAATTAAAAATGAAAATTTAACTTTTTTCCATCCAAAAAAAAAATAGTATTCGGTTTATACCGGTTAAAGGTTATGGTTTTCATTTCTGACTAATATTTAATTATTTAAAAATTTTAAATTTTTCAAAATTAATTAAATTAAAATTGAAAATGGAAATTTTACATTTTTCCATCCAAAAAAAAAATAGTATTTATGTATCTGAGATTTGCTCAATCGGTTTATACCGGTTAAAGGTTATGGTTTTAATTTCTGATAAATATTTAATTATTTTTAATAAGAGGTAAAAAAATTAAAATTAAAAATGGAAATTTAACATTTTTCCATCTAAAAAAAAATAGTATTCATGTAACTGAGATTTGCTCAATCATCTAAATAGTAAATTTCGAATATTTTTGGGATTTTTGAATCCGTGATTTTTAGGCATTGTATAGGTAATATTTACCTGGCACTATCAGATCGGCCTGACTGTTGGGATTATACCAGGTGATAAGGAACTCGAGTTCAACGGCGAGCAGCTCGAGAATCAAATTGCGCTTCTTCATGTAATCCTTGTCGTAGGAGTCCTTCTGGTATTGCAGGCGCTTGGAACGATTCGAGCGCTTCGATAGCGTCGATGTGGAGTGGGGAATGGTGTTGTACCAACCGCC
Organism: Drosophila kuntzei; assembly: GCA_035042165.1. Lineage (NCBI taxonomy): Eukaryota > Metazoa > Arthropoda > Insecta > Diptera > Drosophilidae > Drosophila > Drosophila kuntzei. The sequence goes on along the minus strand of JAWNLU010001869.1, from coordinate 298,612 downwards.
GGTGTTGCCAGTGGCGCTCATGGAGCGTCCATAGTCCGCACCGCCGCTGATTAGAGATGCCGTCTCGGGATTGTTGCGAACCGCCAGCATTTGTGTGGAGCTCACCGAGGTGCTGGTTATATCATAATCCCCCACCTCTGACGTGACCAGATGCTTCTTCTCGCTGCGCATCGTTTGCCAGAATTTCAACAGTATCAATATATCCTCCAGCAATTGCTCCCGACTCTGATTGGGACACGTGGGTGGACCACAAAAATAATCCAAGGCATTCGAATAGATGCGTTCGCGTAGTATATTCCTGGCCAAGGATTTGGGTATGGTGTTCCCCTGCAGCAGGGATAAACCGCATTGCAAGAGCTTAAAGCGACAACCGACGGTGGACACCTGACGATTCTGTCGACTGCTCTTGAGGATGGGCAAACAGCGATGGAGTAGCAAGCAAAACATTTCCACCTTATCGCGATTACAATATTTGGCCGTGTCCACCATTTCCGAGAGCAACTGCAGCCAGATGAGATGTGGCGTTATCAGGATGGGTTTACTGACCAGCTTGCAGCCCTCGTAGGCAGCCAAGGGATGCGTAATTTCCCGATCCCAGGCAAAGAGTCCCATGCGCTTCTCAAATGTCGTTTGCCATGCGCTCACCATTTCCTGAATGAAACACAACTCCAAATCCTGTCGAGCTGTCAATACCCATTGCCAGCATTCGACAGCTGTCTCCATTGCCGATTCCGTGAATAGTTCCAATTGTGAACTTGCCACCGCATGAAGCAACTTGCGATCGATCTCCGCACAGATGATTAAATACGCTGTCGCACGCCACAAGGCGCCGCGATGTCGTGCATCACTTTTCTCCGCACAGGCGCCCCAAACATCGTTGACCAAACGATCGGCGAGTCCAGCTTTATCCTGTTCACTTAGTACGGAACAAATTCCGCTAATTTCACCAGCGTATTTACTGCGCAGACAGAGAACGGAGACGAAACGCGGCGTATCCGAGTTGACGCAACTGGGACGCTTGCTGAGATTGCTCAGCGTATTGCCGGGTTGAAGGGTTCCACTGTTAACCACCGAATCGAAGGCCAGGGCCAGACCACTGTGATGGGCCAAGACGGGTGTCGGTATCTGGTTGGGATACTCCTGCAAATGGGAACGTGTGGAACGTGGCGCCCATTTCATTGCCTCATTCACGATACCCTGACAGCGATCGGCGAAATCCTTGAGACGCAGCTCCCTTGCCGGCAGCGAGTCCATCAATTGCAATGTATATGGTGTGGAGACGACCCTCAATGTCGGTGTCTCCTCATTCGGATCGAGGGTCAGTGAGTAGGCCAACAATTGTAGTATATCCAGCATGCACCAAAGCACACGACGATTCCACAATAAATGGGGAAAACGATCAACCAACTGGGATAAATATTGATCAGCCACGAGTTGAATCTGTTTGTGAATGTGATTGAAGTAGACCAACAAAAGTGTCGCCTGCGATTCCAACACCTTCTCCCGGATCTCATCGTGAGCGTACAACACATTCCGGAATTTCTCAAACACCTGATCCGCAACACTATAAAAGGGAATAAAAAGGAATAAGTCCGAAGATTAGTTGATAAAATCAATGAATAAAGATCGAGAGATTTTACACTGGTTTTTTCCTATGACAGCTATATGATATAGTAATCCGATCTGAACAAATTTTGCTCAGTTTTTATAAATCAAAGGAAAATTCTTAATCTATGACTTTGGTGGAGATAACTTTAAAAAGCAAACTTTAATTAACAACTATATGATATACTATATATGATATACCTTTATGATATACTCTATCAGATCCGGCTAGACGGACAGACACAGATTATAAAATATATTCAGACTATAGAAATTGAAAAAATGTATTTCATTAATATTAGAAAATGGGAATTTGATTTTTCTGCTTTTGACACGATTTTTAGTCAAATATTTTTTGATTTCAGCTTCCTAATTTTTTTGTTCACAATATTTATACCCGTTACATAAAAAATTAGTATAAGGGTATATTGTAATCATTGGAATTGATGTAACAGGAATAAGTAAGCATTTTCGAATTTATAAAGTACATAAACTCTGTTTTTTTTTCAGTTAACAATTAAAATATATTATTATATAATTTAATATGAATTTTACATTTTAATTTTATAATTGTATTTAAAAATGATTTCATTGTTTTATCTCAATTTAAATTTAAATTTGTTTATTTTTTCATTTATCAATTAAAATATATTATTATATAATTTAATTATTTTGCGATAAAGCCGTGTCCGTCTATAAGAACACCTAGACCCCAGAGACTATAAGAAATAGAGCAACCAAATTTGGCACGTAAAATTCTAAAAAGCCCATGCAGATAAAATTTCTACAACGCTCCCTTCCAAAAAACTAGCTCATAATTTTTCATATGAACCGTTTTTTATTTTTTTTGGTTACTTAATATCTTCAAATATAATTAATTTAATTTATTTGAATTTCTTGTAATTTTATGTAGTATAAGAAATCTCTACTTATACCACTAAAAAAATAAATATTAGGAAAAAAATAAAATTTGTATTTCCAAATTACATGATTCCCTGTTTTGATTTTCATAATTTTGGAACCCCATATGTATGAAAAAAGTGAGTTTGATTCAAGTTACAATAAAGTAATCAATTTGGTTGCCAACTGAGCTCAATTTCAAACCATTTCCTTGCCAAAAAAATATGATTGCTTTGTCTGTTAACCTTTGTTTCTTAGATTCTTGGGTAATTATCGGATTAATTGCACTCACCACTTGACGCACTGCCAGATGCCCGTTTTATCCTTCTGCAATGCGGTGTCACAGAGATAGCTCATGATGGGCTCCAGACTGGGTTCATCGGCATTCTCGACGCGCAGCATTTCCAGCCAATAGACGCTCAACAGGTATGTGCATTGGGCAAATGATAATTTATTTATTGATGCCGCCACATTGTCGGATGAATGCTCGAGAAGCATAAGAATCTGACTGCGAAGTTCGTTAACTGAATCGCTTTTGATGGCCAGCGTATAGTTGAGTTCCCGCATATCGGATTTGTGGGCAGTTTGGGAGATGAGGAGAGGTGACTTGGCGGCAATTTGTTGGACACCTTGATACCAATCCGCTGGCCATAACCGGGCATTTGTGAAGCCCATGACAACGCAATAGGCCCAAAAGTCCTTAAACAATTTGTGTAGACGCTGGCGGGGATTCTTAATCGGGGGCAGGCGACGCATGAGGACTGCGATGACGGGTATGAGCATGCCCAGATTTCCGGCACGTGAACTGGCCTTTTGGGCACCCGGCGTATTATCATACGATCTCTCGCCATCCAAACCAATCTGGACAAATAACTCGAGCAATTTACCAAGTAACTCCAACATCTCGGAATCACCTTGAATATTCGCTGCAATATTTCCCAATGCATTGACAACCGCATCGGACACATGATGGAATTGTTTACGATGCTCCGGATCTGATGTATATGCAAGGGATGCCGATTGTACGGTTACGCGAGAGAACATCTTCATGATCTCATCAAAGATATGCGTCTCACACTGCGAGATGATCATGCAACCCAATTGATCCACAATCAATGCATTCTGCTCCGATGGCACCTTACAAAACCGTTGGATAAAGAATTGCAGAATGTTCTGTGTTGTCTTCGACGTGTCCTTCAAGGCGACGGCCACATGACCCAACATCACAATGATATTCAAGCTAACCAAGGTCGATTCGCTGTGGATTAAGATTATACATAATTCGATTAGAGATTTGTGGCTTACAGATTTAATTTTCATTTAATAATTAATAATAATAATAATGCTTAATAATTATTTAACAACAGTTTGTTTTTATTTACAATATCATATTTCAGTCGGAAATGAATAAATTTAAAGCGATCTAAACTTTATTTTAATTTCTTTTTCTTGTAAATTATTCTCTTGATTAAAAGTAATTATTCCAGTTAAATATCTTCCTTCTTATACACGTAGATCATAAACTCAAGTTTACTATTTATAATTCTAAAATTGTTAATAAAACCATTAAAGTTTTGGGATTTATAAAAAAATATTACTTTACATTTCCATAGCCTTCATTTTTCACTAGTTTTTCTTTGAGTTCATAAGATTTGTAAATGGGATATAAAATAAAAAAATAATAAAATATACTTTATTTTTAACAAAATCATGTATCGCAATTTTATATTTTTTTAAACAAATAGGATATAAAATAAAGTAATAAAATATATTTTTTTATAACAAATATATATTTTATTATTATTATTATTCAATATATTTTATTTTTAACAAAATCATGTATCGCAATTTTATATTTTTTAAATACTCTTTGATTTGGAAATTAGACTTTAATCAAATTCTTTTGAAGTAAATAAATATATCACTTATTTTGAAAGCAAATGTAATGTATTTAGAAAATTAAATTTAATAAATATTTTAATCTCTTTTATTTCATGTTATTTATTTTATTTTTAAATTTATTGCTCTGAATGAATGTAAATGTGACTAGCACAATAATAAATAATAATAAATAAATAACATAAATACGATGAGGTTTTTTGCAGGTTGTTTTTTGGAAATTCATTTTAATTTTGCATTCTGTCTAAATTAAGACAGATGTAAATTATTAAAATATTTAAATATATCAATTATTTAGGAAACAAAATTAAAATTATATATATTTTTTAAGAAAATATGTTAGCTTGTTTTTTTGGAAATCAGGCTATAATAAAATAAATACAATATTTTATTAATTAAATTACAACCATTGGATTGGAAATGCATTTTAATTTTGCATTCTGTCTAAATTAAGACAGATGTAAATTATGAAAATATTTAAATATAATATATCATAAAATTAAAATTATATATTTATTTTTTAAGAAAATATGTTTTGCTTGTTATTTTTGAAAATCAGGCTATAATAAAATAAATACAATATTTTATTAATTAAATTACAAGCAGTAATTTAATTTTCTTCTACCGATCTTTCTTTTATGGTTACATCTAACATATTTCAATACTTTCTGGAGTGAGAGACTCATACTTTATAAGAAACTCACCTTTCGTGCTTCTCCGCCGTAAACAGGCGATTGGAAACATTGGCAACCAAAGCAGGAACACAGAATTGATCTAATGTGTGTGCGGCACGAAGAGCAATCGATAGATTCTCAATAGCCGCATCTCGTAGCGCCTCGAAGGCGGCATATCCACTGCGTCCAGTGCTGCCAGCCTGTTTCTGAGTATCCCCAAAGATATCGACGACGGCACGTGAATCGGAATGTTGGACAACGATCTTAAATGGCGTCAGTTCCTTTTCCTTTTTCTGCAGTGCCAACGTTTGCATTGCATGGGCATGAAGCTTCCCAAGAATGGGACTTGGATCGACTAGAAAGTCACGTAGATACGATATCGATGTGCCCGCAATGTTTGGAAACTTTTGAGCCAATTTTCCCAATCCCTCCAGGCAGACCATCAAGAGGGGCATGTGATCCATGACGATCTTATGACTTAGCACCAGATTCAGCTTCTGCGAGAGGCGTCCGCAAAGTTTGTCCGCCTCTGTGAATGTTAAATACGATTAATATGGGAATACTCAATATTTAGATACATTTATGATGGGATCAAAGGAAGGAAGAAACAAAGGCTCAACGGAAACAACAGATAACGACAACCTCAATTTGGGGTTGCAAAAATTTGTGGCATGCAGCGCATGAATCAAATGATATATTGATTGCGGGGGATTCCACCCCCCTCTGAAAACATGCCGTGAGAGCAACGAGAAATCGACAAGAAAAAAATAACGAAAACAACGCAACTTAAATAAATTATAAACAATTGTTTTGACAAAGACGGAGGAGTTGGTAAATTGGTAAATCGGAAGGGGAGTGGAGTGGAGTGGTGGGGTGGGGTGGGGAACTGCTCTTGACCTTTATTCATTAAAAAATGCAAGCCATTTTGCAAGGATGGCACGTTATAGTCGACGTCAACTGTAAAAATATTCCGTATCAACTCAAAAAACACAACTTAAAGTACAAAAAAATGTCAAATTGATAGCGATCATCGGTTAATGCCGATGCTTCAGATTCATATATACCTAGGCAGTAGGATCTATTAGCTATAGCAAAGAAAACTCCTTCTGATTGACTTAGAGTTAATTTCAAAATAATTAGAAATCGGTTTAAAAATTGCTCTTCAAGATTTATGCAGATAATGTGGAAAATATATTTTGAACAAATTAAAAACCATTCAAAGTAAATAATCGCTTAAAAAGCTTCTTCATTTATTTTGAAGCCAATTTATAAAGATTTAAGTAATGTAAAATTTCTTGAAATGTACTCAAAAAGTTATTGAGATTGATAAAAATAATCTTCAAAGGAATTTCTGAATGTATTCTTGACATATATTGTTTTTTATATAGATTCAAAAGTTAAACTAATGAATTATAATTGTATCTCAAAGAACTTGAGACTTAAGAAAAATTAAATAAATGCCTTAAACGGATTGGAAACGACTAAAAATTATTTAGAATTAACAAAAAATAAATAGTTATCCTAACTTCAGTTTCTTCGGATAAATTGAACAAGAGAAATGGTTTAAAACCTGTTTGAAAATATTCGATATCGAGCTTAAATCAGTTTATAAAAACATTTCAGCTAAGTATTCGATATAAAATGGAATGTCCTTTGATAAAAGCTTAAATATGTTAAGCTAACAAGAAATAAATAAAAATAAATTGCTAAACTAATAAACAGATATGAGAATGAAATCGGACGGACTTTAAACCAACTGCAAAGTTATAAAATCAGCTATAAAAAAAAATAAATTAAAATACGATAATCAAAAATAAACTTAGGATGATAATTTGTAAATGTGGAAACTAGTTCCATACGCACCTGTTTCATCACGTATGGCCCAAACGAGGAGATCCACACAGGCGGCATTGGCCATGACATTGATTTTGTATTTGTTAACGACAGCAATGCCGTTCTCTTCGCGTCGTTCACGCTCCTGATCCTGTTGCTTGTTCTGCAGCTCCGTTTGGCCATTGAGAAAGAGACGCTTGACAAACTCCTGGACATCCTTGGTGAAGGGGGTGGGCAAATCAACTTGATGTTGCAGCAATTCACGCAACAATGTTACCAACACCAAGTTGAGCATCTCCGAAAAGCTTTTATAGCAATTGCCATTGTTGAGATGCAATGAAAATATATCACTGCCCAGTTCATCCAAATACTCGAGGGTATCCTTGGTCAATAGCTTCTTGGAGACGGCAAAGATGGTCTGTAAATGCTGGATGGGAAACGGTGGCACCCGATACAATGGCCTGATGCCAGTTTTGCTCGGTGATTCACATAAGTTGACACGCATGTGAGGGAATTGATTAAAGCTGGAACCGTAACGAGTAAAGAAATGCGTACGTGGATCGTACGGCACGGAGAAATAGCTCTGCAATGATGGCTTCTGTTTGCTGCCCAACGAACGCATCCGATGTCCCTGATCAGCTGGCGTCTGACTATGCGCCAAACTGCCCGACATGGAGCGTGGTATAATGGGACGAAATTGTGTTGTCGCCAGTCGTTCGCTGCTGCTAAATGAACCATGGCAATTGCCATGGCCACTGCCACTGCCACCGCCAACGCTGGCACGCATAATGGGCAACTGTTCCGGCGGAAAGATGCGACAGAGCAGCGGCGGATCATTGCTGGCATAGCGACCCATGGAGCGTGCTAATCCAAAGAGCAACGGCACCGTCGCATTGCACAATACATGAGGTGATGGCGCTGAATTGCTATCCTTGCTGGGCTTCACAATGTTCGCCAGCGTGCCCAGCGTTTCGACCTGATTCAGTATGATCTCCTCCCGGGAATCTGGACATTTGGCTGCAATGTCCGAGAGCAGTGTGTTCAAGCAGAAGCTAAACTTTTCCGCTGCTGGAATGCGCACGCCTGCAAAATGTGAAATGAGTATGATGACCAGGGAATAGGATTTCCTTGACTTACGTTCGACTTTGGTGCTGCGCTCATCATGTATTCTGGCCTTGGGCAGACTCTTTGCCAATCGCAGCAGATAGGGCACAATTTGGGATTCATGCTGGCAGCCGCCTTCCAAAAAGTAAATGCCCAAGGCAACAACCGCATCCTGAGCACGCGAATCCAGGCAAAAGACACCCGAAGCATTCTCCTGTGGGCAGTAGCGAAATAGCGTTTGCACCTGTGGCGGTAAAGATACAAATACAAATACAAATACAGATACAAATAGAGATACAAATACAGATATATCAAAGGTCAACAGGGGGCATATGACAACAACGTTTATAATAATAACAGCAGCAACAACAACAACAACATTTATTACACGCATGTCTGTTTTGGCCCAAGGTCAACGTTAGTTGCGCGAAATATTCGATTTTCAATTTGCAGGCTACAAGCGTTTCCTCCCAGCATACACACCCCTCCCCCTCGCCCACTTCAACCCACACACACACACTCACACACATACACCACCCACTGAATGATAACACAGCAGCAGCACCGCCCTCCCCCCTCTCTCTGCCCATACCCACTCCCACTTCCACTTCCTTTACCGACCTTGTCCCATGGCGTGGGCTGTATGCCAGCGAGCACGCGGGCTAAGCAGAGCACGGTACGCTGATACGTATACTTGTCCGAGGCGGTCATCTTAACGCCTCTGGCAACTGTTGTCTTGTCTTGTTGGCCGCCTCCGGACTCAGCGTGACGGCAGAATTGTCGTCGTCGTCGTCGTCTGATTGCAGGAGACGCGCCCGTTGATCTCTCTTTGCTGGCTTAAATGCACTTTATTGGATATGATTGCACCGGAATACATGCACACGACACGCGCACACTTTTAATTCGTTAATGAATTATTTAATTTGTTTAAATATTGCTCATTAAACGTTCGTCATCGTCAATCGTTCGAAATTTTTATTGTTTTGCTATCGAAAGTATCGAGTACAAATGGCAATGCTATAGCAAGTACTCAGCTCGCAGTGCTGCCAACTGTTGGCAATGGCAAGCGAGTGGGCAAGTCCAGTGATTTGCTGCTCCACACTTAACGAAACTGCTCCACAGCGGCAACAGTTGAAATTATCTACTATATTTATTTTCTTGAATTATACTTATAATTTTATGCAGAAACTTTAAAATATGAATGCTTATATCAAAGTTAAAACTCAAGTTGTATAGACTCAATATTGTATTTGTGTAGCTTAACAATTTGAATTATGTTTTTCGTTAAGTTTCCGCTTTCGTTAAACAGCATAAAAAGTCGTTACTTTTTTAAATTTTAAATTTGAATTTGAAAATAAATTGTTGTTTTATTGATTGTGCTTCCTTTGATGGAATTCGTGGTTATGTGGGCTTAATAATACTGACAATATTCGAAATATTGCACATATTTTACATACTTATTATGACTATGACTAACAACAAAAAAAAAAGAAAGGGCAAAGAGAGAAAGCCTCATTGATTTTGGTCTCACTCGCGCCAATTGCCAATGATCTGGGATGAGGGCACCAATTCCAGTGGACCCGGTGCATTGGCCAGGAATGGCGGCGGCGGTGGCACCACAAAACTGCAAAAGCAAAATACGAATTCAATATGAGAATTTTTGGATTTAGGATTTGGATGAGCACATGGTTTCAATGCTTACTTGGGTCGACTGACTGATGGAAATTGATGGACTGAAGGATGTTGCTGAACGGGCAGACTCATTGGTGGTCGAAAATTGTTGCTCTTCGATTTGACATTTATGAAATTGGCCAACGGTGCAATTCCCGTGTCGACGCTTTCCAACGTGTTCCGCATGACGTGCGGTTGGGCGGCACGTGGGCGTGGCTGGGCGCCTGTCATCGGCAGCTGCATGTAACGGAAAAGTCGCGGCGACGCTTCCTCATTTGATTGCCCAATCAAGTCCAGATCGGCAAAGTCGTTGTCAAAGCCAACGCCAATGCGAGCACCAGCTCCACCAGCTCCACCTGCAGCAGCAGCTCTGGCACCGGCACCTCCACGTCCACCTCCAGCTCCACCTCCACCACCAGCTCCTCCCGCTCCTCCCGCTCCGCCAGCACCACCCGCTCCTCCAGCTCCACCTCCAGCTCCACCTCCTCCTCCACCTCCAGCTCCACCTCCACCGCCTGCAGCTTCTGCTCCATTGGCCACTGCGACGGGCGGCGTAAACATGGCCGACAGCTGTATGGGCACAAAGGCGGGCAGACGCACTGAAACCGGTGCGCCGGGTGGCGGCAGCTCGGGAGCTGGTGCCGGTGTTGGTCTCGGTCTTGGTGCTGGTCTTGCTGTTGGACGTGGACGGGGACGCCTTGGTGGCGGTGCTGGCGTCTCAACGGGTTCGGGCGCCGGCTCCGTGGTATCGTCCTCAACATCCTGCCATGCTTCGAGCAGCGTCAATAGCTCATCCTTGGTCATGTGGCCCATGCTGATTGGACTAAAGCTGCTAACTGTATTCCAGCCCAATGATGGTGGACCGTAAACGGAACGTGGAATCCGCGCGTAGAGCAATTGCTGGACAGCGAGGCTGCCACAAATCAGTTGGAGCAACAGGAGCAGCCCCAGGAATCTTGTCGTCATCGTCGTCGTCGTCATCATGCTGCTGGTTGTGCCACGTTTGTTGATCCCCATTGAAGTCGCCTCGCATTTATATACCCATCTTTCTATTGGCCTATGATCCAGTTTAACGCCTGGGCCGGAAAACGGAAGTGCAGGCTCCAAAAATAAATAAAAATGAAGTGAAAAATGAAGTGAAAAATTAAATGAAATGAAATGCAAGCCAAGCGGCGGGTGAACTGGTTAATGCCACGCCAAAATGGTCACTCTAATCCATGATGCAGACATTTACCAAATAAATGCAATGCCCAAGTCCAAGTCCACGTTCACGTTAACGTCACATATTCAGCCTGTCAGCGAACTACTTTTGTGTATACCCTGTATTCCCCAAAACTGCACACATGGGGTAGCAATGACTTGGGTGTAAGTATGCAACAGACAGGAAAAGCATCTTACATTGTTAGCTATTCAAATGTCCATCAATAGATCGGTTTATCCTAGAGTTTATATGCATTAGAGTGACCATATTTGTCACAGCTTATACTAATTACGGTGACCACACATTGTGTGTATTTATAATCTCTATTTTGTTCTACCATTCGGGTTAATTAAGAGAACTTGTTGAGCAATGTACTTTTTGAGAGTTTAGAATGACCATACTTGTCAAAGACACACGCTTTTTAACTGTTACCATACATTCACATATGCTTAAGTTCTTGATTGATTTTAAACAGCTTATACTAATTAGAGTGACCACACATTGTGTGTGTCTGTACTCTCTATTTTGATCTATCATTCGGGTTAATTAAGAGAACTTGTTGAGCAATGTACTTTTTGAGAGTTTAGAGTGACCATATTTGTCAAATATACACGCTTCTTTACTGTTACCTACCTTTATGTTTCAGTTCTCGATATGTATCTGAGTGCTGTTCGAAATTTTAAGCAGCTTGTACAAATTAGGGTGACCATAGTTTGTGTGTGTCTATATTATCAATTCTTATCTACCATTCGGGTAAATTAAAAGAATGTGTTGAACAACTTACAAAAATTTACTTTCTAAGAGTTTAGAGTGACCATATTTTGTTTATGTCTTCACCCATATCAGATTACTACACAATTATTACATAAATAAAATTAATTTTATAACTATCTGCTTAAATCTCACTCTTAAGATTGTAAAAATTAGGGTTACCATATTAGGTCAATACGGTCTGTCATATTAAAATAAGAATTTACTTGTATACATGTGACTTTAAGGGTTAACCGACATGATGTATGACTGACTCAATGTGATTTATATAAATGTATATATTTTACAGGGTATCAGCCACTCTTTTCACAGTTTACACACTTGTTATTGCTGCTGTAACGGTTGCTGTTAATGGCCAACTGCCCAGGCCAACAGCGTGGGCCAATTCCTGGACAGGCGCCGGCGGCAGAAACCAGTCGAATTGCAAATTGTAACGAGACAAAAGCTTCGTCTGTGTATTACATTTTGGAATTGACCGGTTTCTAGTGATGACACGAGTGACACGCAAGTTACTTAAAGCGATAACGAATGAAAATGAAAGTTATCATAAAAATTAAGTAATTATAATATTTAATCTTAAACAAAATCTATTTAAACCAGGGATTAAAACCATAACCGAAACCGTAACCTTTAACCGATGCAAACCGATTGAAATTTGTAACCGTAGCTGAGACCGTAACCGAAAATATTTTTTCCACTGTACCGAAACCCATAAACCGAAACTCTTTAAGCCGAAATAACCGTTTAGTAACCGATTCATTTATAAGGGTTAATTTCGGATCTGGCCGTCGCAGCTACTGAGCAACTTTGAACTGCCATAACTTTGTCAAAAGTCAATAAATTTTTATGCGGAATGTAAATTTGAGCATGATTTTACCTCCAAATTCGATCTGCATTTAAATTTTGTTCATTTTGAAAATTCGAATTTTTTCGAAAAAATCAAAAAAGACAAAGGGAGTAACACTGTAAAATTTCGAAAAAATTCGATATTCAAAAATTTTCTAAAATGAAAAAAAAAAGTAAATGCAGAACGAATTTAGAGGTAAAATCATGCACAAATTTACATTGCGTATGAAAATTGATTGACTTTTGCCAAAGTTATGGCGGTTCGAAGTTATTAAAAATCCTTACATTACACTGGATCATTTCAGTAACCAGATAACATTATATTCCAGACTTAAAAGAGCATTAAGTCTATTTTTATGTAAAACAATGAATAATGGTTATTATTTTGGTCAACCGAAAACCTTAATTTTTATTTTATTTTGTGAACCGAAACTATACCGGTATTTTTAAGCCGAAAGTTATAAAAAACCGATAACCATTACGAAACCTATATTTCAAGATTTTGCATAACCGATAACCTTAATTCGAGCATAACCGAAACCCTAACTGAAACCGATTTTCGTTTCGGTTTTAATCCCTGATTTAAACTGTTGATTAATGATGACAGATGGATCTAGTAATTTTGTCCAGATATATGTATAACAGATAGTCGATAGTCTCTTTTCTAGTTTCTTTTTTTTAAATTGTTCTTTGATTCAAATATCGGCAATGTTAGTATCAATAAAATCGGGTTATTTATGAAACTAATCCTTGTTCAATTTTTTACAACAGAGAAATATTTTAGTTGCTTCATTATTTTAAATTTCTTTTGTTTTATGATTTTTAAGGCTTATAAAATAATAAATAAAAGATGACAAGCTTTTTATGATACTAATTTTAGTTTTTCACTGTTTTTAAATGGATTTGTCTCCCTTCATTTACGTGACACGCGTGCATCTCTAGTCTGGATTTGGATGTTGATTTATGTCGCATATCTGGTCAACTTGAGGAAGCGTTTGTCTCAGATTTATGCGAACAATACATTCATGGGTACTCGTAGTTACATGTTTACTCGCAGCTATTCGTAGTTACGAGTACCCGATTAATTCAAATCGCATACTAATCGATTTTGTTAGTTTTTAAACGCCCATTCGAAAGTGGGTAAAAAAAGGATATTACAGCTTTGTGCGATAGTATGCTACAGATAGGAGGATGGATCTTCGACTCTATAAAGTCTTGATAGCATAGTATATAGAAAAGTTATGTAAGAGAATATATTTTAATTTAAAAATGGATAATTTATAAAAAAAAATATAAGACATGAATTGAGAGCTATGAATATTGTGATTTCGAACTATTAGGTAAGAAATTATTATAATATTATTTAGGTCAAAATATTTGTGTAAAACAAAAATAAATAAATATTTATCCTTTTGCAGTATACCCCACACAAAAATTTTACACCTGAAAGAAGTTATGTAAGAGAATTTATTTTAATTTGAAAATGGCTTATTTTCAAATTTTAAAATAAAAATATAACTCTCGAAATAAGAGCTATAAATGTTGAGATTTCTTAATATAAGCAAAAAAATAATTATTACATCAAATATGTTTTAATTAGATCAAAATATTTGTGTATAATAAAAATAAATAAATATTTATTCTACTCAAAAATTGTACACCTTAAATTGTGTGGTATTAATATATTTAATGTTGTGCTTTCACATAAAGATATGTAGATATTATAGTAATTTATTTTATATTATGTAGTTTCTAATTTATTTACTTGACTATAGTAAACAGTAGATTAGATAAACTCCCATTAATATTACTAATGAAATAAAGTGAAACTGATTTTAAATTTGACAACTACCGACATATTGTATTAGCTGTAAATGATTAGGAATTAACATGCATTATGAGAGTTACGAAAACTCATGATGCAATTGCCCTCACATAACAAAGATGCAGTTGGGAGCATCTATTGGGATCCCATCCGTAGAAAATGGAGCTGGTGGAGTTACCCCTGGATTGAGGCTGTCTACGTAAACGATTCCGTAAGCAAAATAATTTATTCTTTTTAAATATAAAAAACAAAAATAAAAAAAATTAGGCAGGTGTTTTAAACTTTTAATATTTTTTATTTTTTGATATTTATACTTTTTTTGTATTTTTTTTTTAAATATTCCTATTAAATGTTTTTTCCATGGCTAGAGCGGGGTTTTGATCCCTCGGGCCTGTTATCAGACTGAAGCGGCGACTCTAACCAGAGAGACTAGAGACATATTTATATTTTCTTATCAATTTAAGATTTTTTAGTTCTTATATTAAGTACTGCGAATTTTTAGATTAATATTCTTAGTTTTATTAATTTGGTCTTAAAATGGTCTTATTTTAAGAACAAAATATTTAAGATGAATGTTCTTGATTTTAGAAGTTGGTCTTTTTTTTCAGGGTAGTTATTTTTCAATATCTTTTAAAGTGTCGAACCTGAATACAATTTTCCTTATACATTCCTCTAGTAGGGGGTGGGGGGTCAAGTTTCATAAAAAAAACCTTGGTCAAACACAAATATTAATATAACCTATTTTATTCATATATGTATATCTGATATCAAAAACACTTTTATAAAATATTTCTTCATACATTTTCAATACAGTAGCAGGTCAAGTTTAAGAAAACTTTGAACTTATTGCCAAGTTATGTCACAGAGTTATTTAAGTTAAATCTTTGATGCTATTTCCGTCTGGTTTGGTTATCATTATCATTATCATTATTGTTATTGTTATTGTTATTGTTATTGTTGTTAAGTGTGAATCAATTGGGGTGCATTGCAAGTGTCGTTAATCGGCTCTCGACTGAGTTACGCATTCATCACTTGACCCAAATCAATTGCACAAAACAGACGAATTGTTCCACTATCCAATTGTTCCACTGTTCCACTGTTCACCTGCTTCAATTGATCAACTTAGTCGGGGAATTGGACAACTAATGACGTCCCATAACAGAGAAAGATGAAAGGAGAGTGCGAGTGCGAGTGAGAGGAAGATGGAGAGAAAAGGAGGCCGCATTCAAAATTGATAATATCAGTTGTAGTACATGAATAATGAATAACTGAATAATGAATAAAATAATGCTTAATAACGCTCTCACAATGGCCACGATCCTCATTACATAAACGAGGCGCATTGCACCAATGATTCCTCCCATCTCCCCCCCTTTACTCACCTTTACTCTCCTCTCTCCACCATTTTGCTCTCCACCTGCTGGCAATTGGCGCAGTCGCAGTCGCAGTCGCAGTGACAGACGATGACGATGTCGAATTAGCGTTAATTGTCGCAGCTCTTCACCACGGTGACAATGTTTTTAATCATTGCCCCGCTGCACAGTGGCACCAACATGATACAAATGTAGTTAATTATAATTAAATTATAATTGTTCAATGATTTGTGTAAATTTATTAATTTTCGTTTCTTTCCCCTGATTTTTGCTGGGTTGCTTGGATTTAATTTTGTGCTTTTGGCGACTTTTCTTATTGTTGAGATTCTGATTTTTAGAATATAAAAGAGCCTAAATACCAAGTTTTGTGTCTTTAGATATTATAGTCTCTGAGATCTACATAAATAAATATGTGTTCATAATGTCAGACACATGTCTGTCTATAATAGACACCAAATTTGGTATTGCGGTTCCTCTATATTCTAAGCAGACCTAGTTTTTCTTCTGCTAATTTTTATGTCGCTTTAAATTAAAATCCATAAATTTAATATTGAATTACAGGAGAAACTTTATTACTATAGCCTTGATTAGGCACATACGATAGGTCGAATCTATCGTCAAAATTTCAGTGCACTCGAACGTTATTCAAAAAAATAAACAAAAATTATATGCAGCATAAAATTAAAGAAAGAAGAAGACGTCACATCTCAAAATACACGATTTTTAAGTTAGTAATGCAGAAATATTTCCTTCGCCCATTCAATATTCGAAAAATTCGAAAATTTCAAAATGAACAAAATTTAAGTGCAGAACGAATTCACACGTAATAACAAATTTACATTCCGCATGGAAATTGATTGACGTTTGACAAAGCTATGGTTGTTCAAAGTTATTAAAGTTGCTCAGTAGCTGCGACGGCCAGAACCGAAACTTACCCTTATAAATGAATCGGTTACTAAACGGTTATTTTGGCTTATCGGTTTCGGTAAAGGGAAAAAAACATTTTTCGGTTATGGTTTCAGTTACATTACAAATTTCAATCGGGTTTCATCGGTTAAAGGCAACGGTTTCGGTTAAGGTTTTAATCCCTGCTTTTTAGTACAATTATTTCTAAAAATTAAGAAAAATATTTCCGATAAATAGACATTTTTTTTATTTTTGAAAGCGAAGCTAAAATTTGAATATGAGTGTAGTTAGTTTGTAGTTTTTTAATGTAGAACCATGAAAAATAAATTTTCAAGACTTGCAGACTCTCACTTTTATTTGCAGTTTAGCCCACTGTACGGCGGCGTCCCGTTAACGCTTAACAAGATTGCCAGTAGCTGCGATGGGCGTTGCGCCCATTTAGAGAGGGGTGTGAGACTAGTGAGAAAGAGAGGGAGAGCGGGGGGAAAGAGAGAGAGAGAGAGAGAGAGAGAGTAGTGGGTAATGGGTAATGGGGAGGAGGACTTTAATTCATTATGCAATTGCGGCGGCGTCGTTGCGCCTAACGCGATTGAAGTTGAAGACCTTTTTTGGGGCCCAAAGTCTCGTCTCGTTTCGTTTCGTTCCGTCTTGACTTTGGCTTTGGCTTCGTCTGGTGTCGTCTGGGCCAAATTGCCAAACATTAATTGTGGCCGAAAACAATTGCGCTGCTTTCCATTGATAAATCAGCAATGTATACGACAAACACTTGGCCACAAATCAGACGCTTTTACCCAGCGTCAACTTCTCCTTCTTCTTCATCATCTGCTCGCTCTGTCTCTTTCTATCTTGCTTAATGTCTTTCTTTTACTTTTAACGGTGGGAGTCGCAGTTGAATTTTTTAGTTTTCAGTTTTTAGGCAGAACCCGTATGCCAAATGACAACAACAACAACAACGATGAGAAGACAATGAAGATGGCACCCTGACCTGGCCCAAGAGTTGTGCTTTGCATAACAGCAACAATGGCAACAACAACAACAGACAACAAAAAACAACAACAACAACGGTGGCAGCTTTTTTCGGCTTTCCCAGCGAGTCACGACCGGCGCAATTTTCTTGTCAAAGTCAAACGAAACGCGCGGCACACGCAACAAAACGATGCAACAACAGCAACAACAACAGCAGCAACAACAACAGCAGCAGCAACAACAGCAGCAGCAACAACAGCAGCAGCAACAACAACATCCAAAGAAGTCAAGAAGCCAAACAAACAACAACTAAAAAAACAACAATTGGCAAATGCCGAAAAAAAGAAGTTAAAATAACAACAACAACAGCAACACTAACAACAACAAAAACAACAACAGCTGCAGGCATTCAGCATCAGTCAGTGGCGTCGACGCCGACGTCGCACAGTGGCACAATTGCTCATATTTTTTTGCAAAACTCATATCTTTTGAACCAATAAAGATATTTTAAAAACTTAAAAAGCATTCGATGGAAAACTTCTTAAGCTTTAAAATGACAACTTAAACTGTGTGCCAAAGTTGAGAAATATTTTCTGTGTATATTTTGAAAAAATTTATATCATAATATTGGCAGCCAGGCACAGCGAAAACATATGTATTTGTACTGCGCTCTTCTTCTTCCGTCACCATTTTTTTTGCAAGGTTGCATCAGTTTGATTGATTGGAAAACCGTGCAGCTAAACCTTTTTATATTATTTAGAGAATTGATTACGAAAGCGTCCTGTGGTAGTGCCATATATGCGGTTTGTTGCGGACTCTTAGTTTCCTTCCACCAAAGTTGAAAATTAACCTAATTTTAGTCCTTTTTTTAAACATTGCTGATTTAAAAACTAAGTGAAGAAAAAATTTTGTCCGGTATTTAATTAGAAATGAACATACTTTTCAGAAGAAACAAAAAACGTAAGGATCGGTAGCATAACTTGTCTATAATTCAGTTGTACAATTTTTATTTTTTGTAAAATTTGCACATTTGTGCGCGAACTGAAAAATGGAGCGACTTTGAGAGGATGTCAAGCCCACAATTTTTACCTGATTCCAAAAATTTTTCTGAATTCGTGACCTTTAAAGATTTCTCTATCGAACATATTTTTGTTTAAATCCCTTCCATCGAAAAAGTGGGTTTTGCTACTTTTTACGTACTAATTGTTCCACTGTGCGACGTCGCAGCCGACAGCAGGCAGCATCGGTAGCGACAGAGGCAGCGACGTCGATGATTGCAGCGTGCTGATAACAGGCAAATGGAGTTTAAAGCTAACGGTTATTCTCAAGCAAGCCGAAGATGAAATACACTATGTGTAAATGATAGGGAGAACGACTGAGAGAGAGGCAGGAGAAAAAGAAAGAGCAGGAGAGCGGGACAGATATTGAGGAAAATAGATAGGAAAAAAGAGATAGAAAGAATACGTAAACTAGAGAGCTGAAATGAGAATGAAAGAAAAGAGAAGTTAGAAAGAGAGAGAGTAAAAGCGACAGAGGAAGAAATATTATGAGAATAGACATAATTAGATAGAGATGGGGAGAAAGAGATAGGGCGAAGAAGGATGTTTTAAATAGTTCCTCTAGAGATAGAGACAGAAAGATAGAAAAAAATAAATAGAGAGAAAGAGAGATAAAGATAAAGATAAAGAGAGAGAAAGAAATAGAAATAGAGAGAGAAACAGAAAAAGAGATAGAGAGGGAGGGACAGAGGGACAGAGAAAGAATAAAGAGATTGACAAAAAAATGTAGGGAAAAAATGGGAGAACGGAAGAGAGAGAAATAGAGAAACATTTAGAGGGAGAAAACAGAGAAAGATATAGGTCAATGGAGCGGAGAGAGACAAAGTATATGAAAGAGAGAGAGAGAAGGAGAAAGAGAAAGAGAAAGAGAAAGAGAAAGAGAGAAGGAGAGGTAAAGAATGAGAGAGAGAAAAGGAGAAAACAGAAGGAGAGAGTACAGACATAAAGAGAAAAGAAGAGGGAGAGAAGAAGAGGGAAATAACATTCAAGAAGAAGAAGAGAGAGCGCATACACAGAGAGAGAGAGAGAGAGATGGAAAAAGTATTTGAGAAAAGAGAGAGTGCACAGACAGAGATAGACGGAAAGATGACGAAATAGAAAAAGAGAGAGATAAATGGAGAAAAATATATTAAGATGTAAATAACTTCAAAACTTCTCCCAAATGCTTTCTCAAACAACTACAGTTTTTAAGTTCTAAATAAATTATAAATAATTTTTGTTTAAATAAATTTAAAATTACATCAGTTCTATTTGTTGAAATTTAGGTTTTAACAGATCCCAAGTCAGTTAAAAACTGATTAATTATAAAAAAAAACTATTTATAAATAAATTAATCAACTTTTAAATTCAAAGAGTATGAAAGAAGTTTGAATAATAAAAACCACAGCAACAAAAATTGTTCCCAAAATACTCTGCCAAAATAATTTAAAGAAATTGGCTAAAAATAAATGAAGTATATCAGATGATAAATAAAAATCAATATAGAAAAATATATTAAAATCTTTCTCAAACAATTACAACTTTTAAGTTCTAAATATATTTTAAATAATTTCTGTTTAAATAAATTTAAAATTACATCTGTTCTATTTGTTGAAATTTAGGTTTTTAATAGATCTCGAGCCAGTTAAAAACTGATTAATTATAAAAAAAACTATTTATAAAAAATTAATCAACTTTTAAATTCAAAGAGTATGAAAGAAGTTGGAATAATAAAAACCGCAGCAACATAAATCGTTCCCAAAATAATTTAAAGAAATTGGCTAAAAATAAATAAAGTATATCAGATGAATTTCAAATAAATGAATTGATCAACTTTTGTAATGCAGAGAGTATGAAAAGAGTTTGCTAGCAAATAAAAAAAAAGGAAAAACAAGAAGAAGATGAATAAAAATAGCGGCAATAGCAACAGCAATTGTTGCTGCTGTTGCTGTTGTTGTCGTTGTAATTGTTGTTGCTGTTGGCTCTGCTGCTGCGACGGCGACTGCAACGGCGACTGCGACGGCGACGGCGACGTCGACTGCGGTGTGCAGTTTCCATTTCATTTTTAAGCAAACGCTCGACGCGTTCAGCGTTTTAATATTTAATTGTCATTGCTCGCGAGCGGTTGTCATTGCGAATAATCGTGACGTTGAACTAAGAAACGCACCACAAATTATTTAATTGTATTTCTTCTTTATTTTTTTAAGTGTTGTGTTTTTGTGTTGTTTCTTATTATTTTTCTTTTAAAAATATTTATTCTTTTGCACGTTGCAAGGATATTGAAATAATATTCGTGTGTGTGTTGCCAGTGTTGCAAGTGTTGCGAGAATGTTGCAAACGAATGTTGCGCTCTTTGGCTGCCTCTGCGCATGTGCAGCCACCTTGTTGTTGCCACTGGCTGTGGCACGCAGCTACAGCAATGGACTCATATTCTATGAGCTTGCCACAAACACACCGTACTTGCCACCAACGGTGAGCGTGTCACGTGGACGGAACTTGGCCAGCGTCAAGTACTCGGAGAAGGGTTCAATCTGGTCGACCTTCGGTCAGCCGTGTGTCTGTCGCGGCGTCGCATGCGGATGTTGTGCCGGCCTCAAGGTCGATCAATACAAGTTCGATCAGAAGGGTACGTTTCATCCAAAGTTCTTTGATTTTTTCATTTTTTTTTATAAATTGTTTATTCAGCATCATATCAGGATTTTTTGTTGAAAGACAAGTATATTACTGAATTTACGCTAGCAGTGTGGGATTCGAACCCAGTTATTTTTTCAAGTTGAAATTCTTGTTTTTTTTTTTTTTGATTCATGTTACGTACTTTTTAAAGCCTTTTCAGTGTCATATTAGGATATTTTCTTACAAGACAGGTATATTATAGATTTTGTGGAATTCGAGCCCAGTTACTTTTCAAACTGAAATTCTTGTGATGTGATAAGTTGGCGACTATAACTAAGGAGTCACGGGACCTCATTGATCCAAAGTTGCCACCAATTGTGAAATTTAGCAAGTGGGCTCAACATCATAAGTTTTATTATTAAAATTCTATCAAACAAATAATTAATATTTTTATTGATTGACCTAGAAAAGTGAAACCTATAAATGATTATTTTTTGAGTTTTATTTTTTGCTCAAATATAATTACAATTTTTTTGTTTAAAGTAAAATTTATAAAATATTAATTATTTCTTGAGTTTTATTTTTTAATCAAAAATAATTATTTTTTTTTTTAAATAAAACTCAATTTGCAACTTGGACAATTTTAAAAATGTTGCATAAATAAACATTGTTTATTTTTAACTTGAATTGATATTCTCACTACATATTGATTAATTTGGATTTATAACTTAGAACTCAACCAATAATTATTATTATTTTTCAACAAAAGACTCAATCTAATAAAATGAAATTTTTTTCTCAAAAATAATTATCAATCTTATAAAATAATGTTGATTTCTCAAAAATAATTATCAATTTTATAAAATAATGTTGATTTTTAAAAAAATTATTTTTTTTTTGATCAAAAATTAAACTCGATGTGTAATTTTGACTTTTTCATAAATAATGATTATTTTTAATACTACTTATTTTTACTTTTTAATTTACTTGAAATATAATGTTGAATTTGGAGTTATATCTTAGATTAATAATTATTATTTTTGAATTTTTTTAAATAGTGATTTAAATTGAGTTTGAATTTTGTTGCTTAAAAATAAAACTTGTTTTGTTAATTTGACTTTTTGTCATAAACTTTTCGAATAAAAAAGGATTACATTGACCTATAAAAAATCGAAATTAGAACTTTAATATAAATGAAATAATCAATATTTACAGTCAATGACAATCAATAATCAATTAGAACAATATAAATATTGTGGGTCATAAATTAAATGTATTCAGGATCAATTATTTGCCGATTTCTTATCGACGATGCAGAAGGCGACATTGTGAGGCCGATTTGCAAAAGAAACATAACGATTTGAGTTTTGTAGCTGGCTGCTATCGCATGCCAAATGTCACATGCCACATGCCACATGTTGTGGCATGTCACGTGATACGTTTGTATTTGCCAATCAAAATGCCACAAATTGTTTAGTGTTGCCAATGGCAATGACAATTGTTGCAACTGTTGCAACGGTTGCAACTGTTGCAACACCCGCAACTTTCGCTTATTTATTCCCATCTCTCTCTCTCTGTCTCTCTCTGATGTTTTGCTTTCTTCTTGGTTGTTGCAGTTTGCGCCAACATCACATTCGTGCCACAACTGGAGGAGGCACAACTCGAGGTCTATCTCAACGAGCGACCCTCATCCAAATATGGCATCTCTCTGCGCAATCCCACGCCCTTCTGCATACCCGTCATGATGGGCGTGCCCATGGCCATGTGCGTTCAGTTAACCGATATTGCCATGGTCAACAACAATCTCAACATGTGCATGGACTTTGTCGTCCGTTTGGCGACAACGGATCTCTTCGAGATGCATTTCCAGTGCATGCGAATGGGACTCAATGGGCTGCAATATGTAGATAAGAATGGTAAACCCGTCTTACCGCCACCACCAGCGATGCTTCTGGATCAGGATCAGGATGAGGATGAGGAGGAGGTGGATGAAAAGGATGTAAAGGAGGAGAACGAGGGGGAGAAGGATTCAATGGATTATGATTATGCAGAGTTGCAAGAGGAGCAGCAGCAGGAGGAGATGGAGATGGATCAGGAGGAGATTCTAGGGAAACAGCAGCAGGAGAAGGAGAAGAAGGAAAAAGAGGAGAAGGAAAAGAAGGAAAAAGAGGAGAAAGAGAAACGGGAGCAGGAAAATAAGGAAAAAGAAGAGAAAGAAAAACAGAAAAAGGAAAAAGAGGAAAAGGAAAATAAGGAAAAAGAGGAGAAAGAAAAACAGAAAAAGGAAAAAGAGGAAAAGGAAAAAGAGGAGAAGGAAAAAAAGGAAAAAGAGGAGAAGGAGAAACAGAAAAAGGAACAAGAGGAGAAGGAAAAAGAGGAAAAAGAAAAAAGGAAAAAGAGCAGCTGAAAAAACAGGAGCAACAGGAGCAGGAGCAACAAGAGATGGAGCTGACACAAGAGACGGAGACGGAACAGAAGTTGGAGGCGGAGTCGGATTTAGATTTGGAGTCGGAACCAGAGCCGTTGCCCATTGAAAGTGAAATGCTCATGGCGGGAGATCAAGAGGCGGCAACAGTTGACGACGAGCAGATGGAGGAGGAGGAGGAGGAGGCGGAGGAAATGGAGGAGGAGGTGGCAGAAGAAGCTGAAGTAGCGGAGGAAAATCAAAATGTGCAAGAGGAGCAACAACTAGCTGACGATATTGCTGGCGAGAGCGAGTTGCAACTAAACGAAGTAGTTGAAACAATTGGCAACAATTCAACAGCAGCAACAACAGAGCAAGAGGAAAAGGAGGAGCAGGAGGAGGAAGAGGAGATGGAAGAGGAGGAGGAAGAGGGTGAGCAGATAACAGAGGCTTCACGGATAGAGGAAGCAACGACAGCAACGACAGCAACAACAGCAACAACAGCAACAACAGCAACAACAGCAACGACAGCAACAACAGCAACAACAGCAACCACAGCAACAACAGCAACCACAACAACAACAGCAACAGTAGCAGCAGAAGCAGCAGCAGCAACAGCAGCAACAGCAGCAACAGCAGCTACAGCAGCAACAGCAGCAACAGCAGCTACAGCAGCTACAGCAGCTACAGCAGCTACAGCAGCAACAGCAGCAACAGCAGCTACAGCAGCCACAGCAGCAACAGCAGCAGCAGCTGCTGAGGTTGCACAAATGGAAAACGACAGTGACAATGAAGTGAATGTAGATGACGAAGAAGAAGATGGAGACGATGAAGGAGTAGCAGAAGACATTGACACTGAATCAGAGGCAATTGCTGAAGCAATGTTGCAGCAAGAAGATGAAATGAAGGAGCAATTAGAGGGGGAGACACAAACGGAGATAGCAGTTGAAATGGAGGCGGAGGATGGTGATGATGATGATGGTGATGGTGATGATGATGATCATGATAATGATGTGGATGATGATGCAGCAGAAAATAATAAAGACGATGACCAGGAGGCGGCAATTGCTAATAGCAATGAAAGCGCTGTGAGGCCCAACAGCAACAGCAACAGTTTAAACAATGAGCCAAGTCGCCAAGCTGTTGATTACATGGCTAATGAATTGCAGGTTAAGTTACAACAACAACAACAGCAGCAGCAGCAGCAGCAACAACAACAGCAACGTTGGCGACGTTTGCGTCTGCGACAACGCAGCGTTGTTTAATAATTGTAGCAGCAACAGCAGCAGCTGATTGTTAATTTATTATAATTGTTAATGAATTGTTAATGCTAAATGCTTTGTTAATTAATACCTATTTATTGCTATCATAGACAAATAAATTGCAAGCAATTTCTAGCAGAAAGACAAACAAAAAATATAACAAAATCCTTAAATGAAAATTTGCAGCAGCTGATTGTTAATTTGTTAATTAAATATTATTTATTGTTATCATAGGCATATAAAACACAAATAAAAGCAAATAATTGAAAACCAAAAAAAAAAAAACAAGCAAATTTGTAAAATGAATATTTGCAGCAACAGTTGCAACTACAACAGCAGCTGATTGCTAATAAATTATATGTAATTGTTAATGTATTGTTAAATGCAAAATGCTTTGTTAATTAATACTTATTTATTGCTATCGTTGACAAATAAAATACAAAAAAAAAGGAAAAAATTGAAAAATAAAAGAAAATTGTGAAAAGGAAATTTACAGCAACAGCCGCAGCAGCAGCAGCAATTGTTGTAGCAACAACTACAGCAACTATTGCTGCTGCTGTTGCAACTGCAACATTTCAAACCGTTTCCGAATCCAATGAACTTTGAGAAAAGCGTCCCTTGCGTTTACGTTGACGCCGCCAATTGATTTCCGGTTGCCGCTTTCGATGATAATCCAATTCATAATCGTTGACCGTTTGACAGATGGCCAAATAGGCCAACAGTTTCCGATTGTTCAGTTTCTGGGCTAAGCGTATGGCCCTGATCAGCGACTCCTTTAAGCGTTCAAAGCGATTGAAGGCTGCATGCACCTGACAGATCAGAAATGTGCTATTGAAGCGCCAAATGTTGCTGTTGCAGTTGCGTGCCTCTGCAATATGGCAAATTAAATTCAATTCTCACTCTACACTGATAAAAAAAAGGTTCTAAAATAACGATTTTCGTCTCAAACCTAAGAATTTTGATCTAAAAAGTGCATCGAGATCATAAAATGCTGAAATTTAGAACAAACATCTTGATTTTCAGAACATTTAAAATAAGACCAAGTTCTTATTTATAGACCAAACTGTTTTAAGCAGCGACCGTAAATAATGATTATTATTTTTTATTTTTTAAATAAAAAAATCACCCACTTATAAAATATTGATTTTTTTTGCTGATTTTTAATGATTATTATTTTGTTTTTTTTAAATAAAAAGCCACCTTCTTATAACACATAGACTTATAAAATAATGATATTTATTTTTCTGATTTTCACGTTTCTGTTCAATTATAATCATTATTTCTGGGTAATTTTATAAAGCTTAGACCTTAGTCATGATTTTTGATCAACAAAAAATAAAAATCAAAAATTATGATTATTCATAAGTTTTATTTTTTTTTTGCTCAAAATAAAACTCAACATTAATTTACGGTAGTTGAGTTTTATTTTGAGCTAAAAAAATTGAACTCATGAACAATCATTATTGAGCATTATTTTTTTGATTAGAAATAATGAGTTTTATTAAATTACTCAAAAATAATGATTATATTTGAACAAAAACGTAAAAAATTGAAATATAATCATTGACATGTAATTTTTATAATATAACTTATAATGTTAAAAAAATAAGGCTGCTGTTTTAAACTTTTAACTTATTTTTTTTTTTTTTTGGATATACATACATATATTATTTTCCGGATTCACATAAAATATGAGATTTTATTATTTTCCTAACAATTTAAGATTCGCTATAACTTAAATAAGTAGATTTATATTCTTAGATTTGGTAATTTGGTCTTAAAATGGTCTTACTTTAAGAACATAATATGTTAGATGAATGTTATTGATTTTAGAAGTTGATCTTTTTTTTCAGTGTACAATTTTCAAAAATAAAACTTACCCTTTACCGCTTTGCGCGCCATTGTCATGCATTTACCAAATCGTGCTTCCTTAAAGTGACTTCGAGCGATCTCGAACTGCAGATACGCTTTTTCAATCCCATATCGCGAGTGTAGAAGACGTTCCTCCAGTTCTCCAACCTTCACACTGCAATCGAAATATTTATAGTGAATATTTTGCATAGTTCAGCAGGGATAACATTATAATATATCATATAAAAAAAGACTCTTCGTATGGCAAAAGTCTAGTGATTGAAAGCATTTCTATGTTCCTAAATTTCTCATACCCCATTTTATGACGAACGATATTCATTTTAATATATGTTTAAAGTAGTCGAACGCTACCGTAGCTAGTGTTCGTTAAGCAACTATTAAGTTTAGTATTGCATATACTAGGTTTTATTTTTTAAAACATTATAATATATAAAAAAAATATTCAAATAAAAACATTTTTTGAATACTTTTAATTTTAATACTCAAAATGAAATAAAAAGGTTTTTTTTTAATTTTAATATTTACCGTAGATCAAATATATCGCATACAAATTTATACTTGAATTACAATATTTTTATTTAGCAATGTTTTGACTGGAAAAACTTTTTTTTTTAATAAAACATTTTAGTTAATTTTCTTAAAATTTAAAAACTTCTTAAATTAAACTAATGTACTAGCTAAATTTCAAGTCTCTAGCTTCAAAATTAAAGCTTTTGCGGACTTTTTTTTGAAGATGTTTCGAATCATAGAGCAAGATATCGGTTCACTGAATTAAATCCCCATTAAATAATGAGTTCTAAATTTCTAAAACCGTCTTCGAATCTCTTTATAAAAAGACTTCCTCAAGTACTATAATTATAATAATAATAATATATTATAACATAATACCATATTATTAAGATAAACTTTTCTCAATATCTGACCCCCAATATTCCCGGAAAGAGTGTAATTCAGTTGATTTTCCACTCACGAGACACGAGCAAGACGCTCATCATCCTTGTCAATCTCAGCGTATATATTGGGACCATCAAATTTATGAGATATGTCTTTCAAACGATCCTTTGGTAGCAAATAGAGATCGGCATAATTTTTCAGATCCAAAAAATCGATATTCAGCGGCACGCCCCGTTTATCGATATGGGCCAGGGCCAATATATTGTAGACCTCGTTAATGAACTCATATTTCCAAGGCAGCGTCTGTTGCGTTTTCAGTTCAATATTTGTGGACATGATATCCTCGACGTAATCTGTGAGATTATCGATATCGCCTTCCCCACGAAGTCTTCGCACATCACGTAATATGTGAAAGCAATCGCGACGGGTTTGATACTCAACACGATATAGATATTTCTCTCGATTTTTTTGCTCCGAAGTCGGATACAGAGGCTTGCGAGCGTGCATCATTTTCTAAGTAGTATAGTTTGGGAAATGAGCAAAACTTTACTTGGGAAGGGATTGAAATCAAAGAGTTTGAGATAGAATATTGATGTTTTTTTTTTAAATATTTTATAACAAATTTTTTTTTTGCTAACCTACGGTTATTTCGAGACCGAAACATACAAAACATCGGTAAGCAATACGAAACAGATACAAAAAGGTTTTATGTAATCGAAAATTAAAAATAAATACAGGCATAATCGAAACCCTAGCTGAGAGTACTGTAATTATAGCTATGTATTTTTAAATTTAAATTAAAAAACTACTGGAAGTATTCCATATTATTATTTCTTGATTACTATTTTATATAGCTAAAAATTTTTTTTTGACAGACGGACACGGCTAAATCTTCTCGATTTTTAATACTGATTTAGAATATATGTATGTATATGCTTTAAATGGTCAGAGTTAACCCTTATGCCTGTTACATAAATTTTCCTGTTTTCAAGGGATTTTTTTCTTTGGCTTTTTTGTAGATTTCCTAGCTTTTTCTAGTAATTTGGCTGAGTCCGATATTCGTTTCGGCTTGATAAACTGCTTGGAAGACATACCATAAACTTTCTTACGATCGTGTACTGTTCGGCACTGTACTCGGACATATTGAATGTCGATTCGGGGTAGAAAGGTTTCACAAAGCTCTTGTCATTTCGGAGTTGACGCAACATGACGACATCATTGGCACTTCTGCCCATGTAATAATGATTGTAGACATTCTCGGCGGCCCGACGACGCGCCCGTTCCAGAGGGGGTAGCGATACCTTCTTCTTGTAGATAACGCTCTCCACATCGCATTCCTGATTCTCTCGCAGCTGTTGCCACAGCGGACGTGGCATGAAGGCGACAGTTTTTCGACGTTGTCGTGCCAGATCCGTTATGAATGGCCAATTCTCCAGGAGAAATGGATTGAGGCTACTGCCAAGACTCTCCTCGAGCACGGCGAGAGTCTGAGATGAAGAAAGTGGTAAAAAAAAGTGAGGAGTGGGAGAAAAAGAATTGGTGAAGCTGGGAATTTAGAATAGGCAAAAAGGAAAGAAAATGGAGAGGGATACGGAAAGAAAGAAGAAAATGAAAAATGGACGTAATATTGAAGAAGAAACCAAAGTTGAAAATAGAGATGAGAAAGGGAGTGTAGAAACAGGAAGCGAAGGATGAATGAAAAGTAGATGGAAAAGGAGAAGGAAAATTAGAAAGAAGAGAGGAAGAAATGGATAAAGAAAAGGAAAATGCGAAGGAAAATGAGAATGAAATAGAAAGAGAGAAAAATGAAGTGGTCAAAGAAAATAAAATAATAATATAAAAAAGAATAAGGAATAAAAAAAGGAAAATGAGAAGAAAAAATAAACGGAGAATAAAAGTGATCGAAAAAAAGAAGCAAAGGAATAGAAAATTAAGAGGAAAAGGAAGTGAAGAAAAAAGAAAATGAAAAGGAAGATGTGATAAAGAATAAGGAAAAGGAAAATATAAAGAAAAGGAGAAGGAAAAGGTTAAGGATAAGTAAAGTAAGACTGAAAAAGACACAAATGGAAAAGTGAAGGAAAGTATAAGGATAAAGAGAATAAATAGAAGTAGGAAAAGGAAGTTCTGAAAGAAAGAAGAGGTGAAAAGGAACAAGAATCGGAAAAATAATCGGAGACGGAAAGAAATGGAATACAAAAAGAAGCAAGAGAAATAGTCACTGATGATGGAAAGGGAAGTGAAGAATGAAAGAAAAGTAATCCGAGAAAGAGAAGCAGGAAGAAAAAAAGGATATATATAGGAGAAGGAATAGGAATAGTATATGTAGATATAGGAAACTTATAAAGAAACGAGAAACAAGAAGAATAATAAGTTTGAAAGATTTCCGAGCGTGATGAAATTTTCTAATTCCAAGATACTTATTAAAATTGCTCTTATATTTCGATTGAAAAGGATAAGAAAAATATATGGAAATTTAGAAGAAAAAAGGAAGGAAAGCGGGAAGGAATAGGAGAATAGGTAAAACGCTCTCTAAAACTCACACGATTCTCGTGCAGCTTAAAGCGATTCTTTATGGATTGTCCCTGAAACTTGCGCGCTTCCCTGTGAAGCATACATATATTGTCCTCAAACTGATTACAATCGAAGAGGGCATCGCATTTGGCGAGTATGACGCTGGAACTGAGGTAACCCTCGTGCTCCATTAACTTCTGGGCCTGCTGTGAATCCTTGTAGGCGGCCTCAGCCTGTGCAATGCCCCTGAAACACCTGCTGCGACTATCCAGCGTCGTATATGCCTCATGGGCCAAGTTAAAAGGTTGCACACTCGACGTGTCCAGGCGTGGAAAGTGAATGCTGCCGGATTCATCGGCTGATCTCTTGCATGCCTGCAATGCGTGGGCAAAGGACTGCAATGCCTTCTTATTGAACAGACGCTGCGTGTAATACTGTCCCCATTCCTTAAAGATCCTGGACTGCGTATAAAGTGGCCAATCGATGCGTTGCCATGGCTTCAAATCCGGCTGCAGTGCACCAAGTATTGCACTCCTTCTCGCAATATTCTCACTGGACATTCGAGACATTTTGTATTGAGGTATATTTCCAAATTTGTTTACTATTAATTTATTATCAATTCATTTGCATTTCACTTAATTCAATTTCAATACGTCAAATTTGGCAATAACAACACTATTTTTATTGTATCAACTAAGTTGACAATTCAATTTTATTTTATTTCAATTGAAATTGAAATTTTTTTGAGCTTCAAAAATAATTTCAATATAAAGCAAGCCAAAAAAAAGGAGACAAGAAAAGGATAAATTTCACTAAAATTGTGCCTTTAAGAATAGACAGCATGGAATGATATGTGAGCATGGAGGATATTTAGTGGGTAAAAATAAATTCAATCTTAACTTTTGCAATAATATTGTGTTTTAGCGTATTGTGTAACTAAAATCCTAAAATAAGATGCGACCAAACTTGAATTTATACCATTTTGTTCATAAAATTTCAAGATTGCTGTGTACTAAAATTCTTAAATTAAGTATAATTCGATCTTAAATTTTTATCGATTTACACCTAATTTAAGACTAATTTATAGTAAACAGCAATCTAATAAGTAGTTAATCAAACTTAGTCGGAATATATAAGATCCCGCCAATATAAAATCTGTGAGTCTGGTAAAGGTACTTCCAGAAACAATAGATTTATTTATATAAAATTAGTTTAAGTTTTTTGTGTACTTAAACTAAAACAAACTTAAAGTATTCCAGAAAATCCTCATTTTAAGAATTCCGGACTTACGAAAACCGAACTTGAAATAAAATTTGTATCTCAGTTTTGGGAATTCCGAACATAGACAGCTTTTGAGATCGTTTGCACTTGAATATCCCTTGTTTAAGAACGGAAATCTTGATTTTTTATTTCTGGATGTAGCGTAGATTGCTTTCCTCAGTGACTTATGATGCTTGAAAAACAAGTGACAATGGTGGATATTTAATAAACAAAATTTTATTGTTTTGTGTTTTTTTTTATTTTACTAGGAAAAAAAATTATAAAGTGGACTCTTTAAAAATTAAGCAAATTTTCAATAAGACAATTTAATAGACTCATTTTTTGATATAATATTAAATAATGGTAATGCAAATCTGATAAGATATGAATTGTTTATATTTGTTTTTTGTTTTTTGCATGTAAATTACTTGAGATCTCGTTGCGCGTCGGCAATGAATGGAAAGTGAACTTGTAGCTGATCTTATTGTTTGATTTTGCGCAATCTTTGGGGATTCTCTTTTAATTCGAGACCAAATGATGACGCAATAGAAGCGGAGAGTTCACCTGGTCTCTTCTCACGCCCACGCCAAAAGTGTTGGATTTTCATAGCACTTATGGTAACACTGTCGGACAGGGCTTAAACAAAAATGAATGTGTTGCAATGTTCACGCAGCGAAAAACTATTAGAAAATCCCCGTTCCCCCAAATTCCCTATTTTTCCACACAAACAAAAGAGAAGAGTAACAATCGTGGCAAAATAACAACATTAAAAACTAAATACCAAAAAAGACAAAGAAGAAAAACAATAACAAATAATGACAACCGTCATAATCGGGCAATATTTATTATATAATACAACGGTGGACGGTCCAAATTATTTAATTACTTTATTTAACATTTGTTTTTGTCGTGTTTTCTGTTTTTGTTTTTGTTTTCGAATCTCTTCTATTTGCCTGTTGTCTACTCGTATTTGCCCAGTTGTTGGGAAGCCACAACAATTTTACAACAATTATTACAAATATTATAAAATGTAATAAGTTTAATTGCTGTCATACCCTATAAAAATCAAGTGTCCAAAATGCGGGATACTAGATTGGAAAATATGTGTAGTTGACAGTTATTCTATTCTAAACTATACAGATCGTTTTTGAACCTACTTTTGATAGAACAAAATATTGAATTAAGTATTTTCTCTATGATATGTGGAAGAAAAGTTTATTAGGTTCTTTATAAATTCATACATAGTTATTTGATTGCACTTATATAACGATAAAAATTTAAATGTTGTATCGATAGCTTCATTTATATTGACAAAAAAAGCTTATATTGCGATTATACAATAAATTATATAAAATTATTTATTGGGGTTAAACACAGAAAAAAAAATTGTTTTAGTAAATATAAATATTTCGATATATATATTTTATATTATATTTTTTTTTACTTGCATACAGAGATATCACAGGGATTCGATTATGTCTGCATTATTCTTATCGGTTATCGGTCACGCAAAATCTTTGTATATCGGTTTTGTAACGATTGCCAGTTTTTTATAAGTTTCGATTTTGAAATACCGGCATGACTACGGTTAACAAATAAAATAAAATTTCTTGTAAAAATTAGTAAAAAAAAATTTTTATAAATAAAAAATATGTATTCGACTTAAAAAAAAATTTTGTTAATAAGAACAATATTCAAATTTAAAATAAAAATTAAATTTAGCTTGAAAAACAACGATTACACCTTAAGAACATAACTGAATTTAATGCTTTGTAATTTATTAATAGCCTTATGTTATGACGTTAGTTACAGGGCAGCTTCTGGTCGATCACTTCCGCTCTTGACATGCCATACATTTGTATTTTTGCTTCACATAATTTTGTGCATTTCTTTTGTTTTCTTTATTTCTTTTGCTCGCTTTGCATAAGCGGAACACGATGAATTTGAATTTCAATTTACTTGACCAGACTATACGTTGGCTTTTGGCCAGTGCGTAGCAAGGGGGGCAAAAGGGGGCGGGTGAGAGAGAGAGATCTTGGCAAACTCACAAACTCTTCATTTGTATGCCACATGGGGCTGTGGGTGTCGCTTGCGGAAAGATTGAAAGAAAGAAAGTAACTGAAAATGAGAATAAAACACAAAAAAACTGCGGCTCGAGCTACGCTACTTGAGCGCCAATTAAATGTTGCTATTGCTTTTGCATTTTTATATTTTTTTTAACAAAAACAATAAATAAATAAATGCGAATATATGCAAAAATCACAAGGTATAAAAACTATAAGTAAAGCGCACAGGAAACATGCAACTGACTTGACTAAATGACTGACTAACTGACTAACAGGTTAACTGACTGACTGCATTGCATGCCAAGTGAGTGACATCCAATCCTTCTCAAACTGTAACAATACGAGTTTTCGATGATTTTTATTTTTTGCATAAAAGTTTGTAAAGACTATTATTTTTGAGGAATAAATAAAATAAAATAAAATAGAATAAAATTAAAGACTTATATTATTCGAAAACTTTTGGATAAAAGTCTTTGTAAATATCTTCACTAATACTCAAATATAAAATTCAGAATTAAAAATCCAATAAAAAATACAAATTTGCAACATTTTTCTTAAATTTTTAACATTTTCCAAATTTTTAAAATTTTTCTAAGATTTTGAAAATTTTTTTCAAATATTTAAAAATTTTTTATCATAATTTTAAGATAACAAATTTCCAAATTTAATTATTCCAAAAATTCAATTATAATGCTAATTAAATTGCGATTTCACTACAAAAAAAAATATTTTAATTACTTTTCATTTTCAATGCCAATTAAAAAATTTTCAATGCTAATTAAAAAGTAATGGTAATGCTTATATGCAAATCGATAATAATAATTATTTTTAACTTTTTTTTAAATTATTAAATTTGAAAACTTTTATTTCCATTTTTTTTATTTAAATATAAGTCAAGTTTCTCCATCAAAATTATTTAATAATAATTTTATTTTAATTCGTATATAAATATAATTTAATAATTCTTACACTATATGTTTATATTGCCATTTTAAAGTCAGAAAGCTTATTTTGATTGTTTTATTACTATCCAATTATTCGGATTACTATCCAATTATAGGTTTACCTGCTTTAAGTTTTTAGACAACATCACTGCCTAAAAGTATGCAATTATTTGTATACTGTTGAACTTCAGAATTCATAGATAAAATTAAATTCAGATAAGTTATCGTAAAGTTACTAATGGTTGAAATGAATATAATTCCAAATTCAAAAGAGATAAACAATATTTATTTACATATGGAATGTAAATCTTAAGTAGTATTTTCATTATGCAATAAATATAAATTTTAATGGTTTTTATAAACTTCAAAGGAGTATTCAAAAAATATATAAAGGGGTAAGTATGGAAATATCGAAAATGTTCGACGAATTTATAATTTCTCAAATAATCCAAATTCTGCATACATTTTTTTTGTGCACAGGGTACTATAGTTAACAATGGAAAACCGCCAAGACCTTTTAAATTGTAAGTTCTTCATAATCTGTGGAACTTTGTCGAGATTTAAATTCTAACCACTTCGGATAATTATTAACTGACCAGCGGAGCATTTACTAAAAAAATTCAATATTATTTTACGCGTCCAACCGTCCAGTCAGCGTATATTCCCTTTCATTCATATTCATGTCATATGATTATATTTCTTTCTCTGTTTCCAGCCGCATTCAACAAAAATAAAAACAATTTGCGATTCCTCTCAAATTTGTAGTTATCGCCACGAAATTTTTGGAATACCTTCGGCATAATTTTCATTTTTAACTCACATATCGTATATTTTATTTTAAAAAATTAGACCGAACATTTTCCAAAATGTTCTTTATTTGTAGCCTTCGTTTAATTTGTATGGCCCCAATTTTACACAAATTAGCACATATTTAAAATTCTAAAATATTTCATTTCCCAAAACAAATAAAATAGACAAATGTACTAACATCCTAATTAAATAATAATTCATAAAATTTGGTAGCTCACACGAAAAATAGACAGAGTGAGAGTAGAATGAGGTGTTAATACGTTTTCGTTTTAAATCCTGTAAACTATTTTAGTAGTCAACTATTTTTTTCAGTGCAATAGGGGCGATAGCCAAAATCAGCGCAGCTAGAAAAGCTGTTCGATATTCGAGGTTCGACGAACTTTAAACTTAAGAGAAATATTGCACAGCACAAATTCGCTCTAGACAGAAATCACAAGCCTCTCTTAAACTTCTTCGCTCTTGCACATTCCATTTTTACCTCTTTTACACTTGCTTTATCAAGACGCACAATGTGCAATATACATATATAAAACTTACACTCACCGATGCATATCCGAAAGCGCTTCCTTTGATGATGACGATGAAGATCTGTTGTTAAAAAAAAATAGTAGTTGCACAAGAACAAAAATGTAAAATAATTAGCACTTGCATTAGTCTTAACTCTCTTAATCTTAACTCTCTCTTTTCCATATTTTGTATGCCTCCTACGCAGCGAAAGTAAATAACGGACACGCTACTGCCACACAAATAAATGTAAATGAAAAAGAAAAGAATAAATGAAGAAATGGCAAAAGAATATTTTAACTTTTACCACGCATTACTTTTCATGCATTTTACACACGCCAGTTGCAAAAGAAAATATCTCAAAAAAAACAGACAAGATAATGCAATATAAGAAATTGCAATTATTGGGAACTTCTTGCCTCTCTGTCGTTTTTTTTCATACGCTCACTCAACTCTTTTCTTTGTTAAAACAGCACAATTACTTCTGTCCTTTTTACTAGTGCATATTTTGAGTCACTTAAACAAAAATATTAAAAATAATTGGTTGATTTATAAAAAAAAACCGTATGTCGAAAAATCTGCATCGTCCCGCCGCGCCGTCGATGCTGCCAAGGATCGATATCCAACTAATCCGGCAATTTGCCGCTTCGACTTAAACAGCGTTCTCTCAGGCCAACGAGAGCGAGCTGACGAGTTGCGGCGAAATCGACATTTGGATGAGTTGAGTGCTCTCGTTTTACCGCTGAGTGCAATTTTTGGTGGATTTTGCAGCTCTTTCTGCTCCGAATTAAATGGTTGAAAATTTTATGCTTTCTTCTTTCTCCAAAATTTAGGGAATTTAAAGCTTTGAAATGTATTGAATATTTTGTGTCAATCCTGTAAATAACCAGAATGATATGAAATTTAGCTCAGAATCAGCAAAATGAGTAACAAATGAGCTACAAAATGAGTGACAAAAAAATGCGATAATACTCTTGGAGCGCGAATATCGTGCATTTTGTCACTCATTTTGCAGCTCATTTGTTACTCATTTTGCTTATTCTGAGTGAGATCTGTAAATGAGAGAGACTCATTGCAAGCAGTTCAACAGTTTGATTTAAAGTTGATTGCTTTATCTTAAATAATTTGTGTATATGTACATATATATTTATTTTATTTTTAATATATTAAAGTAGATGTGCTTTAAGCGTCT
Source organism: Drosophila kuntzei (assembly GCA_035042165.1). Taxonomy (NCBI): domain Eukaryota; kingdom Metazoa; phylum Arthropoda; class Insecta; order Diptera; family Drosophilidae; genus Drosophila; species Drosophila kuntzei. Next base: position 261,669 of record JAWNLU010001869.1, on the reverse strand, counting down.
CTACAAGAAACAAAGTAAATATTTTAAATATGCATCTGAAAAGTCCAACTAAAAACTCATTTGATTATTCAATTAAAAACAATGATTTATTTCTATCAATTTGTATTTAATTTTGTTAATTATTTTTGTATTTTTGATTATCATTTACAGTTGCCTGAGCACAAAGTATGTTTTAAGTCCGTTTTGCTTTTACAATAGTTTATAATACAGAAAATTAAAAATCGTTTTCATTCCATCTGTGTTGTTGTCCAAACTTTTTATAAAAATACACACAGATATGTATATGCATATATAAAATGTATAATTAAATTAAATTCACATCAAAACTTCAAGTACTATATATAAACATAGTCATAGGTCCATTTGGTTATTAGTTATATATCGTTTATATAAATTGTTGATGAAATGATTGCGTTGGGTCTGTCCATAATATGAATGATGTATATAAATTTATATATATTTTTATATATATATATATAGTGTATCTGTGTGTGTAAAAATAATGCTTAGCTTGCTAGATTATGACAAATTAAAAGCATAAAAAATACATTCTTCACTTTGGTCCAGTACTGAAATCTCGGATTTCGTTAGTTGCCAAAATTGGTTGCTTAGTTTCATGTGTTTCGATTTGTTTTGTTTTCTTTTGTTTTTTTGGATACATAGAGAAGTTATGTAACCTGGCTAGAGACTATTACATTAATAGATTGAGCTCGCTTAGTTGTCTATAACATTACAGTTAACAGTTTATAGTTAATAGTTAATAGTTTTACAATTAACATTATACAGTTGAATTGAGCTTATAGTTGTTGATGATGATAACGCTCAATAGTCCAAATTACCCTGGGCTCCCGTTATGATGGCATCAATCCAAATTCGTGCCGCTGCATCGGAGGCAGCCTGTAAATTGTAGCTACGTTTCTTCGTCTTCACAATGAAGGTACAATGTGGTCGACCGCTCTTCGAGGCATTCAAATGATCCAGATATACCTCATCTATGGTCTGTTTTCGATAAGATACGTTTAGATTAGACAATTAGATAAATAAATAAAAATAAAAATAAATTATAAAAAATATTAAAATAGAATTAATTTTTTTATTTTATTGAAAAAATTATTTTTAATTATTAAAATTAATTTATACTTATGATAAAAATAAAAAATAATTATTATATTTTAATTTTTATATAAAAATTAAATCATTTTTTATTATAAAAATTGAAAATAAAAGTTATTTTTAAATTTTTATTATAAAAGTTGAAAATAAAAATTGAATTCAAATATCTTTTGAACTAAAGGAGCTATATACATATATGATCTAGCTCCTTTAGTTCAAAACATATTTGAATTCAATTTTTATACTTATACTTATAAATAAAAGTTATTTTAATTAATGGTTATGGTTTAATTTTTATATAAAAATTGAAATATAGTAATTATTTTTTATTTTTATCATATAAATTAATATTAATAATTAAAAACAATATAAAAATATAAAAATTGAAAATAAAAGTTTATCCTGTTTTTGAATTTGCCGTAAAAAAAATAAAAAATTTCTATTTTTCTCACTTTTCTTGGAGGCTTTTTGTGCCTCCATTTTTTTAAACTCGTAACTCTTATTTACGGTCCCGCAAATAACAGTTGACCTTTTTTCGTTCTTCGAAAATAACTCTTATTTACGGACACTTTGAGCAAAGAGTTCAAGATAAACCGTTCACATCGTCTCTTAAATAAAACGGTCTTCGTACAACGAACAATCATTTTTGTTTTTTCTCTGGTTATTCCCCGACCTTTTGGTCGCGAGCGAAGAAAATAAAAGTCATTTGCGTGTTTGGGCTTGTGACTTTCTTTTCAATTATTATCTTCATTATATTTGTCTCAAAAAATGGGATCAGAACCAAATAGAACAAAGCATATTTTTTTTTTTTAATTTTATGCACATGAAAATAAATCAGAATACAATTACAGATCTTTTTCCGCATGTTTTAGGCAAAAGTCAGCATTGTCAAAAATCAAATAAAAAAAAGAAGGACCGTTTGCGCTGAGCATTTAATTTTTTTGCTCATCTACTGACTCTCAATGTGCGACCGTTCGTGGGAATCGGTTGCTAAAAGTTGTTATTGAAAGAGCGTAACAATCAACTGCTAACACTCAGCCGAAAACTAAAACGAAGAGACACGAAGTGTTCTGCTCAGAGAGAGAGAGAGAGAGCGAGCCTGCACGTTTTTTTTCAGTTATGATCGCAAGGGGAAAAAACGGTCAACTGTTATTTGCGAGCGCTGATAAATAATTTAATTAGATGATGTTTTTTTTATTTGAACTTACGGCAAAGTAGGCGCCACCACGTGGCTTACGCTCCGACTTATCCGAGTAATAGATGAGAGCACTACGCTGACGATCCAGGACAAACCAACGTCTGGACCACGCATGAAATGTAGCGCCCAATTTGTGCAGGTAACTGGAAATTAATATGATATGATATGAGTAAAGGGAATTCTGGTAATGGAATCTTTAATTGACTCACCCACGACAGCTCTGGGCATCGACAAAGACATGCGGACAGAGATCGATCTGATGTCCGGCGGTTTCAATGTGATGCCGCAGATTTAGATCCGGCGAGAAGATCGGCAGATAACGTGTCAATGGTCGCTGATGCTTTGGTAGTGCACGTTTCCGTTCACCATTGGCGCTTGTTGTGCTGCTACTTCCGGTTCCGGCGCCGCTGCTGCTGCCACCGCTGCCGCTGCCCGCTGATGCCGTATCCTGTGAGTTGCTATTGCTGCTGGCACGCTTATTAATTTCCACTATCGATGTGTCCCCATTGGCAAACTTGGGCGCCTCAATCGATGCCTCACAGTTGTTCGCCTCGGACAGTGGACGTGGACTGCGCGCCGTCGGCGCCACAACCCCAACAATTGAATGATGCTCCAGCTCCGGCTGCGAGTGACGTTGCTGTAAATAAAGAGAAGAGTTCAGATCAGAATAAATCAAATCAAGAGAGTGCTATAAGTGGGTTAGCGGGTTGACCAGCTCTATAAATACATATGTACACTAAGAAAAAAAAATCAAGATTTCCGAACTTAAACAAACGATCTTAAAAGCTGCCTAAGTTCGGAATTTCCAAAGCTGAAAACAAATATCTTATTTCAAATTCGGTTTTCGCAAGTACGGAAATCTTAAAATTAGATTTTTCTAGTATGTTTTGGGATTAATTCAAGATCGAAACATAAGTTTAAGTACACAAAAATCTTGATTTAATACCAAAATGTACTTGTTTCTAGTACAAAACATTTTCATAATTAATTTAATTTTATCTTCAAACATACTTTAGTATGTATACTAAAATTAGGCAAATTACAAAATTAAATACCATTTAATAATGGTGTATTTTGTTGGTTAGCGACCTTCCTACTTTGTAGTAGGTGTGGACTTGACCAGAAATCCAAGCTTAAGGTCACCTTTGCGTCGCTAGCACCACTTGAGAATTCTAAGGTGCAACAATAAAAGAAAGAACTTGCGTATATCCACGGTTGCCACTCTTGGGCTTTTTGCATCAGAATGTAATTCAGATCTAGAAATTTTTGGTACCAATAAAAAAAATTATCTAAGTCACAGCACCTAGTAAAAATTTAATTTATTTTTTCGTTTAAACGTATTTTTTCTTAACTAAAAATGGATTTTTGTTGTAAAATTGTACAAAATTTTTCAACATATTTTAAAAGTTTTAAAAAGAACGCTGAAAAGAATACGAAAAATTTGTAGCGGAAAGAAGAATTCAAATTTTTGAATACTGAAAAACCACTTATTGGAAGCTCCGATAATATGAGTTAAAAAATTAAAATCTTAAAATTTTAAGAACAAAACGGTATAAATTCAAGTTAGGTCGTACTTAATTTTAGGATGGCATATTTTTCTGAGTGTACATACATATACGTAGAGAGCACATCTTTCCCGCCCCCGCTGTCTCCTCAAAACCAAAGCAAATGTTCTTTTCGGTGTCAGTGACAAAGCTACGCATTCCGCTGGCCAAGCGCCAAAGCGTTTAACCCCACAATGCCATCTGTGCTTCAATCGGTCACAGAAAAAAAGGAATTCTATTAAGATGTGCCGGAACCGGAACCGAAATCGAAATAAATTCAGTACGGTTTCGCTTCGCTCGCGGAAATGCAAATTAGTTATGTTAATAAAGTTTAGTCAAAGTAACCTTTAGTATGACTTTGATTGAAACAAAAAAGTTTTTCATACTAAAGGTTGCATACGATTGTTCCCATGGGTGTTATATGATATAGTATTTGATCAAATTTGTTCAGAATGTAAAAGACAGTCCCTAACATGTAATCTGTAAGTTTGGTTAAGATATCTCAAGAAACAAAAAAGTTTTTGATACTAAGCAATTCGCTGAACCTTGACCCAAAGTTTGACCCCCTTGCAGGTGGAATTTAGCAATTCAGCTATGTTGTAGGAAGTTTATTATTTATTATTTGTGCATTGCTTAAAGTAGCATATATAACTTTATTAGACATCTTAATAGCTTGGGAGCTTTAAGGGACATCAAATTTTTATTTATTTAATATTTTTTATAATCAGGTAGATTTTAAAAAGCAAACTTTAAGTATGGTAACAAATTTCTATATTAATTTATAGATTGAAGAAAAAAAGGAATAGGAAAAAGCTTTCTAAAATATGGCATAAAATATTGATTATCATTTACCGAATTCGAGGTATTTTTATATTTATTGATTGATTTAAGTTCAACGATTTACTTTCCATATTTTTTTTAAATTTGTATTTTTAAAAGATATTGTTAAAATATCGAGAGAAAAAACCAAAAAGCACAATTTGTTTGATTGATTGCTGATTATACATTAAAAAAATAAAGTTAGTTCTTTGATTGATTGATTCATGAGATTTATTTAAAAAATTGAAAAATTCCTAGCTGTAATTCCAAACAGACTTTAGAGATTGATTGATAAATGATTGATAACACATATTGTTTGATTGATTGCTGATTGTACATTAAAAAAAAGAAAAGTTGATTCTTTGATTGATATTTTATATGAATATATATAATATTTACAAATTTGAAACATTCCTAGTGATCATTTTAGGCACACTTTAGCGAATGATTGATAAATAATTGATAACACATTTTGTTTGATTGATTGTTGATTGTAAATTTAAAAAAAAAATTAAGTTGATTCTTTGATTGATCATATATTATATGAATATATATAAATATTTATAAAATTATAACATTCCTAGATGTAATGTCAAGCAGATTTTAGCGATTGATTGATTGATAGATGATTGTTTAATTGCTGATTGTACATTAAAAAAAATAAAGTTGATTCTTTGATAGATGATATTTTCTATGAATATATACAAATATTTAAAAAAAAATTAAATTTCAAGCACACTTTATCGATTGATTGATAGACGATTGATAACACATTGTGTTTGATTGAAGGATTGATTGAGTATATACATATAAATATTTAAAAAAATCAAATTCAAATTTCAAGCACACTTTAGCGACTGATTGATAGATGATTGATAACACATTTTGTTTGATTGAAGGACTTATTGAATATTGAATATATTGAATATAAATATTTAAAAAATTCAAATTTTAAGCACACTTTAGCGATTGATTGACTGATTGATAGATGATTGATAACACACACACACATGGATACACTCACTAGGTAATAGAGTTCTGTGCGTTGTCGAGCATTCGCATCCATGCGACGATGCTGCACATATGTCATCCAAACGGACATGATCCTGGTTAACGGGTAACAGGAAAAGATTAACGGTTAACACGGGAGGATTATCTACTTTCCAAGTACTTTTAGTTGGTTACGCGCAATTCGAACGAAACGTGTGAACTGCGAATGCGGAATAACTGAAACGGATCGGATCAGAACGGTTGGAATCGTATCGGTTGGGATCGTATCGATCGGTTTAGCTCCCGACGCGGGGCTGTGGCCAAAAATCGAATGAGGCGAACACGAACATTGTCCAGCAGCGATATTTTGTGATTCTCAATCAAGATCAGGCCAATTATAATCGTAATGGTCGAGAAACGATTTGTGGCTACTACCAGATATTGTATAAACAATATCATCCACCAAGGTAAACAACAACAACAATAAAGACGAAGACCAAGAGGAAGAACAAGAACAAGAGAGAACAAAATATGAAGAAGTGCACAATGCGAGCAACGGACGCAAACTGACGATCTGACGATCGAACCAACGAAAATAAAAGAATAAGAACAAAATATCATCAGCTGGCGGTGAATATAAAGGAAAATATTATTATAAACTTATTAATAAGTGTAGTCCATAGAACATAGAACACACGCGGTTTGGCTGTTGGACGTCGGAGGTGGGGGAGGTGTTTGCTTTAAAATAAACATTGCACTATGGGCAAAAATTAAAAAAAAGTTGGCAATCATACATTTATTTTGTTGTTCCGTATTGTAAAAATTATCTTATATTGTAAATTACAATACTTCAATAGCCCAAAAAGTGTTTTTCTTGGTATTTTTTGGTATTTTATCACTTATCAAAGTCGACAGATTGAAATCTGGTCGCTCCTTAAAAAAAGCGCGAAAAAATATGTGATTTTTGCTTTCTGTGGAGTGTACCGTTGAAGATTAGAAAGGATTAGGAAAGATAAAAGCTGAATGTTATAAAAAAAAATATTCTAAATCAAATAATATTAAAATTTTTTTGCTCGTTTTGGTTCCAATTACGGTAAAACTCCATGTTTTAGATGTTTAATTTTGCTGAAAATCGGATTTTTCTTAAAACCAAAAAATCTTATAAATTCCAGTTTAGTTTAACTAAAGTTCATGCCAAATTTCAAACTTTTAGCTTAATATTTCGATTTTATATAAATATTTTACACTTTTTATTCATGAGCGAATTGGGAGGAGGGGTGAAGGCCTGGTCCAATTTGAAAAAAAAAAAATCGGAAATTCTACATTAATATTATTAATATACGCACAAAGTGTCAAGTCTCTATCTTGTAAATTAGAATTAATGGCAAAATATCCGACTTTTTGCCCATAGTGCATTGGCAAAAAAAAGGAAAAATCGAAAAACAGCCGAAAACCGAAAAATGTCGACGAGATGAAGAGATCGTAAATTTATAGCTCGTAGACTCGTGACTAACGAGGCGACGATCGACATCGTGACGTTTTACGTTCTATCGATAGACAATTTTGCAACCCTGACACAGAGAGAGAGAGAGAGAGAGAGAGAGAGAGAACAAGTTGCAGATTGATCCTTAATATGTGCACAAAACATTCAAAATAAACAAGACCTCTAAACGATCTCTGCGTCATTTTTGGCATGTTGATTATTACTCAGCGGAAACTCACCAGATAAAACAAGTATCTACTCGTATATATAGATACCAAAAAAAAAACAGATTTATTGTTCATGCCGAAGATGAAATACCCTATAATGTAAACAAATGTCAACCAAGTTAATGGAATTTTTTAAATGCGCAATATCATATGCAAATAAAATAATCAACAAAATTCCATTTGACTTTACAAATATAAATTTACTACGCACAACTAAACAATCTTATAATCTTTGAATTGTAAATGAAAAAAAAACAAAAATTATAGTGCATTTCATGGAAGATTGCATATCAAATTTATAGTGAGCTTTACACTAGCCAACAAATAGAAATGATAACAAAAAGTGGACAATTTATAAAAAATATGTTATTTTATAATTTTGAAAATTTAAAGTAAAAAAGTGCATTCAATAATCGGTAATTAAATGCCCAACTTTTTTTTATTTTAAATTTTCCAAATTATATAATAACTAATTTTTTTATAAATTATCTATTTTTTGTTATACTCAGTTAAATCAAATTTACATTAATATCATCCAAAAATTAGAAATTATTTCTTTGGTTTCGAAGTTTCTTTTTTAAATAAGCTAACTAGAAGTATGAAAAATTCATTGTTTACACAAAAAAAAAAATATTGTAAGGAAATAAAATTCCATTAATTACCTGTAATTGATTTCAATATTTATTATCAAAAATCAAGTTAAACAATTTATTGTAGAAACTTAAACAAATTGTTTAATTCTTTTTGTCGAATGCAGATGATCTTTGGGCTTATAAATGTTGCAAGATAGTTTATTTAACTTATGTTTCCTTAAAAATTCCCAAGCAGTTTAATCACATTCCACACTCAAGTGAACATTGTTCATGTTCGATCACGAAATCACGATTATAAAACGTTAAATGCGACAGTCAAACAACTTTATTTATTTTTAATTTAGGCATTAGAATTATAAATTGTTAATATTTAAAAATTTAAAAATTTTATTTCAATTCACACATTCCCCAAAGCCTGATTGTCTTTCTTAACGATCTTTGCTAATCTCACAACTTAAAATTGATAACAGATTTCCTTATTTAAATAGTTACGAGATTTAGTTTGACTAATTTATTATCCAGACTTATTCTATATTATTTTCGGTTTTTTTTTAAGACTGTTTAAAGCGTTAATTTTCAACATATAAATTTATTGTTGACACGCGTGTATCGTGCAAATTGTGCAGCTGGTCGACTTGTTAATACCCTTCATTATGCAATTTTCAAAAAGTTTCGTTAGAAAATATTAATAATATTTCTAGCTATTTTGAATTAATTTTAAGCAGTCGGTCTATAATCTTTATAGTAACGCCATGAAAGGTGTAAAAATTAGACTTGTAAATAATTTTTATTTAAGTTTTAAAAGAGTTTTTTTTATATTATTAATTATTTTCATCAATTTGTTTAAGCTTTACAATTTATAATACAATTTTAAATAAATACCCTTTAATTTGAAGAGACTGTTATCGATTTATAATTGTATTATTTAAGTCAATCACTCCGCATTTGCTGTAATCAATTTACAGGGTGTTTACTAGTTTATGGTATTTTCTAGTATCTGTTTAGTGTCGTTAACTAATCGTAATCTTGGCAACGATCGATGGCCATGTAAATCTATCGTTTTCAAGTATTTTGGCCAATAATTTGAATTGTTTATTTACGAATTTTGAGCGCGCGTTCAACTGTTTAAAAATAATTACTACACACTCGTTTATGTGCGTGGGCGGGGCGTGGTCGTGGGCGTAATTTTGCCTTCAATTTCCCGTCAAGAGAAGAAAAAAAAAATGCAAGAGGAAAAAAAAATAGACAAAACGAGTATTGAAAACTTTCGTTTTGTTTGGCCTAGGTTAATTTTTTGTTGGTCGGCAACTCACCTGTTGGCCGGCATTTGTTGTTGTTGTTGTTGTGTTTGTTGTTTTTGCACTGGCATCAGCTGACACATTGATAATTTCCTTTTCATGTTGTTGTTGTTGTTGTTGTTGCTGAGTTGTTGTTTTTGGCTCGTTGAGCTTCTGCATTTCCATTTTCTCAAAGAGTTTGGCATCTTTGCCGCCGCTGCAAAAAAAGGAGATAAGTTAATAAAGATTATTTATATTAATTAAATTAGAAATCAATTTGATATAATAAATGTTTATATAAATAAATATAAATTATCTGTAAATATACAGACAGTCAAGTAATTGTTTTCACAAGCCAAAAATTAAAAAAAAATCGAATATTTAATTTTACAAAATAATAAATAGTTTTTCTATATTTCAATTTGTTTTCCTATTTTATTACAATGAGAATAAATAAAAGTAAATTAAAAATAACACAAAAAAATTCGCATATTTTATATTACAAAATAATAAATAATTTTCTATATTTTAATTTGTTTTCCTATTTTATTAAAATGAAAATAAACAAAGTTAATTATTTGTAAATATACAGACAGTCAAGTAATTGTTTTGACAAGCCAACAAATTTATATAAAATTTAAAAAAAAGGAATATTTTATTTTGCAAAATAATAAATAATTTTTCTGTATTTTAATTTGTTTTCCTATATTACTAAACTGAAAATATATAAAAGTATATTATTGTTAAATATACAGACAGGCAAGGAATTGTTTTGACAAGCCATAAATTAAAAAAAAGTTGAATATTCAATTTTAGAAAATAATAAATATTATGTATTTTAAATTATTTTCGCATTTTATTATATTTGCTTAAGGTGCGTAGCACAAGTAAATTTTAAATAAACACAATTCATTGGGTTTAAAAATATATACATTTTTTTTCTTTGTCAAAACAGTTACTTGACACACTGTATTTGTTTTGTTTTTATTTTAAATAGTTAAGCACAAATAGATGGCATTAATTTAAAAAAAATGTAATTTAGTTTTTCAAAATAAAATAAATTATTTTCTTTTATTATTTTAGTTGCTCATAGTACGTAGAACAAGTAAATTCTAAATAAAAACGATCCATTTGGTTTAACTATATTTATTTATATTTTTTTTGTCATACTGTATTTGTTTTGTTTTTATGTTAAATAGTTAAGCACAAACAGATAGTATTAATTCTTTTAAAAACATTGTTAAAATCAAGTAAAATTTGTATATAAATTGGAATAATAAAATGTGTGATTTTGGTGTTTTGTGAGAATAATTACTGGATAAACTGTGTGTATTTGTAAGTGCCGCTTACCAGCATGGAATCAGCGCATTTAGCTTATCCATGACAATGACTAATGCAGCCTGCCGAGAACTGCGACTGCGACTGCGACTTTCGCTGCGACTGTCGCTGCTGTTGCTGCTGCTGCTGTCGCTGCTGCTGTCAACTGTTGACTAAGCGACAGACGTTGGGTAAACGGAATTCGACTCGGAATCGAAATTGGACGCTGGCAATGCAAGGCAACTCAAACAATCAGTGGGCAAATAAATGCGCGACGCTCCCACACAACAGAATGAGAGAGCGAGAGCGAGAGAGAGAGAGAGGAGAGTGCAAATACAGACACATAAAATATCAGCTGATAAGCTTATCAGCAACAGCAGCAGTCGGCAGCGCAGTCAGCGTCAGCGTCGTAATTGCAACAGACTTCAAATTCAGGTGACGCGACGTCGACTTCAACACAACTGGACAACTAAACAACAGATATTTAAAAAATATAACTAACAGTCAGACGGACAGAGAGAGAGAGAGAGACAGAGAGAGAGAGAGAGAGAGGTTTGTATCGGTTGAGTTAGATTTGGAGTTGGAATCGGTTTAAGAGTCATGTGTCGCCAAATGAGAGAGGAAAAAAAAAAAAAAAAAAAAAAAAAAAACAACCACACTAATCAAACGCACAATATTTGTACTATTGTTGAATTTGAAAATCGACACGTAATTCGAAAACCGGTTTCCGTTTCGAATCTCACACAATCAGCAATCAGTTATCGACGTCTCAGCTGACGTCGACGTTGACGTCGCTGTTTGCCGCATTGTTTTGCTATTAGCAAAATATTTGATTAATTATATAGCCAACGGGTTGAATGTGCACGACACCCAAATGGCATTTACACTGCGCAACAAAACACTTTTTCGTATTTGAGACGAGCAACATTTTTGAAGTAAAATTAAAAAATTATAAGAAAAAAAATAGTGGGTCGAGAAAGTGTTTTGACGAATTAAGAATGTTCACAATTTCTTTTGCAAAAAAATATACATTTTTCTTATAGTTTTTATATTTTTAAAGTACAATTTAAAAATTAGAAAACAAAAATGTGGGTCAAATAAATACAATTAGTCAAAATTTTTTTTTTGGATTTTTATTTAATTTTTAATTTAATTATTCTTGTCTTTGTCTTATAATAATTTTGATCGATTTTAACTACTTTAAAAAATGTAAAATCAAATGTGTGAATTTTTATTTTATCAGAACACTTTCTTGACTAACTGTCTATGCAAATAGTTGTTATTCAACTTATGCAAATGAAATAAGTAATTATAGTATCAGTAATTACGATCGTCATTTCTCTAAATAATAATAATTAATATGAAATAGATAAAACATATTTATAAATATTTATTTAGAACAGAAAAATATGATTGTCTTCAATTTGATAAAATATAAATATTATAATACAAATTTAAAAATAAATCAATTTCATCAATTAATCGAAGTATTCAGAAGAAAAAGAATTCACAAAATAAAAAAATATAAATACAATCATACTAATTAATAATAATTTTTATAAAATAAATAAAACATATTTATAAATACTTATTTAGAATAGAGAAATATGATTGTCTTCAATTTGATAAAATATAATTATTATAAGACAAAAAAAATAAGTCAGAGTGTGTAGTGTAGTGTAGTGTAATGAGTGTTGCATTCAAAGAAGAGTGTTGTCAGCTGCACAACTAATTAAGAGCGTCAACGATAAAAAGAGAGTGTGGTACGAAGACTATAGAAACGCCTCTTGGGGGTTAGTCGACTTGAACTCGAAAATGTTGGGGGTTCCATTTAAGCTGCCCCATTGAATCAATTAGACTGTGGTGGCAACTCGGAACAGGGAAATTGAAGGGGGAATACTTATACTTATACTCATACTCACTTGGCATTCACTGGGGCATGTGGTTGATTCGTTGGTGGTGGTGGTGGTTGTTGTTGTTGTTGTTGTGGTGTCATCTCTGTGGTTTGTTGCGTTGATCGCAAGTATTGAGTGCGTGCCTCGTCGTGACTCTTCTTCTTCAGATCGTAGATCTTCTGACGTTCGTGTTCGATGACCTGGTGACCTGTGGATCACAATTGACTTGAGTACTAGAAACGAATTGTCGCAATGAAGGAGAAAGTGGAGGAGAAGAAGGAGGAGAAGCAGGAGGAGCATGAAGGGAAAAAGGAGGAGGAGGATAAGGTAAAGGATGATGGGAAGAAGTAGGAAAATGAGAAGGAGCTAAGGGAGGAGAATAAAAAGAAGAATGAGGCTGATTAAGAGAAGGACGAGGATGAAAAGAAGGAGTAGGAGAAGAATGAGAAGGAAATTAAGGTAAAGGATAAGGAAATGGAGAATAAGGAGGAAGAAAAGGAGGATAAGAAGGAGGAGGATGAAGAGAAAGAGAATAAAGAGAAGGAGAAAAGGAAGGTTGTAAAGGAGGAGGAAATTGAGGTTCCGAAAAAGGAGAAAGATGAAAAGAAGAAGGATGATGATCAAAAGAAGTAGGAAGATGAAGATAAGGAGCAGGAGGAGGAAGATGAGGAGAAGTAGACTAGAAGGAGGAGGAAAAGAAGAAAGAGGAGGAGAAGGAGGAAAATGAGAAAGGGGAGAAGGAGGATTAAAAGAAGGAGAAGGAGAAAGAGGAGGGGAAAAGGAGAAGAATGAAAAGTTTGGGGATTAGGAGGAAGAGGAAGAGAAGAAGGAAAAGGAGAAAAAGAAGGAGAAGAAATAGGAAGAGAAAAAGAAGGAAAAAAAAGGAGGCTGAAGAACAGTAGGAAAAGGAGGAAGAGGAATGGAAGGAGAATGAGATTGAGGATGAAAATGAGGTGGAGGGGCAAAAGAAGAAAAAGGAAGAGATTGAGGACAAGGAAGAGGAAAAAGGAAAGGAAAAGAAGTATGGGAAGGAAAAGGTTGAGAAGCATGGCGGAGGCGAAGGAGGATGAGAAAGAGGTAGAGTAGGAGGAGGGTGGGGAGGAGAAAAAGGAATAGAAGGAGTATCCCTCACCTTGCTGGGCCAACAGCAGTTTGCGATTGCGTTCAATCTCTTTGATGCTATCAAAGATTTTCGTGCTGGCCCCTTGACTGGTCGAAATGGGGGCATCGTTGGCCACCTTGCAACTGCGATCGATGTCATCCTGGGAGGGGACACGTCTCTCAAGAGGATTCACCTCGAATCTATCGCTGCGCAGCGATAAATTAAAGCTAATCTGTTCACAGCTTCCGGCATCGTAAACTTGCAACGTTGGACGCTTCGGAGTGCTCGTTACCTGATTCCCATTTGGCAGCTCAATCTTATTGTTGTTGTAAAACATATTCTCATTGACGCTCTTGGACATTAGATCATCATCGTTCCGTCGCTTCGGGCAGAGCAGCTCGGCGGAACCGAAAAGCGACTGTGACATGACCCCATTGACCAGATTACTGCTATTGCTATTGCTATTATTCTTATTGCTGTTGGCATTGGGTGAACTGCGTCCACTATTCGATGGCGTTGGCTCCTCGCCCGGTTCATCGGGTCCCAACTGAATGCGCAACGATGCCAGCTCCGATTCCAGCATTAAACGTTGCTCCTGTCGCTTCAATTCCTCGTGGCATGCATGATGCTCCGACTCCTCCTCAAAATACTGAAACTCCAGATCCTCAAACGTCTTGCGATCGCTGTCCAACGATTCGCACACACTTTCCAGCTCCTCCTTGAGGCAGGCATTGTTCGGTTTCTGTTTCAACATTGCGCGCAGTCTGTGAAAATAATTATTATAAAATTATTACAATTAATAAATAATTTTAATTGTAGTTTCAAATTTGTTAACGATCGTACTTCAACCTAGGCAACTTTCAAGTATTCGAAAAGCTTTTCAAAAACTACTTTGATTGTTTAACAAGTATTGCAGTTATCAAATTGTATATATATTAAATTTCTTAAATTTAGATATCTATAATTTTAAGCATAAATTTAAGATTATAATTTATATTAAAAAAATTAAAAAATAAGAATTAATTTTTTTATTTTGTTAAAAAAATTATTTTTAATTATTAAAATTAATTTGTATGATAAAAATAATAAATAATTATTATTTTTCAATTCTTATATAAAAATTAAACCATAATTTTATTTTAAATTTTTATTTTACAAATTGAAAATAAAAATTGAATTAAAATATCTTTTGAACTAAGGGCGCAAGATCATATATATATATATATATATATGTATATATAGTTCTAAAGATATTTGAGCTCAATTTTTAATTTCTTTATTTTCAAATTTTATTTTAAAAATGGAAAATTAAAGTTATGGTTTAATTTTTATATAAAAATGGAAAAATAATAATTGTTTTATTTTTATCATATAAATTAATCTTAATAATTAAAATAATTTTAAAATAAAAAAAGTGCAAATAAAAGTTTATCCTGTTTTTGAATTTGCCGTAAAAAAATAACATATGTCTATTTTTCTCACTCTTCTTGGAGGCTTTTTTGTGCAGATAAGGCACTGCAATTTAAGATACATTTAATTGCTGTTTATTATTGAATCCAACAACAATAAAATAACCAGTTCTAAAATCTAAAAGATTTTCTATTCTACAGCTCATATATATGTATATAAGATAGACAATCACAACATTGTATAAAAATGCTTTTTTATATACTATTCATAGAACGAATTACGAGTTTGCTATAGAAGCTTAACTGTATCTTTCTTATCTCATTTAATCAAATCCAGATTCGTTTATGTAGTTAGATTAGGATAGTGGAAAATATATCTATATGTAGATGGAGATGAGAAGAATCTTTATGTAAAATAATTCCTTCTGAATTCATTTTTAAATCACCAACCAAAAGTTTATCCAAATATATACACCTAATGGCATAAATATCTTACGTATTTGGTATAGTTTGATTTAAATATAATATATTCAGAATGACAAAAATATCTATCAACTATTACGAATCCATTGCAGAATTCTTTTCTATATTCTTTTTCGAATCTTATCTCGATTCTATTACGAATCTTATGCCAAATCCTATTCCGAATATCGTTCAGAAATGAATCACAAAACTTCTATAAATCCGATTGCTACTGATTCCCATGATGATGGAATCGCTTTACAAATTTCTTTGAATCCTAGTTCGATTCCTATTAGCAATTTCTTTCCGAATTTTAAAACAGCATTGGGACTTTTTTCAAAAATTCGCTACCGATTTATATATAGAACCTTTTTTCACTTGAATTAAACAAGAATAATCTATTAATTTTAATGAATTCCTTTTCATTTCCTATTAGGAATTTCTTTCCGAATCCGAAATAAAATGAAATGTTATGAATTTCATTTACAATCATCTAAAAAAAAAATAGCCATGAATGATATGCAGAATTCTCTAGCGGATTCCCTGCCGAATTTTCCCTATTATTTTTATTTATTTCTATTCAAAAATTCGCTACTAATTTCTATATCAAATCTCTTTCGAATAAAAAAAATTTAAAAACTGCTATTGATCCCATTTCGATTCCTATTAGAATTTATTTCCGAATCTAAAAACTGCTATAAACCTTTTTCAAAAATTCGCTACTGATTTCTATATCGAATCTCTTTGCAGATCAGTTTTTGAATTAAACAAAAAGAATCTAGGAAATGATATTAATCCTGTTTCGTTTCCTATTAGGAATTTCTTTCCGAATCCGACATAAACTGATATGTTATGAATTTCATTTAGAATCATCTAAAAAGAATTGCCATGAATGCTATGCTGAATTCTCTAGCGGATTCCCTGCCGAATGAATCCTTTCTCAATTGAATCCTCACTTGTTGAGCTGATCCTGCTTCATTTCAATGGATTGCTTTAGCTTCGCCTGTTGATTCTCCTCCATCACCCGCGTCGCATTGCGTTGTGCCTCCAAGCGATGGATGCGATTCTGTAGCGCCTGAAGCTGTTGACGTGGAGTTCCCGGTCGGATGATCGGATTATTAGCCGATTGTTCGCTTGCCTCCAACTGGAAGATGAAACAAAAGTTTAGACTTGAAATTAAAGTGAGATACGAGTATTTTAACCTCGGAATGATGATCCAGATTTGGTGGCATCTCGGCCAGTTCCCGTTTGAGCTGCTTTGCGACGCTCGGAGGAGCTCGCGACGTTGACGCTGCTCCACGTTGATGCTGCGCGGTGCTGGCGCCGGCTTTCGACTGGACTTTGGCGATGCATTCGCTGAGGATTCGTTCAGCTTGAGGGTGAGATTGTTGATATTCTTATTGGAGCGCTTGGCGGGCGTGAGATGATGTTGTTGTTGTTGCTGTTGTTGTTGCTGCTGTTCCAACTGCTGTTTGCGTTCAAAGGATTTGAAGAGCTGCTCGTAGTCACGCTGTTGACTGGGAGGCGGCGGCTTTGGTGCTAGCGGTGGCTTCACCACCGCCTGCGTCGGAGCAATCAATGCAAAGGACGCATCCTTCTTGGGTGACAGACAATTGGTGCGTATCTTGGTGCGTGGACTCTGTGGCACATATTTACCAGTGCTGCCCACCAGATTCTCACTGCTCGACGTCGCTGCCGCCGCAGCCGATGGAGGAGGAGCAACACCCGATGCCACATGCAGTTGGCCATTGATCTCCACACGATTGGGACCCAACAGACGCACATTCTCATATCCCGATGAGCTGCTAATCAATGCAAGATTACTACTACTCCCCGCATGCGATTGGAACGGTGACTTTTTGTCGCGGGGCAATGAACCATTTGTCTTAATGCGATTCTGGACAATGGGCGAGGATGTGATGCTCCCAGCACTGGCATGTGTAACGTTGTATGATTGGAGTTGCTATTGTTGTGTTGTTGTTGCTCCCGTTGCTCCCGTTGTTGTTCCTGCTGCCGATCCGCATACTCAGTGCAAATCTTGAGCATATCCTCCAATTCGGCGCCGCTGTTCAGCTCCGTATTGATGCCATTCATTGCATAGATCTGCAAGCCGCCGGCTGTATATGTTCCTGGCTTTGGATATCGATCATATCGATCATTGTTCACCTTGCTCAACAGTTCCTGTCCCACCTGTTGCTGTTGTTGTTTGTAGATTGCCGAATTGCTGGGCACATTGCAGTAGCCGGAGTTGTGTCCAATTCCATTGGCATTTGTGGACATTGTTTTGGCATATTGATTATTCAATTGCTTATCGCTGCGATGATTCTCGGCTAGATTACGCGCAAAACTCGCATATTTCTGGCCAAGCACATCCCGTGCTGGCATATTAACAGTGACCAGATCGGAGCTAAATACCTTTGGACACTCCACATTCGATCCATTGTTACTATTACTTGTGTGATTATTTTTAAATGGATTTATAATGCTCTCATAGAAGCTCTCCAGATCATGATCGTGACTGTCGTGACGCGACGATTGTTGTGTGAAATCAATGTGGGGCATCGATATGCGATCATTGGATCCCATTGCGGAGCGCATCATTTGTGCCTCATCCGGATTATTGAAGCGCAGATAATTCGAGTTGCCAATGGTGATCATTGCACCCTGGCTAAGTTTAACCTCCTCACCCACAATGTGGGCGCCGTCGATCAGCAATCGCGACTCCGGCTCCGGCACCAGCGTCACCTCGTTATCCTCACTCCTGTAGATGGTGCAGTGCAATGGACGCACTCCGCTTCCGTTTAACGAGATGCTGCAATTTGGCGCCGATCCGATTGTTGTGTCACCTGTCGATCAATTAAAAACAATCAAACAAATCAATCAATCACCAAGCATTTAAATTGTATGCAGGAATCAACAAATAACCCGCAACTTGCAGCCATTAATAGAAACTAAAACATTTAAATATGTACCAAAAAAAAATAATAAATCAGAAGAATTTCCGGATTTGAACTTTATTTAATAGTAGTATACGAATATATTCCCGAATATATATTAGAAGAATTTCCGAATTTAAACTCTATTTAATAGTAGTATACGAATATATTCCCGAATATTCCCGAAAATATATTAGAAGAATTTCCGGATTTGAACTCTATTTAATAGTAGTATACGAATATATTCCCGAATATATATTAGAAGAATTTCCGGATTTGAACTCTATTTAATAGTAGTATACGAATATACGAATATATTCCCGAATATTTCCGAATATATATTAGAAGAATTTCCTGATTTGAACTCTATTTAATGGTAGTATACGAATATACGAATATATTCCCGAATACTCCCGAATACATTTTAGAAGAATTTCCGGATTTGAACTCTATTTAATAGTAGTATACGAATATACGAATATATTCCCGATTAAATAAATGCATCATCGCAATTTAAAAATGTTGTATTTGCCTTTTTCTTCTTTAAATTATTGCAATATTTGCAGACAAAAAATAAACAGTACAATTTTAATATTCCAAAAAAAAATTAGAAGAATTTACGGATTTGAACTCTTTTTAATAGCCCAACAAGATTACGAATATATTCCCGAAACAATAAATATTTCATTGCAATTTACAACTTTTTTTTGCCTTTTCCTTTAAATTTTTGCAATATTTGCAGACAAATAATAAAAAGTACAGTCTTATGAAACCCCCAAAATCTTGATAAAGGTTCGGTGATTCGAACCATATTTTTCGAACCGATTTATATACCCCGTGAACTCAAGGTTTAGCTTCCAACCTTGGTTCAATTTACTACAAAAAAATATTTTTATCGATCTAATTTTTTATCTTCAATTTTTTAAGGATTTAGCTTCAAAAATGCACTTGTTATTCCTTTTTTTATTTTTCTATTAATGATCTGTGATCTTGATCTGTGTACACAAAATAAATAGTATTGTCACCAAATTGTAGGGCTCTGAGTCTCTGAATTATTGGTGTTCACTGTACCCATTGTGAATATATTTATAAATGCAGCGGTAAATTAAACTGTAACTGTAACCGCAATTGTAACTGTAATTGTAACTCAATTTGTAACTGTAACCGACGTTGTCTCTCGCTCATTCGCACTGTGAATGAGACAGGGAAAAGAACAACATCACAAATACATATGTACAAAATGTCAGAAGTTGACCTGGCGCTCTTATCGCACAATTTTTGGTACCGTGGTACATTTTAAAAATTGTGTACAGTGCTTACGTGGTTTAGTCTTAATTTTAAATTATTTTTAAATAATTTTTACTTTTCTTTTTACTATACATATATTTATTTAGTGGCTATTTCAAAAATATAAAATATTCCTCTTTGAATTTTCTGTTCATTTTGATTTGGATCTTTTCAAAAACCTATAGACTAAACTTTGCTAACATTTCAAATGTAAGGTCACAAATTTTATTACAATTTTAATTTCAAGTAAAATAATAGCTTTTTTTACATATTCAATTTAAGAATATTTTAGAATACTTTGTAAAAATGGTTCCACTTCTACAAATCGTTTATTTAAGTATTTTTATTAAGTTAAGAATGTCAATAAACAATCTAAATATAAACATTGTAATGTGCAGTTGAAAACAGAAAAGACAAATTTTTAAGTACTCGTATAAGATATGATATGAGGCTTACACGCATATTTAAAAGTCACTATCTTTATGATGGCATTTTTTCATATAGTTAAAACTAAAGATCCTAAAAGCTCTTCAAGTTCTATAGGATTTTTGGGTTACACTGTGCGGGATCTTATCGCAACGCGGCACACGTAAACCGAAAGAAAAGAAACATTTGTTATTCCATTTTTGTGCGTACGATGTTTTGTATTCGTATTTCAGTGAGCGTATTTACAGTCACTACCAACTTATTTGATCCACTACATTTTTTTTACTGGTTTTTAAATATTAAATAAAACTGGCTCGTTAGTTAGAGCATGATGAAATTATTAGTATGTATATAATTTCGTTATGAGTTAAAGTCGCCGACCTGTCACAAAATTAAAATTTCAGCTTAAATATTAACTGTCATGTTAAAATCTGTAATAAACCTGTCGTGTTCGTAATAATAAATTTTTTGGGTCGTGTGGAATAGTACATAAATTTAATATATTAAATGTACATAAAATAAAATGTTTTCACTTAAGTTAAAACCTTGATTAAAAAATCTGTGCTTGCATTTTATTTATTTAGTGTTGTCATGGTCACGGACCGAAAATATTATATGCAAAATTTTTCTCTTGAGCTTTTTACTTTGTTCATAATTTTTTTTTATAAGATCCGAATAAATTTTAAATTTCCTTATTCTTAAAAAAAAATATGATATTAATAGTGAATAATACAGATAAATTTTGTAAGCACGATAAAAAGCCCGTTTGGCATTTTCACGACACACGAAACCCGAACAGGCCCGTGTCTATCACATGTGATAGGCAAAAGCATTCTACGGCCTACTTTTGGAAGACACTGTTTTATTTATATTCAGCCTTAACCTGTTCTAATATAATTTTGGACCAATTTTGTAGATTGAATTTAATTATAGTTGGTGAATTTAAGTTCGATAAAGTGAATTAATTTTAAATACTTTGCCTAAATTTAATGTGAAAAGAAAAATATTTTTAATTACTATAAAAACCCGAAACAGGGCTGAAATATTTTTCCGATTAAAAGTTAAACGCATCTATAATTTTTAATATAGTGTGTCAAATAAGCTGAGAGTGACTGTATAGAGATTCTTATGGCTTTTGATTATCGGCTTGCGAGTGACCTTGGGGGGAGTGAGGAGTGGGGAGGGGGTGGGCAAGTGTTTCTACTCACCGATATGTATGTAGTGTATGGTGACGGCGGTGCTAAGTCGTCCGCCCCCTAGGCTAACCAAATGTGGATCAGAGGCGGCAACACGCAGCGATGGATCCTTTTTCGTCAATGACATCTGCATGCGAACAGAAAGAGAAGAAAATGTAGAGCGAGCGATGAGTAAAAACAGCAACAACAACAACAACAACAAACATTACACACATAAAAACAACAACAATGATGATGACGATGAGATGACGCAGCGCGTGCGTTTGTCAAGGCGTGAAATTGTCAACTGAAACGCAGGCAAGCGACGCTGACGCCGACGTTGGCGTCGACGTTGACAAATACAAATAATGCACACTCATACACACACTCATACACACACACACACACACACTCATACACACACACACACACACACATACACATACACAAACAGATGCAGACGCACGCTTGCGCAGCTGCTTTAAATTGTTATTGTTCTCTTTTGTTTCGCTTTGAATGCTGAGGACTAGTGATGGACACGGGCCTCAAAAAGGAAGGCCCGAAACCAATTTTTAAAGCCCGTCCCGGTCGGTCCGGCCCGAAATTATTATACAAATATTATTATTATAAATTATTTTTTAAATTAAATCTAACAGATTTTTAAATTCACACTAAAAAAATAATTTTTTCTTTGCTCATTTTAAAGCGTCAATTTAAAACATATTTATAAAAGATGTGCGTAAATGATATTAACAGTGAATCCCACGGAAAAATCCTGTGACTTTTCCGACCTACCGGGCTTTTTTTTCAGAACAAAAAATAAAAGAGTAAAGTAAAATCAAGAGCCTTTCGGAACGAGTTGCAAAATACAACTTTAAGCTGAGGAATCGCACAAAAAAGCCCGATTTTGAATTTCAGACCAAAACCCGTTGTTTTTTTTTTGAAGAGGCCCGCGGTACACGAAGCCCGAAAAGGCCCGTGCCCATCTCTAGTCAGGACCCTCACACACACGCACACTCTTACACTCGCCATTTGTGTGCCTGTTCTAACTACAGTCACGAAATGGCATGACAATATGTATTTCAGCAAAGAAAATTGTTGCATTTTCCAAAAAACTGTATAGTAATTACGTTTTTTAATGAAATTTATAAAAACGAAACATCAAACTTTACAAAAATAAATTTATATTTGCAAAAAAAAAAAGAATAGCAAAATTAATTATATTTTTTACTAGGGTATAACACCGAAACTAATATCGGTTTCATTTCGGGATTCGGTCATGTTTGGTTATCGGTTACTAAAAATCTTTGTATATCGGTTTCGTAACGAGTACAGGTTTCTTGTATGTTTAGGACTCGAAATACCAGTATGATTGCGGTTAACAAAAGGGTACTATTTAAATAAAAATTCTTGAATTTCAAAAAAGATCTATTTAATTAGATCAATATATAAATTTAAAATCTATTTAATAAGGTTAATTTAAATTCAACCATTATTAATGAATCGGTTATCTCTGTTTAAATAATTTCGGTATAGTAAAAAAGTTTTATTTCGGTTAGGGTTTAGTTCCGGTTACCAATTTCAATCGGTTAATACCGAATCGTATTAAAGAATTCACTCATTTACATTTACTTCATTCCATCATTACATACAGTTAGTCAAGAAAGCGTTTTGACTAAATAAAAATTGCATTTGGTTTCTTAATTTTTAAAAATAAAGTGAATTTGAAATTTTTCAGCACAAAATTAATTGAAAGTTTACTGCCTTAAGACCAAATGCTGAACATTCGAAAAACTTTAAATTTCGAAACACATAAAAAATCAAAAAAAAAAATCAGCCTTTGAGACGATAAAAAAAATAAGTTCACTATATCGAGACACAACTTTAATTCAAAGAGACATGACTTCTACAGACATATCCTTGATCTGTGTGTTTAGATGCGATCATTGTTGTTGTAGTTTTTAATTTTTTCTCTGTTGCAGCAGCGTTGCCAGATCGTTAGAGAATCAATTGGAAAGCTAATCAATCAACAATGTTCGGCATATAAATGAAGAATGCGGCGTTTGATAACGCACAAATACACAACTACATGCATAGACTGTGTGGCACGTGTGTGCGAGTGTGAGTGTGTGTGTATATATGTTGTGGACTCACGGGAAGCAATCGAGCGACGCGACGCAAGCATTTCAAGTTTTCACTTTTATTTTTGGGCGCGGAAATGACTGCGGTGGGCCGTGTACAAAACGTTCCAATGAGCCAAATTGGGTCATAAACACCAAAAGTGGTCGACAGCGAGGAGGAAGCCAAGTCAAAGATACTTACAACAACAACAACAACAACAAGAGCAATGCGATAAAGCTACATCATCATCCACATTGTGTCTCTGTGTGTTTCAGTGTTGCCCTGTGGCAGCTTTTTTCCCGTCAACTCTAGCTTTTTATAAGGTCCAAGACAGGTGTGAGAGAGAATTGAAAACTGTGGATAACAGGAATTATGACTTTTTGTTTTACATGACTTCGCTTTTTTACAAACTATGCTTTGACCAAAAAAAAAAAAAAAAAAAAAAACCATTAATTTTGCTTTTTTCTTTAATTTTTAGAACAAAATAAGAAAAATATAAAAGAGATGCACCATTAGGTTCAATCATTTTTAAAAATAAAGAAAAATTTATTAATAATCTTTAAATAATAAATAAATTAAATAAAAGTCAAATGTCACCCCACCAACTATGTCCTACCCTAATATTAGCATAAGTTAATTAATTTATATAAAAGATCTCATTGTAAGCATTGTCACTAGCGTAATAATATAAAAGTAGAAAGACTGTCGAGCTAATATTAACAATTAATTTAACAAATATTAACAATTTTCAAGTGCACACAATTTTAACTGAGAGATATTTTTGATATTGACAATAATTTCTAGGCCGAGTCAAAGGCCCAGGTTAGCACTCATTAATTAGTATTATGTTGAGGAATTATTATTAAACATAATTTTTTAAATAAATAAATAATAAATTTTACGTCAGTATATTTTTGACTTGGTTAACTGAGATAATGTCTAGCATTAAAAATAAGGGCCACAATACTGACAAATCATAATGACCAAGATTACATTCAAATATCTATCATCATCCACAACACTTTAACGATGAACATCGGGAGGATGTTGAATATTATTAAAAATTTACACAAAACAAAAAAAAATTACAAATTTTGTTGAAAAAATTGTTGATAAAATTGAATGTTCAGAATGGAGATAAGTTAATCAAATCCTATAAATTGAACTGATTTAACAGTTCAAAAATTAAGATTTTTTTAGTCCTATCCACCAAAAATGGCATTATGTCTTTACAAAAGTTGGCAACACTGGTGTGTGGTGTGTGGTGCGTGGTATGTAGGCCAATTGTATGGATAACGAGAAATGAGAGCACGCTGCGAGCTCTCTCATAATGCTGATAAAGTTTTCATTGGACACGCATCATTTTCATTTGCCACAATGTGTTGTCATTGTTGCTGTTGTTGTTATTGTCACTGATTTTGACCGCCCGACTGACTTCTTTCAACATTATTATCATTATCAGCAAGCGTCACATTGTTGTTGTTGCTCTTGTTGCGCGTGTTATAATTACAGTTACAAGTACAAGTGTGTGTGTGTGTGTGTGTGTGTGTGTGTGTGTAAGTGCGTGTATCGCTCATTCATTTTTTATGTACTATGACAATGTGAAGTAATTTCGTTAAGCACTTAGCAATATGGTTGGCTTGATTGTGTAATAATCGTGTGTGGAACGCATGTGGATCGTGTGTGAATTGCATGTTCACCTCACATACAATTCCACGTGTTTTCCAAGCTTCACTTTAAGTGCTGTTTTCATTTTTATTCAATCGCGTGTTTTTTTTGATCCTCCCCAAACTGAAAACACGAACACTTCTCATTTTTGTGTCTAGACTTGCCGACCGGCATTTGACAATTTGACACACTGTATTATGCACTCTTTCCACTCTCTCTCCCCACTCTGCTTTCCTTTCTCCGCTCTCTACCTCCCACTACACCTTTCCCTCCCTACAACCTGAGCCATTATCCATTCCCATTTCAATAAACATTACGAAATGCATTTTTATCGCCTACTTTGCCTTTTGTATTTCGTCTTTTTGTTTTTTTTTATACCCTTGCTGAAGGTATTTTCATTTTATCACGAAATATGTAACGCATTAAAGGAGGCGTCGTCAGATTCCTTTAAAATATACAGTTGGTCCAGTAACTGCTTTTATAAAAAAAAAGCATGTTTTTTTTTTGTTTTTAAAAATAGTTTTAACCAATTGAACTTTGTAAAAATTTATTTATTTATTTTAAATTTATTTTTGAGAACCAAACAAAAAACAAAAAGAATTTTGTCTTACAAAGCAAAAATATACGATTCTTTTAATTTGTCGAAATCAGGGAATTAAACCGTAACCCTAACCGGATGTAAATTTTTAAATTTTTAAATTATATTCGAAACAGAAATTATTCAACCTGAAATAACCGATTAGCAACCGATTCACGTACAACGGTTAGTTTCTATTCAATCAAGCATTAAATTCAATTATGTTGTAATGGTGTAATCACATTTTTCAAACTAATTTTAATTTTAAATAGATATTTTATGAAATTAAAGAGTTTCTGTTTATTTATTAACGTTTTTCTACATATGTGACACTTTGTTGCAATCACATATGACCGAAATATGATTTTAAATTTAAATACTGAT
Source organism: Drosophila kuntzei (assembly GCA_035042165.1). Classification (NCBI taxonomy): domain Eukaryota; kingdom Metazoa; phylum Arthropoda; class Insecta; order Diptera; family Drosophilidae; genus Drosophila; species Drosophila kuntzei. The sequence continues at coordinate 235,666 of JAWNLU010001869.1, read as the reverse complement.
CTTACTAAATATATTTTTTATTTATATATTGATAAAATAAAAAGATCTTCTTTGAAATCAAAGAATTTTTGATTATATATCAACGTTGTCTTTGAACCGAAATCATATCGGCGTTTCGAAACCGAAACATATAAAAAACCGGTAACCGTTACGAAACCGATAGTCAAAAATTTTTCGTAACCGATAAACAAAATACCAACATAACCGAAATTCAACTGAAACCGATATTCGTTTCGGTTTGGTAACCTGGACAAAACAGTTACTTAAGTAACTGTATATATTAAAGACCAGTGTGATAATAGATATATAATATCAGAATATCAGATATGATATTTGGCAAACTAATCTTCCAGTTTTGAGGCTATCTTAATGAAACTTGGAATATAACCTTTTACTGGAACGATCGTTTTAAATTAAGTTTAGTATATTGTTTTTTTTTATATATAAAGTATTTTAACCAAATTAAAATGCATTTTCTTTAAATTTGCTTAAGATCGGTTGAAATTTGAATACAACAAGCAGCTGGCAAGTGTATCAAATCTTCGGTGTGCCGAAGAAAAACTTTCTTTTTTTTTTGTTTTGTTTTTAAAATGTTTGCCGTGCACCAATTCGGCCGGCACGTCATCTTCTCAGCGTCATCATCATCATTACCATCAAAATCATCATCATCATCACCATCAGACTGCGATAGCCAAGAGCCAAAAGACTGAAGCAGACATCAAAAGTCCCAAGATTCAAGATGTGTAATAAATAATCAAAGAAATCAAAAAACAACAACAAAATGCAAACAATGAGCAGGCAAATGAGTCAGAAAACTGCTGCAATAATAACAACAACAACAATAACAACACGTGTGCAGTTAGGTTCCACAATGTACTAACTAAAATTGCGCTATTCTGTTTTATAGCTCTCAGTTTTTAGCTTCTTTTATTTTTTTCCTATTTTTTTGTTTTGTTTGTTTGTTTGATGAAGCATCAAAAATTCACTTTTATTAAGATAAGATAAAAGCAAAACTAATTAATCGAGCTATTCAACGGTAGCTTCCGTTTATTAATCACACTTTTCATTGAATTTAACATCAGAGATGCAATTTGTTAGAGTTGCCAAGTCGTGCCAAATCTCATTATTCATAAATAAGTAAGCAATTTATCCTGATTTCTTAGCCATCATTAGATAAAATAATGATAAAAAATAAATATGCAAAAATTTCAAAACAATTTATTTCATTATGTTCTGAAAACCATAAACAAATGTAATAAAATAAGTATCAAAAATAAAGTAAACTAAGTTTATTTTTACAATTTATTGTTTATTTTCATTTTTATTTTGTCAAAACAAATAATGAGATAAAATAATGATAAATAATAAGAAATAAAAATGCACATATTTAAATTTTATTTTTAAAAATAATTACACTCAATTTATTTCATTATGTTCTGAAAACCATAAACAAATGTAATAAAATAAGTATTAAAAATAAAATAAACCAAGTTTATTTTTGCAATTTATTGTTTATTTTCATTTTTATTTTGTCAAAACAAATACTTGACTAACTTTATTAACATATGACAGCAAAAAATGCCTATTATAATTATGTAAAATAGTTTTTTTTCCATATCTCAGATTTTGATGATTATTTTGCAGTTTTTTTTATAATTACATGAAAAGCTTTGTTTAATCTTTATAATACATATTTTATACGGTTCGCTTGGTTTACCGAGTTGTAAAGCAAGCTCAAAATTTGATTTTAAGCCACATGCGAAATAATTGAAATAATAGTTAAGATAAGATCATTTTAATTGAAATAGATAAGCACTTATGACTATGACTTTATCGGATATGCTTTAAATTTATTTTAAGAACTTTTTTGTTTATAAAAAACGTGACGCTTGAAATTTCTTGGCAATTGTTGGATTTGTTGGATAGTCGTATACTCAAAGACCGTTTGATAAGAGGACAGAAAAGCCACAAAAACCACATTCATTAAAAGTGACAGGCTAAAATGGGAATCTGCGAAGCCAAACAAACAACAATTAAACAATGAGGCAAAACAATCAATGAAAGCCGTCAACGCAATTAACGTTTCATTTTTGCGACAGAGCAAACTTAAACAGAGCAAACTTCCCCGATAAATTGTTAGACTCCCCTCTTAGTCTTTATCTATCTATCGACATTTATATATTTCCCAGTAACTCAGTCTTTCTCTCTGGGCGATGGCCATAAACATTACAGGAAAAATGGAAAGAAAAAAATAAACCCATACATTGCCATTTTTAGTTGTCTTTATTTATAGATCGCAAACACAGCTGTGTATCCAACTTGAAAGCAAAAACACCGTTTCAATAATGCGATACTAGTGCGGGTGCGACGAAGTAAGAAAAAGGGGGAAATAAGGGTACGGCGGGGGAGTTGGGTCTGGTCTGCTCTGGAACTCTGGGGGAGATACAAATGGGACGAGGCAATGCATTAGCGAACCAACTCAACTGTCAATACTGTATTTTCAATTGGCAAGCGCTCTTTTGGCCTGTCTGTCATATCATTCATTTGGCTTTGTTTTCATTTCATTTCATACTCATACCCAGTGTTGACAACTCTTTGAGCCAAATATAGCCGTTTCTGATTGGAAAGCTCTGGAAAACTAGCTAAGTTTCAAGGCTACAAATAGTAGCCAAATTTTTTAATCAAAATAAAGCTTCTTCTGGTGGAAAAGCCCAAGAAAACTAGCTAAATTTCAAGGCTTCAATAATAACAAACTTTTTTAATCAAAATAAAGCTGCTTCTGGTGGAAAAGCACCGGAAAAGTAGCTAAATTTCAAGGCTACAAATAATAGCCAACTTTTTTAATCAAAATAAAGCTGGTGGAAAAGCATCAAAGATTACCTGCATTTCTAAACAAAACAGCTACAAAAAAATAGTCAACATTTTTAACATACAATTTAATTATTTATTTATAAAATTTCCATTATTTTTTGTCTAATTTAACAAAATCCATATAGAAATTGCTATTTTAGGTATCTAATTGAGGATGGTAATATAACAGAGTATCGATACTCACCAAATGCATAGCTCAGTATCTATTTTGATTATATTATCACTGACAAAGTTGCCAAAAATGTTTAGAGTCTATGTTTTGCACTTAGTTTTAGAAAAATATTAATAGCAAAAAAAAACTTAATGTGTAGCCAGATTTTCGGCTAATAACAATTCTCAAATCGAACTTTAAAATTAGCCAGATATAGCTATAAAATAGCTAAGTTGACAACAGTGCTCGTACCACAAGCACACACAAAATGTGGGAATCTAGGGGCTGTGGGCGTGTTCAGAGTGTTTGCTAATTGAATTTGCCTGTACGACAAAATATACGCATTTCCAGTATTTGCCTTGACTTAACCCCAAAAATGTTGTGGGCTGTTAAACATGTGGATCGTATGGCCACATTTAATTTCAAGTTGCAAAATGTATGTCAAAATTTCAATGTAGGCGTGAAGTTCTCAAGTAGTGAAATCCTTAAATGATTCGCAGTCATTTAACCCAAAAGATTGTTTTCTTCCACTTACTCTAATTTTTGCCATTTTTAATGCTAGTTCTCAACGCCTTCTTTTCCACTTCATATGAAAAGATGAGTTGCTTGATTTCTATTATAAAGTGTTTTAACTACAAGTCGAAAGTTGTCTGACAATTTTACACCTACTCAAACTAACGCATGTATTTATATTTATTTAAATTAATTCAAGTCAATACTACGGGTTATTGTAATCAAACGGAAAACATCAATCATCTATCACCTTTCAAAAAAGCAATTGTGAAAGATTTGATTGCATTTTTAGGTAAATTCAGAAATATTATTTCTTTTAATGTCACAACTGTTTATTTTTTGAAACGATGAAAACCATCTATAAAATTTAAAAGTGGAAGTCACGAGAGCAAAAGGTCAGATTGAAACTAATAAATAAGTTTAATCAATAACTAAATAAGCCAATATTGTGTAATATATTATAATATTTTATAAAAGATACTTTAAATCATTTTTTGAACCATTTTCCTCCATAATAGACAATCAACATCGTTTTAAGAGCCTTTTTTTCCTCTTTTGAGTAATCTAAAAATATACTTTCTTTTTTATAATTTAGAATAGTTTATATATTAAATTTACTACTCTTCATAGCAAAATTGACTATACAAATTTTTGGGACTGGAATATGCTTTCTTCACTAGACTTTTACCTCGAACGCAATCAAAATTTCTACATTTGTTATAAGAAGCAAACCTTTCTTTTCATCTAAATACACTGTGGATTGTAAAATACAATTTTAGCGTTGCCACCGTGATATTTTTGTTCGCTCCTGTTGCACATATGGATCCTATTTGTGTAATGTTATACAGTTCCCAGATATGTATTGTGGATCGCATTCGGACAGTGTTATTACAAGCCAATCAAGACATGGGGCCTTGGGCCGTTGGCCAAATTGTGGATGGCATTTTGGGCCAGACATGCAAACTAGTTTTTGACACACAAAAAAAAAAAAAAAAAAAAAAAAGGAAAATACAATGTGACACATGGCAGACACAATTACAAACAGTACAAGACGTGTATTTCGTTTGTATAATTATGTATGTTAATAAAAATAAACATTTACCTACACGGACGCCGGACTGCGCAATTTGAATTAAAAACACGCAGAGCCAAAATATAAAAATTTCAATTATTTTTTTGGGTTTTTGTTTATTTTTGTTGTTGCTGCTGCCGATTTTTTTTTTGTTTCTGTGATTTTGCTACTGTTTATGTTGTTGTTGTTATTATTATTATTGTCTTTGGGGTCGACGACAAATCTAAATAAAAATCGCGCGATTTTATTCGCATGCGTTTCTTTTTTATTTTATGGCTTGCGAAGGTCAGCAGCAGTGACGCCGACGTTGACGTTAACGTCGACGTCGGCGTCGTCGCTGACACGGAGAGTGTTAAATTTATATTGCAATATTTGCCGTACGTGTGTGCCATAAACAAAAAGGAACAAGTTAATAATGCATTAATCGATGCAAGGGAGAGAAAGTAGGAAGGGAGGGGAGAGGAGGCTTATGCCGAGACCTGCATATTAAAAATGCAACCCACTTTTTGTGTGTGAAAATCAGGGCTGCAAAACAACAAAGTTTTGATAAGGGTTCAGTTCGATTTAAATATTAAAATAAGACTTATTATTTTATATTATTTGCTTATACTTTTTATTTCATATTTTTTATTCAAAGTCTCAAAAGCATTCAATTATTGAAATCATTTTATTTCTTGAACCGAACCTTTGATTTAAGAAAGTGGTTCGGGCTCGCTGTGTAAATAATTTAAAAGGTTCGGTTCATGATCCGATATGAGATTCGGCTCAGAACAGAGCAGCCTTGGTGAAAATAAACGTGTTCTTTGTTGCTGATTCATATGGCTGTTAAAGGGTTAATATGTCACGACACACACACACACACAGAGACATGTGTATGTAAATACATAAATATAGGCATTAATGTATTAACCCCAGCTAACGGTGAATTGTAGTGGGGGGGGGCGCTTGAAACTGTCGAAAATGAAGCTGCTTAAATGTGTGTGTCAAGTGGCTTGTTAATTATGGTCATGACTCGAAAATTACCGAAATATGTAGAGAAGCAACAATCAGAACGCTGCCACTTGAGACCCTCTTAAGATGACGAAAATCTAATTAACACACACTCACAGATACTTCATCTATCCCCCCTCTCCCACTCCCTCTGCCTCTACAACTCTCCCACCCATTTGTCGCTGCTCGACTTAAATTGAGTTCAATTGAAGTAACTGTTTAACAATAAGGGTATTCTATTATATTATATTTAAGCATATCTAAATCAGTTTAAGGAACGACAATTTTGATTTCGTGATCAGCTGATTGACAATTGACAAGTTGAAAAGCTGCATCTAAAAAACCTAAAATATATATTTTTTATTTATTTATTGACGAAGACAAATCAGAGCTGCCTCGAATTATTTTACAAATTATTTGCTTAAGTTAAGAACTGCAAATTTAAATAATAGTTAAATGAAAGCCTACACGAAACTACAATTTGTATTATTTAATTATCAAAACTCTTCAAGAAAATATCGCTTTCCATATTCAAATCACAGCAGAATATAAATAAATACCAAGAGTATCGAAGAAATGTTATCGAAATGAATGGTTACACATATTAGCAAATTATAATCAAATCGAAAACTTTAATATTTTTTTTTTTCTGCTCACACTACACATATTAAATCGTAATAAAGCGAAATCTGAATCTGTTTACGGAATACCCTTAATATCGCATCATTTACGCATGCTCACTGTCACAGTATCCTCTCTCCTCTCTCTCACACACTCACCACACACAAACACATGCGCTCTCTGAGTGCATTTACTGGAATGGAAAGAAACAATAACAATGCAAAAATGCAAAATGAAACTGTCGCTGCCTCTGCCGCTGTCGCTGCGCTTGCTGATGTCATCCACAGCGAACAACAACAAAACAATAATAATAACTAAAAATACATAACAAAAGCACTTGTTTTGAACAAGCGTCATATCCAAACGGCACTTTGTAAGCGTGGGGCAAAACTTGCTCCAACTGGATGACTTCATTAATGAACAACAGGCAACAAAGTATGCAAATAACTAACAAATATGTACGTACAGTTACTCAAGTAATTCTTGTGATAAATTAAAAATAAATTACATCTGATTTTGCAAACAATTAAAAACCTTTACTTGGTTTCTTATTTATTTCTTATTTTATTATTACAACAATTTAAAATAGGAAATACTGATAGCGATTTTTTGCGTTTCGGTTCGACAACCGATGTATTTGATACACAAAAATATTAGTATTGCTTTAATTATTTCTTCATTTTTCTAATTTTATAAATAATCTTAATTAATTGAAATATGATTTAAATATGTTTTTTTTTCAAAGTCTCAAAAGTAGCGCAATATTAGAAAGGGATAAAATTTATGTAATTATTTTTTTCGAACCGAACCTTTTAATTAAGAAAGTGGTTCGGTTCGGGTTTGGGTTCGCTGAGCTAATAATTTCAAAGATTCGGTTCTAGTTGCTTCGATTTTGAACCTGATTGCTGCCTTGATATAAATTAAATATGTTTGTAAATATTGCTCTTTGTCAAAACAATTACCTGACCAACTGTATGAGCACTTACACGCATACATATTCACATTCATAGGGCACACACACACGTACATACATACATATTTAATTACAGCAGCAACAAATCGCTGGCGTGCGTGCGCATTAGCACAGAGAACAAAAGAGAAGAGCATAAATAAATAACAAGAACAAAACGCACTGCGCACTTGACTCGCTCACACGCTCTCTCTTCTCTCTCTCCTTCCTCTTTCACTGTTGTAGTTCATTTTGCACAAGTTGTCAGCATCTTTATGAGTCTTTATTTTATTATAATTTCTGCAATCGTAGGTGCGCGCTCATAAAAGACAATTCAATTGTGAATGTTAAATGAAGTCTATTGATTCAATTGGTTTCAACTGTGACTGCGACTGCGTTTTTAATTAACAATAAATAAAGACAACGAAGGCTGTTTAACAGAGAGACAACAACACAATGTGCGTGGGGTTTTTGAACTCATTCGCCCCCAACTCCTTTAACCAAACCATAAATAAGGGCCAATGTAAATTGTTTTTGTTGTTTGCTGTTATTTTGCACACGACGCGACGTCGACAGCGACCGGAAAACGGAAGCGCCTGATTTGGCTGTTAGTATTATTATTGCTTGATTTTTATGCTACGACCCATTGTCATTATGAACGTGCGTTTATAGCATATGTGTGTATATATGTAAATATATATTTACATATACATACATATATGTATTTATGAGTTATGACAAAAAGTTTACAACGGTAACTGCAGTGTTGCTATTTTAGCTATTAAATGGCTAAACTTGGCAATTTCGTATTTGCAAAAGCTAAGAAACTTGAAGAATTTATTTTAGCTAGCAATCTGGCTTTTTTACAAAATTTATTGACTACGATTATGTGCGATTAAGCGAAAAACGACTATTTTTATGAAATAAAAAGTGAAAACCGGAACAGACCTGATATAAGCATAACAAGTCTACCTTGGACAAAAGCATTTATTTTTTACACACAAATTTAAATTAAAATTTTTGCAAAGTGCGACAAATTTAAAAATTCTTTCTCTGATGTTGTTGATATCGTTTTTTCAAATACATATAAAAAGAACATTGTGCATTTTATTTTATTACAAAATAAAATATACATATATACTTTTTTGTAGCATTTTTAATAAAATTAGTAGCTATTTTTAGCTGCTGTGTTATTCCTTGAAATGGTGGCAACACTGTCTAAACTGCTTGCTGCTCAAATTCCAATTGGACCAGGCCATTTGCAATGGGAGCAGACTTTAAAAGGTGTCGCCAGCATAAACACACACTAACACACATATGTAAGTATGTATGTATGTATATTCATGTTATTCTACTCATGAATATGCATGTGTGAATGCATGCCATTCATCACGCACTCACACGTTGCGACGCACCATTAAAGAAAGATCTGTGACGGCGGGTGACAAAGTGCGTCCGGTTTGTGCATTTCGGATCGGATGCAAATGTCCAAGGCCTCCCGGCTGATGCTATTTTGTTGTTGTTGTTGTTGTTGTCTCTCGGTGCCAATGAACGCAATGAAACCGTTATGGCCGCCTTCAACACAATATTGGCAATCTGTTGTTGTTGTTGTTGCTGTTGCTGTCGAAAAGTTTTCCCCCTCAATGGAAAAACTATGCAGCCGGCAGGCAGCCACAAATGCGCACAGCTGCAACAGCAACAGCAACAGCACAAAACGTGCAGCACATAAAAAGAAGTGTGAAATGGAAAAACACATAAAAACAAAAACAAAAAAAATGAAAGAAAGAAGAAAAACACACACACACACACACACACACATGCACGCACATAAAACGAGAACATTACAGGAATTTCATTTGAATTTCGTTGGCAGCACCTTTTCGCGCCGTGTGACCTGCCAATTGGCGGCTTCGTTTTACGATTAAGAAAGCGCCGCCTTTCCAACTGCAGCTTTAACAGCAACAAAAAAAACCTACTCATAAAAATGTATGTATGTATGTATGTATGTACATATGTTAGAGTTGGAATTTTAAGTTCAATTTGCTGAATAAGTTTAATTGTTCATTTTGAACTACTTGGTGAATATTCAATTTTTTTTTGAATTGGTTTAATAATATATATTAGACTTATAAGTTTTATTTGCTGAATAAGTTTAATTGTTAATTTTTGAACTATTTTGTGAATTTTTATTTAGTTATTTTTGAATTAATTTAATCAAAATTCTATTTTATGATCCAAATTGATGTTCGAGTTGGAATCTTAAGTTAAATTTGCTGAATAAATTAAATTGTTCATTTTTGAACTATTTTGTTTTTGTTTTTTTTTTAATTTTTATTTAAAGATGTTTTGGAATTGATTAAATAAAAATACTATTTTATGATAAAAATTGATTTTCCATTTGGAATTTTAAGTTCAATTTGCTGAATAAGTTTAATTGTTCATTTTTGAAGTATTTTGTGAATTTTTTATTTTTATTTTTTTTTTTTAAAGATGTTTTGGAATTGATTAAATAAAAATTCTATGTTACATTAATGTACATATGTAAAGATTTTTTTTGGCCGGGTAAGGTTAAATCGCGATTAATTTTTTATGAATTTAAGAACGCATTCATGACGCATAGTAAATCTTTATTTATTATATTCATGACTGTTCTCCTGTAGCATGACAGTGTGGAAATCGAACCTAGTTTTTCAAACTGAAAATGTTATATTTTGTGGCATTCATGATTAATAATGTAATTGCATAAAAAACTTAATAATATTCAAGAATGATTGAATAAGTTCAGTTTTTCATTTAAATTAAAAAAAAAAGAACTTATTCCAAACGAATCGACACAACTCTACTGTGTATATATTTATGTGGGCATGTGTGTAACAGGCGATGTAAGCAAATTCCATAAAAGTTCTTTACAGACCTCCCATTGTTATTGTTATTGTTGTTGTTATTGTTGTTGTGGTTTCTCCAACTGTAATTTGATGTGACACAATCTCTTTCTGCATCGACAATTGATGGTGGTGCCAGACTGAGGGATTCAAATTCAGATTCAGATTCAAATTCACGGAATGAGGCGATTCAAGAACAAAAACAAGAACAAAGGCAATTGCAATAACGGTTTGACGTCTGTCATGGAAAATCAGATGCAACTTTACTTTACACGTACATATGTACATACATATACAGACGTGTGCGAAATAATAAGAATACCGAATTTTATTTAAAAAAAAAAAATGGTAATAATGCCTTGATTATAATAAACCTTTTTATTATTTTTGTAATACATATATTAAGCTTTTAATATCCGTAGGAATTCATGTCCTTATTTTAAATTCCTGGTAAGTTTGTTGTCTTAAGTCGAAATAATACGAACAAAGACAGAAAACAACGGATCGTCGATTTCAACAAAAGTTTTAACATTTTATGAGTCTACACTTAGATCCGTACATTAATCTGAAGAAGCTTCACCACTTTTTTGGACCATTTCGACACGTCGGGACTCTACAGGAAGCTATAAGAACGCGGAAACTGGAGATTTGAGTTTTCTTTCAGGTATTTTCATGTCCTTGACATAAATGTTTAGTAGTTCAATTTTTATAACTGAACACATAATTTTTAATCTATATTTTTTATATAAAACTATGCGCAATACAACAACTATAAGTATTATGATTAATATCATGCTTGAATGCTCGTCTAAGCTGTGAAAGTTTAAGTATTATTAATTTATAGGATAAAAAAATTATTATTTTTCAATTCTTATATATTGAAAAAATTAAAAATAAAAATTGAGTTCAAATGCGTTTTGAACTAAAGGAGCTAGACCATATATATATAGCTCCTTTCGTTCAAAAGATATTGAAAAATAAGTTAAGTTTTAAATTTTAATGATAAAAATTTAAAATAAAAGTTATGGTTTAATTTTTATATAAAAATTGAAAAATAATAATTATTTTTTATTTTTATCATATAAATTAATTTTAATATTTAAAAATAATTTTTTCAATAAAATAAAAAATGAATTATTTTTTAATTTTTTTAATAAATATTATAATCGTAATAGTATTATTATAGATTTCACTTAAGCTGTTCTTAATATTTCGCACACGTCTGTACGTACTTACTATATATGTACATATATATATATATAAATATATACACACATATGTATATACAGCTGCGAAAAATAAAATAGCACCACCCTCCTACCTTCTCAACCCTCTCAACCTTCCAATTCTAAAGGAAACCCAATATATATTTTATGTATTAGATATTCTAGGCAATATGAAAAAAAAAGTTTTGGAAAAATCGCTGCTCCAACTATATCTTTTTTGACTCGTAAGACAAAGTCTTATAGTGGTGCTATTATTTTTTTCGCAGCTGTATATATATGTGTGTGTGTGTATGCACGTGTGTATTAATAAGATGCCATGCAATATGATCACTTTGATGCTTTTCACATGCTACCAATTGTGAATAAAACGCATGGAAAATGTGCAAAGGATGCACAAAAAAAAAAACAGTGGAAAAAAAACTTAAGTTGAGAGTGCTCTACTACGAGATACCCTGGATGAATCCCTTACGTAAATACCTAAGATACTTATTATGCGTTTCAAAACTAAAGTCTCTAGCTTTAAATTCCTTTTTTTTCCTTTATTTTAATTCCTTTTTTAAATTTGTGTGACAACCAAAAAAAGGAAATAAATCTGCACATATTAGGAGTAAACATATAAAATTTGGTGCATCTAGCTCTGAAGATACAGTTAGTCAAGGAATTGTTTTGTCGAAATAATAAATGTTCAAATTTTATTTTGAATAATTTACCAATTCTTAATGCTTAAATTTTCTCTTTTCATTATAGTTACTAATGGTTTTAAAAAACAAGTTAAAAAAATAAAGAATTAATGAGATTAGATTTAATTATTCTTAAAAATTAAAAAGAATATCTAAATTTTTACCTTTTTCAAAACAATTACTTGACTAACTGTATGTATTTCTTATGGACGTTGAAAAAAACTTAATATAGGCTATCTCAACCAGGCTATGAAAAAAGAATTGTAACCACAGATACTCATGTATCGAATTTTCCACTTATAAAACGTAATACGTGAGGAATTTGAGTTTTGTGTTGTTTATAGGCCCAATATCTAATATCCGTCTATAACATGAAAATTATTCATAGAATTTGATTAACTTAGGCAATGAAGAAAGGTTTCAATTATGGAATCATTTATATTTACAAGCGTATGGAATAAAAAACCAGTAGTTATCAGCTGTTGAACATTTTGATAATGTTTAATTACCAAATAACGTATGCTTAAAATAAGCAAACAGTTAATACTACTTATACTAATTAGAACCTGCCATTCAATTATCATTAAATTAGTTTTATGGCTTAAAAGACTTAAGCATTCTGTGAAGGTTCTTTGTACACACAAATAATACAAATAATTGGCAAGGGCAGCTCCATAATTTGTGTCAGTTGGAACATTTGATGCATAGCAAGCAGTAAACTTGTTGTGCTCACTGTAGGCACAGTGACACTTGTTCGACTGTCCTTCTTCTGTTCACTCTTTCTGCCCATTTTGCTACTGTTCGTTGCTGACACATAAACTGCATTTGGCAGCAGTGTTGCCAGTTTAGCATATTTCAAGCTAATTCTAGCATTTTTCAAAATGGAAAAGCTTATAAAATTAGCAAATAGCTTAAAGCCCGAAATCTAGCATATTTTAATTTTCATTTAGCTTAAAAAATATATTTTGCATCAAAATGAAATATTGTATGAGTTTGAAATATTTTACGGGCATGCAAAAATCGTAACTTGTTAATTTTAGCCGATGGAGAAAGAAAAGTGAAATTTCATAAATTAAAATGCTGAAAATTCTGTACAAACAATTTTTTCGCGACGTCTGGATGCATAAAAGCGATTTAATGGCATATTTAAATTATTGCAAAACAAATTATATTATTATTATTTTTTTTTTTTTTTTTATGTTGCCACACTTTGTATGGTCTTATTTGGCCGCCCACCAGTGGTGAAAATTGCCACGTCAACAAATTATATTATGTATTATTATTCATTTAGACTTAACTTATTTTGCAGCATATTTTTATTAAATTTTAGCTTTATTTTAGCATATTTTTACTGCAGATCTAGCTTACTTGCATGCTTGAAACCTGGCAACACTGTTTGGCAGCATTCGCTTTGCTTCTGTGTCACACACTGACATATATGTACATACATGTATGTGTGTGTCAGTGTATTTATGTTTTTGGCAATAGTTTTTTTTTTCTTTGACTGGAACTTGCAGTGATGATGTTTATACGAGCTGCCTAATGTCATTCGGATATGAGGACGATAATGACGTTGGCGATGACAATTTTGATGGGGCGCCACACGCTGTGTCTGCCACATAAAAGAACGCTTTGTCTTGCCGCATAACAAAAAAAAAGAAAAACAACAACATTCCAGTCGAGGTGCTCGACTGTTAAATGCCCAGTATCCGTATCAATGCAGCAGTTTGAATTAAATGCCATAAACAAAATAAAGTTAAAAAAAAAAAAAAGTAACTAAAAATATGTGCTTAGGAAAATAACTGGGTTCGATTCTCCGTCATGTTAATACTAACTATATTTTTAAGTTCTTCACAAATTACAAAAAATTAAAAAAAAAAACAGAACTTGGGTCTCCCTAATCTATCTATCTCTATCCGCTAGATAGCATAAATATAAACATTTTATATGTATTTTAAATAGATACTTTTTGGTTTAAATTTATAAATTTTTGCAGAAAAATAAACGACAAAGCTTAAAAAATATAATAAATAAATTAATTATTTTATAATAGAAAAAGCGAAAGAAATATTACATTGACCTGTGTGTCAAAGCAAAAATCAAATTTTTTTTTTTGGTTATTAACAGCACTATTTAAAATTTTCATTAAACATCCGCAAAATTTCCTGCGCCAAATCTCAATAAACGAGTTTCAATATTGCTCTGGCTTTTCGAATTCTTTTTCAGTTGTGGAAAAATTCTAAAACAAAACTTGATCGGTATCGATATAACAAAAAACGATAAATACAGATTTTTCAGAAACATTTGAAAAACATCGTAAACTGATTTAAAAAAAAAAACTATTTATTAAAAACAATATTCAGCAGGTATTAATTACAGATTCATCACAAGAAAAGCAGCGATATTTGAGTGAAAACCCTGTGACAAACCCATAATGCTGTGTAAACTTAGAATACTGGGCTAAGAATCAAGTCTGCCTGTGTTACTGTCTGCATAATTTTGACCGCCACTGTGGGCTGAGCTCATTTCTGCTATTTAACGTAACCTTTGCGCAATTGAATAATCTAATACAAACAACAAATGCTAATTAAATACATATACATACTTAAACATATGTACATTTGTATATATGTACATATGGCATCTACAAACACAAGATAAAATGCAAACATTTAAAATTTAATATAAGGCAATAAAATAAGGAAAAAAAAAAAGTAACAAATCAAATTAAAATCGACAGTTTCGCCGGTTGCGCAGACGCCGAAACCAACAAGCCAAAAAGCGTTGGCAATAAAAACCGAAAGCTTTTAAGAGAAATCAACTCAAAGCTGAGATACATTTTTTTTTTGGCACAAATCTAAGATCCAACTAGTTCCAAGGATATTATGTATTATATATAGCCAAAGCCCAATGTCAAGAAAGCTCGTTATATTGCCCTTTCTGTATTTCTCAACACAGAACGTGTTTCTTCGCTCGCTTTTTTTTACAACAATCAAATAAAAACGTCGAAAACCACAGAAAAAAAAATAATAAAGAAGCAAAAAGAAAAGCAACACAAAATGTCGAACAAAAGAACAAGTTCTCAAGCAAACAATAAAATATGTATCTTTTTTTTTGTGTTTTTATTGTTGTATTTAGCTTATTATTCAATTTGAATTTGGTGGCATTGCCTTTTTGGCCAAATTATAAATAATTTACATAATTTAATGGGTGTATCATTTTTGAAGTGTGTGTAATTATTTTGTGCATTGTTGTTGCTGATTTGCGTGTCATTAGCATGGAATGTGGAACCCAAGTGGATTGTGGCTGTGTTCCATATTAAAGAAAGTGGATGTTGTGGATGTAACAAGTCGATAAAGTCGACTCGATTTTTAATCGATTTCAATTGTTTTTATTGAAATAAACCGATTATATTATAAAGCTTTAATAATAATTAAAAGTATATTATTATATTATTTTACGATGATTACTAAGCGTATTTTGTAAAATTAAGTATAAATTTTCAATTTGAATGATATAATTACTATATGTATTGTGGCCTTTTCAATTGGAATAATTGTTAAAGAATCCTATAGAATCGATAGTCATGAAAAAACGAAAATTCCCAGCTTTAGATAAAGTGTAATCTCTAAGCCCAACTTTGAGGTTGAACTTTCTTGGACTGCGAAAGTCACAATAAAAATAAAGAAAAATCAGAAACCAAAAGCAAAACCCAAACAAAGTTGCGAGGAACGCGGTCGACGTCGCCGTCGCTGTCGTCGGTATTTCTCTCTGCCGGCTTCGTCAATAACTCTTGCAGAGAGAGAGACGCATTCACTTGAGAATTGTATGCTGCTGCCGCCGTCGCCGACGACTTTGTCTGGCAGTTTGTCTGCTTTTATGGAAACCGGCTAAATTCCATTTGATTGGGATGCCTTTGCCTTTTCTTTTCTTTTCTTTTATACTTTTTTCTCACTGCATTTCACTATTGTGGTCGCCGTTTTGAGTTTCTGCTGACGTCGCGTCGCGGCGACGTCAACGTTAACTGCGCACAGCTGTCAAGGGCGTTGGGCTTTTGGGCTCTGCCGACGCCACTGCCGACGCCCCTGCAGGCTGCAGCTCTTTAAGCAGCGACAACGGCAGCGCTTTCGATACCGTTATACTACTTATTGTTGTTGTGGGCGAACTTTGGTTGGAAACTTATTTCAAGAGCTGACAAGCTGACACATACAGTTAGTCAGGTAATTGTTTTGACAAATGAAAAAAAGCACATATTTTATTTAAAAAAAATGAAGCACTTTTACGAGTTTTTTCTTTTCTTTTTGTTTTCAGTTAAAAATTAAAATAATGAGATTCAGTGACTGTAATTATTTTACAAATAAAAAACAAACTTATGAAATTTTCATCTTTGTCAAAACAATTACAGCACTAACTATGCACCATGTACGTTAGTATTGTACATACCTTTTACAATATATGTATTTCTTTTTGCCGCCTCAACTGTTGCTACAGTTTACCAACTGTTGTGCTTGTATTTGTTGTTGTTGTTGTTGTTGCTGATGTTGTTGTTGTGTTTGCCAGCGTTGGTGTCGTCGTTTTTCTTGGTGGTTGTTGATGTTGTTTGGCTGCAGCGCGGCAACAAGGAATGCATTGAATTTGAATTTAATTCTTAGTCTAATTCTCCATTAATTTTTTGTACGTTTTGTGTATGCAATTTACATCTGAATGCCGCGCGCAACAACAAGCAAGAAAGAAGCTAATGCGAATACAAACAAACGAACACAAACACACCGTGTGTGTTGGTAAACGAGTTTAGTGGCGTTGTAAAACCGCAATAACAAAAGTGCATTAAATTTATCAATAGCAAAGCTCACGAATTTCATTTGCAAACACTTTATTCAATTACTCAACGCTTTTTGTCTAATTTCAATCACAACAAGCGTTCAATGCACAACAAAAACAAATTGTCAAAAAAAAAAATAATAATAATTGTAAACGCACGCAGACGCCGTGCGCCAGTTCGGTCAATGGTTTTTTTTCGACTGAGTCTCAAATAGGGTTGTTGATAAAAAAGATTGTTTTTATCGATAAATCGATAGATACTTTTTTCGTTGGCGATATTATACTTTTGAGCGATATTTTCTTCGTACGATAGTATCGACTTGCGTGCGCTTTTTTCACCTTTTCTTATCTTTATAGGCATTCTTCATTTTGAAACATGTAGGTAACATATATAACAAAATTAATGAGACCTCCTCCAACTGCAAGCTTTGCAACAATATTGTTAACATTAGAGAAAGCACGAATAATTTAAAGACGCGCCTAGGTATTGATATTATCGATATTTTTCTGTCTAAAATATAAAGTAAAAATAATATCTTTTCATATCCAAATATTATTCATATTGAAATTATTATAAATATATTAATAAATAGTATAAATTGAATGGAATCATCAATTATTTAATTAAATTTAAATTGGGCGCCAATTCATGTTAACGACTGTTAACTTAACAGAATTTCTGAGTGCTTAGCAGCTGCTTAACAGTTGAAAATGAATTTTTTTTTTTAATATAATTCTTTTATGTTATATATTTGATTTGATACTATTTAGGCACAGTAATGAAATGGCCCGACAAGCAAACATTGTTAAATGTAAAAATAACATACAACTTATGTATTTTAAATCGGTAAAGAAAAAAAAAATGTATTTCAAATGTTGCTACTACGCCTCCTTGGTGACAGTACTTTCCAGTTTTTTGGCTTTCTTTGCGAGCTTCTTTAAATGCTCGCTCTTGTCGAGATTATTCTGGAAGAATGTCGTCTCCTTTCGCGCCTGTGACACCTCCGTCTGCAGACGCTGTTTATGCACTGCCTGCTCGTAGTTCATGCGCTCGGTTAGATGCACCCACTTGAATCGGGGCAGATACTTCATGCTCCACAGCGAGTCGTAGAATTGCGATTTCTTTCGCGATGATATTTGTTTGTTGTTCAGCAATGGCACAATTTGCTTGGCCACCCGCTTCGATTCAAATTCCACCCAGCCCTCGGTAAAGTGAATATTGTATCGTTTTCGCTTCTTCTTTTTGGCCTTCTTATCGCCTCCTAAAGTAAATCACAATTAGTTGTTTGTTTGTGGCTAAAGTGCACGTGTTGAATTACTTACCAAACTGTTTCTCTGGTTGCAAGTAGACACGTCCAATTTTGCCATAGCCGCCAAGAATTTCACGTAGACGCGTTACGTTCATGTGTTTTGGTATGTTCGATACATATATGATTCCCTTTTTACGTTTCTTTGCAATTGTCGTTGTTTTGGCGCTGGCGTTGAAGTTGGCCAAATCCATTTCATCGTCCTCATCCTCATTCTCAGCCGCATTGGAGGCGGAGTCTGCCTCAATGTTTTTGTCTGTGTTGTCATCAGGTGCAGTTGCTTCCTCCTTCACATCCTCGTCGCTATCCACGTGAATGGGAAGCGGTGCAATTTTTGTTTTTACTTTCTTCATTTGTTTAATACAAAACGTGCGTGTCAGTGTGACCACACGCGGTAAGCATAAAAATAATTAACTTTCAGAGTTAACAGAGCTCGCTCTTGCAATCATCAACAGCACGTATCGATAGGCACTTATCAATTTCATCAGCGCTGTTATTTTTTCGAGGTTCAGCGCGCAATTCAAATTTTAGCTAATTTTACGATAATTTTAAAATAAAATTAAGATCTTGATGAAAACTTTAAATTCGATCATTGATAAATCATTTTTATAAAGGTTTAAAGTTCGGCAGCCGTCGGGAAAAGAAGTTACAAATTTAATTCTTAAACAAAATATCATAAAATTTTCAAAATGATGACAAGATTTCTGCAAGAATTTTCAAAATTCCAGCTTCAAAATTTAAAAAAATAAAAGAAACGATCTTTCTTGGAAAAAGCACAGGTTTTTAATATGGCACTTTTGTGCAAAGGCTGCCAGATGTTTGTTTTTTTGCTAGGTGGCAGCTCGGTTAAATAAGTCGCAAAGACCGCAAAAAAAAAACAACAAGTGGTCTTGTTGATAAAAGAATATAAAAAAAAAACAATAGAATTCAGTGAGTTTAAATGTTGAAATTCAGTTGATTACCACCATTCCAAAATGCCAGTAAGTAGGTGAACTTAACGCAATGCCATTAAACTGAATGACAAATGCCGGATGAGTAATGATGATTAAAAAATGAAATTTGAATTTTTTTTAAATAAAAGTCTTGTGTTTTTAATGGTTTCTTGTTTTACAGGCATACCATTCGGAAATCGAAGAATTCCAGCGGAAAGTGGGTAATATGGCCATATTGCCGCTGCGAAGCAAAGTACGGGGGCCAGCGCCCAGTATTAATACTGATAACGACATCATTGATGAGTCACTGTATTATTTCAAAGCGAACGTTTTTTTTCGTACATATGAAGTCAAGGTAGGTCCGATCAAACATCGTTTTATACATACAATTAGTGTTCATTTAGGTGAACATTGGCATGTACATATGTACATACATATTTCAATGTAGTTGTTATTGTATCTAATCAATGTTTTTGTCATGCAGTCGGAAGTGGATCGCGTGCTTATCTATATAACACTCTATATAACCGAATGCTTAAAGCGACTGGAGCGATGTACGAGCAAGGAGCAGGGACAACAGGATCTATTCTCTATGGCGATTGCTAAGTTTGATTTACCTGGTGACGCCGGATTCCCGCTAAACTCCGTCTATGTGAAGCCCGAAAATCCGGACTTAATGCGTGAATATCTGCTGCAGTTGCGCCAGGAGACGGGCATTCGAGTGCTGGAGAAGGTCTTCGATACCACTGATGGCAAGCCCAACAAATGGTGGATCTCATTTGCCAAAAGGAAGTTTATGGAGAAGAGTTTATCTGGTCCCGGAGAACGTTTTTAAAAACGACTGTTAATTCAATTTAAAGACTGTTGAAATGTTGTTGTTGCAGCCCTGTCTATCAATGCGACAGTGTTGATAAACGTGTTGAAGCCAAAAGTGTTCGGATGTTAGGCGCCAAGTTTAAAACAAACAAATGAAAGACGATTTATAATCATTTATTAAAAATATTTTTGTTTTATGTCGTTTCGTTTTCTTGAAAGCCAATTAACATATGACAATAAAATGTTGTTGCAGCCCTGTCTATCAATGCAGTAGTGTTGATAAACGTGTTGAAGCCAAAAGTGTTTGGATGTTAGGCGCCAAGTTTAAAACAAACAAATGAAAGACGATTTATAATCATTTATTAAAAATATTTTTGTTTTATCTCGTTTCGTTTTCTTGAAAGCCAATTAACATATGACAATAAAATGTTGTTGCAGCCCTGTCTATCAATGCGACAGTGTTGATAAACGTGCTGAAGCCAAAAGTGTTCGTATGTTAGGCGCCAAGTTTAAAACAAACAAATGAAAGACGATTTATAATCATTTATTAAAAATATTTTTGTTTTATCTCGTTGTTTCGTTTTCTTGAAAGCCAATTAACACATGACAATTAAACAATAGCTTAAAACTAATAACAAAAAAAGTTGACAAAAAAAAAACATTGTGTAGAAATTAAACTTAAAATACGAGGACCATATAGAGTTACTAGGTATTCACATGATTATATCATATTTACAATATACAATACTTGGCAAGCAGAGGAACATCCCACGGATCAATTTAAACTTTAAACTGATTTATAATCTCAACAATACTTTGATACGTGCCTGTGACAATTCCCACCAGAGCAATAATCAGTATTGCGATATTCTTCAAATAGATGACGGTGCCAAGGCCCTTGGGCTCCTGGATGCGTATTACGAAATCAATAATAACTGGTATGACAAATGCCAGCGATGTCGAACATAATGATCCGATAAGTGAGATAAATAGACTCAGTTGTGGAACGACCAGAGCTACACCAACTGCAAATGAAAGAAAACTTTAAAACTTTGGATACAATTTTGGAAGAATTTGTTAAACTTACAGGTCAACATGACCATGATGAATCGCAACATCACCTGCATGGTGATGGGATACTTTTGGGCACAACTGTAGCCCCGTTTGACCGGGGGCCAAATGATTTTCATCATGACAAAGAACTGAATTGGGTATCCAAAGAAAACGCCCAAAGCGGCTATAATTTTGACGACCTGCGACATGCTGAAAATAAACACAAAATTTATATGAATACCTGGGACTCAAAACCGTTTACCGAAATTAACCGATTCCGAAAATGTCAAAAATACAAATATACAAAACAAAAAATTGTATTTTAGTATGTTGGGAAATTGTATTACTTTTTAATTTTTTAGTTAATTTTGGCATTTTTGAAAATTATTTTAAATTTTGGTTTTATTTCATATTTTTCAAATTATATTTTTAAGTTATATTATTAACATTGAAAAATACAAATTTAAATTTAGGCATTATTCATAACTTTTTTAATTTTTAGGAATAAAAGTGAAAACTAATTTTTAAGATATAGAGAAATTGGGGATCTAAAATTTTGCCCATTTCTTTTTAAGTTTTAAATTTTTGTAAACTCATTTTTGATTTGTGATCCCTGAATAAATTAGATAACAATGGATAAAATTGGGCAACTTACACCTCCTCCACTTCGAGATTTAGAGTAATGCTACCTTGAACATCATCGCCCCAACGCAGATAACTGACGAATCCCGTGAATATAAATATGGCTGTGATAAAGAACATGGTTACATTGAGTACACCAAATCGATGGGTGAACTTTGCCGGTTCTCCCATTGAATTTCGGAGTGGTAGAACCAATGCAATGCCCTCATATGAGAACAGAGCGGTGCCAAAGAATAACGATAGTTGCGTTCCACCAGTGAAATAACTACGTTCGCTAATTGATGGCATCGGTCCCTCGGAGAAGGCAATCGTAAGTGTGGCAATTAGGCCAAAGAGCAGAGCAAAGTTGGCCATCATCGACACTGGCGATATATACTTAAGATTGGTCATCAACGATGGTATCATCGCCGGCAGTAGTGTTATTAGCATTACCATGCTCATGCTTATATCTACGCCATTCTGTTGCAGAACCTGTGGGATATATTTCAAAATATTAGCGCCATTTCATGGTGTAATAATTACAACTATATATAATGATTAAATGTCTCAATGTTCAACTGATAACTGATTACAATGTTGACCTTAATTGTGTTGAAACGCATTGGTAAATCTTAAGATATACAGGTCTAAAATCTAAAATCAGGGATTAAAACCTTAACCGAAACCGTTGCCTATAACCGATAAAAACCGATTGAAATTTGTAACCGTAACAGTAAACAATTTTTTCCGCTGTACCGAAACCCACAAGCCGAAACTTTTTAAATCGAAATAACCGTTTAGTAACCGATTCATTTATAAGGGTTAATTTCGGATCTGGCCGTCGCAACTTTGATAACTTTGAACTGCCATAACTTTGTCAAAACTCAATCAATTTTAATGCGCAATGTAAATTTGAGCATGATTTTATCTCTAAATTCGTTCTGCATTTAAATTTTTTTCATTTTGAATATTTTGAAAATTTCGAATTTTTTCGAAAAATACCAAGGGGTAAGTATGTAAATTTTCAAAATTTTCAAAAAACTTAAAAATTTCAAATTGAACAAAATTTAAATGCAGAACGAATTTAGGGATAAAATCATGCTCAAATTTACATTGCGCATGGAAATTGATTGACTTTTGACAAAGTTATGGCAGTTCAACGTTATTAAAAATCATTAGATTACACTGGATCATTCCAGTAACCAGATAACATTATTTCCAGGCTAAATAGAGCATTAAGTCTTAAAACAATGAATAACGCTTCTTTTTATTTTACCGAAAACCTAAATTTTAATTTTTTTTTGTGAACCGAAACTATACCGGTATTTTTAAACCGAAACTTATAAAAAACCGATAACCGTTACGAAACCGATACTCCAAGATTTTTCATAACCGATAACCGAAAACCTTAATTCGAGCATAACCGAAACCGTAACTGAAACCGATATTCGATTCGGTTTTAATCCCTGTTTAAAATACAAAAAAAAAAAAATTCTCTACATTTCATACCCTTGATTTTTGACTGTTTTCTACTATGACAGCTATATCATAAATATAGTAGTCCAATTTAAACAACATTTTTTGAGGATTTATTGAGATTGCTGAAGATATTTAAAAACAAAAAAACAATAAAACTCCTATGACAGCTGTAATATATAGAAGTCTGATTTTAGTAGGTATAGGAAAATACCAAATATTCAATTGGTCAGATTTTTTAAGATATATAATATGGATTTTTAATTTACTTCTTATTTAATTATTCTTATCTATGGTTCTTAGAACAAGTTAAAATAAAAGAAAGATATTTAGATATTTTATACATTTATAAAAAAAATATTATAGTATCATCGGCAAGGAAATAAAAATACTGGCACAATCTTGTTTAATTGCATCATGACCGGGTTTTAATCGGATCTTGTTAATTCATTTACATACTTGCACAAAAAACTCAATGCAAGTACGAGTATAATAAAATATAGAAAAAATTTAAAATCAGAAATGTTTTTTTTTTGCAAAATAAATTACAGTTAGTCACGAAAATGTTTTGACAAAATCAAAAACATACACAATTTCTCATATGGATTTTTATTTTGTTTTTTTTTACTCTTTTCTATTGTTCTAAGAACAAGCTAAAAAATAAAGAAAATTAATTTTTAGCGAATTAAGCAATTTAAAAAAATAATAAACAATTATTTAAATTTTTAATCAAATCATAATAAATAAATAATAATAAATGAATAAATACAATAAATAAATATGTTTTTGACTAACAACATGTGAGTATTTGTTTGTTTTGTCAAAACATATACGTGGCATACTGTATGAGCTGAATATTAATTTGTTAATTAATATCAAATGCAAAACATAATTAAATAAAGTAAATACAAAAAATGAACTTTCCTGACTTGCTTGTTTGTCAAAACAATTACTTGGCATACTGTATGAACTGAATATTAATTTGATAATTAATTTCAAATTCAAATTATAATAAAATAAAGTAAATAAATAAATAATTACAAATTAATAAATACAATAAATAAATATGTTTTTGACTAACGTGACATGTGTGTATTTGTTTGTTTGTCAAAACAATTACATGACATACTGTATGAGCTGAATATTAATTTGTTAATTAATTTCAAATGCAAAACATAATTAAATAAAGTAAATACAAAAAATGAACTTTCTTGACGTGGTTGTTTGTCAAAACAATTACTTGGCATACTGTATGAACTGAATATTAATTTGTTAATTAATTTCAAATTCAAATCATAATAAAATAAAGTAAATACAAAAAATGAACTTTCTTGACGTGGTAGTTTGTCAAAACAATTACTTGGCATACTGTATGAACTGAATATTAATTTGTTAATTAATTTCAAATGCAAAACATAATTAAATAAAGTAAATACAAAAAATGAACTTTCTTGACCTGTGTTGTTTGTCAAAACAATTACGTGGCATACTGTATGAACTGATAATTAATATGTTATGCCTTTAAATTGCTGCTGTTGTTGTTGTTGCACTCACCTGGTAGAGATTCTCGGTGATAAACACAAAGTAAATGGCACAGAATCCAAATTGCGTAACACAGAGGAACATTTCGACAATGAGTTTCATGGCGCGGGACATGCAACGTAAAGGACGCGGTCCATATTCGAAGCACTTTTCAACCGTTTCCGGATAATCGTAGAAGATGGCACCTGGCGTTTTAGATACGGCTACTGTGGAGCCATTAATTAAAAGTCGTTCACAATGGACGCACATGATGGCTATAATGGGTAGCATCAATGTGGAGCCGATTAGGCCGCCATTCTTGAAGCAATCGCCCATGGCAAAAAGTCCCGCACCGACGCTGCCCTTGAAGAGATGGATGGATGCTTCCAGCACTGTTGTCGCATGTCGACGCTTCACTGTACTCTCCACATCACCCGCCGGCTGCTTCTCCGTTTGTTGTTGTTCCACCTGATTCGATGTCGAATTCGTATTCGTATTCGAATTCGAATTCGGATTTGTTATATTTAATACTCTGCCCATTTCGCCAGCTTCGATGGCCTTTTTTTGGTTGCGCTGTTGTTGTTGTTGTTCTTGTTGCTCCAGTTGTTGTTGTTGCTGCTGTTTCTAGAGAATGTTTTTGTTGTTGTTGTTTCAATTGATTTTTTATTTTCACTTAATGCAATAAATTTTTAGTTTATGTCTATTAAATATTTTATATTTTTTATATTAAATATATTTTAATTTCGTGTGTGCGTCTCGAACATAAATCCACAATTAAATTAAATGCAAAGACAAAGACGAAGACAAAGACGAAGACGGAGACGGAAAGTGAAACAAATGCGAAAGTAAAAGCAGAGTTAAAAGCAAAGCAAATTTAACGGTGCCTTAGATTAGCGAATAAACGGAGTAGAGGATGCGAGGGGGGCGGGGAAGCGAGGGGTGTTCACAATGCACACACACACACATAAGGTGGAGTCTTAACCCCAGTTAGCCGTTTGCATTTGCGCATTTAGCATCAATCCGTTATTCATATAATATGCACATCAATTTACTTAGTATTTTTTAATTACTAATTACTTTCTTTAATAAAAACGAGTATTTTTCAGGTTTCGAGAGGTTTTTTTTTCTTATTTTAATTTAATTTGCATCAAAATAAATTTAATGACACATCGAAAGATCACACAAAATTTTAAATTCGATCAAATATCAACAGTTAAAACGCTTTATTTAGTATTTTGAAATACTTAATAATGCATAAGTTTTCCACGATACGAGTGCAACAAATATAATATTTCAATAATTTCTATTTGTATTTTATACTAATTAATTTCTGTAATGAAAATAAGTATTTTCAGATTCCTTGAGTTTATTTTCTTTTTTTAAATTAATTCGCACAATAAGTGTGACAAAATAAATTTAATGACACATCAAAATATCAACAGTTTAAAGCTCAGTTAAAAAGATTTATTTAGTATTTTGAAATTCTTGATAATGCATAAGTTTTCCACGATACGAGTGCAACAAATATTTCCATAATTTATATATTTAGAATATGGAGTTTACACCTTTCTATATGTACTATGTACATACAGTATAACTTCTCTATAAGGAACGTAATTGAATTTTTATATAAATCATATTTTGGGATTTTCGTTAAGTTCTCTATATTATTTGAGTTCATTAGAGATCTATATAGATTTTATAGCACCGGATGCTCCTTTGATATGAATTTATTAAATTAAATAGCCTATAAATATTGGTATTATATTGTGCCACATTTGTGGGTTAATTATTATTAATATATGATTTATTGGTCTTCATAAATCTTGTTTATCAGCAAGATAGACTCTGATTAATGTGGGAAATGTGCAAATTTCTAGCTAAGTAATATTTTTTGCGAATAATCGTAAATTGCTACTAATGATAAAGTTGAAATTTTTACACTCATATTTAAACAAAGAATGATGTTTTTTTTTCAATTGATTTATTTAAATTTTTTATAAGTTTTTGTGTGTTAATTTCTCTCGAAAGGTTGACATAAATCAATAGAAACACATCGGTTGCTAAAACCTATCCATAGATACTTCAATCACATAAAAGATAGCAGATATTTATATTTATAGATAAAGATAAAGATAAGCTCTATCTGTACAAATCAGAACAGACACAAAATAAAACTACCGTGAACAAATACGATATTAAAATCAATATGCACCTTTTTTTTACTATCGTAAAATATTAATAAAAGAAAAAAATGTATTGTACACTTGTTGTTTCGATAAATTTAGCTTTTCGATAATTTTCGTTTTCGAAAACGTTTGCGATTTAAAGGAGCGTGTTGACGCGTCAAGAACTCAAACCAGACTCAATTCTCAATATTCGAATTGGCCAAGAGAAGCGACTGCGACTGCGACAGCGACTGCGACAGCGTTACGTATGTGTGTGTGTGTGTGTGTGAGAACAATACTCGGAAGAAACTCTGCAGTCGAAGTGCAAGACTATCAGATACCCTGCAATCTCTTCTGATCTAGTTATTTCATAACTTCTGTAAAATTTAAAGAAATAATAAATTAACTAACAAAAAATTTTAGAAATGAAAAATTCTAATTAATTGACTATTAAATACAAATAAAAATGAAAAATTATAATTAACTGAATATTAAATACAAATAAAAATGAAAAATTATAATTAACTGACCACTAAATACAATTAAATTCAATAAATCAAAATATGTTAAGTAACGATTAATTACTTTTCAATAATAAGTCGCCTTAAACATAATTCTTAATTGTACACTGATAAAAAAAATGTTCTTAAATCAAGATTTTGGTCTCAGAACTACGAATTTTGGTCTAAAAAATGCGTTGAGAACATAAAATTCTTAAATTTAGAAAACACATCTTGATTTTAAGAACATTTCAAATAAGAATAAGTTCTTAACTTAAGACCAAACAGTCTTAAATTCTCAAACCAAGGTGATTTAAACTTTAAGCTTTTTTTTTTTTTGATATTTATACTTTTTTTGGATTTATTTTTTGGTTTTTATAAATAGTTCGATTATACCTTTATTTCTTATTGTCTTCATATCAAATATGACATATTTATATTTTCTTATCAATTTAAGATTTTTAATTCTTATATTAAGAACTGCGAATTTTTAGATTAATATTCTGAATTTTATTAATTTTGTCTCAAAATGTTCTTATTTTAAGAACAAAATATTTAAGATGAATGTTCTTGATTTTCGATGTTGGTCTTTTTTTAAATTAAATTAGTATATTTTTATCGATTAGTAATTTAAAATATATGAAATATAATACATACATTTAAAATCATTTGTTAGTTATTCAACCTAATTATGCCCATTTTGAAAATTTGTATAGGGTATTAAAACACGATCAACGGCATTTCACACTTATACCTTGTATTTGTTAGTCTCTCTCACTCGACTCTCATTGTTCTCTATATTATTTAATGTTAATACACTTGTTGTTTTTTAGTGCAGCTTGCGAATTTTAAATTTTAATTGCTCATTGCACTGATTGCTTTGCTCTGGAGCTGAAATATACATGCATATGTAGGTTTCTTATCAATACAGCCAAAAAGCTGTTCAATTCGCATTTTAGCCAACTAATTGTTGTGGCTTATCGTTTCGATACTTTGAACATTCATCATGATTTCAGTTGTACAACAGTCGACAATGTCAGAAGATAAACAATTAAAGTTTTCGTGTGCTGCCTTAAACAGTTCTTACTTTAATAGGGTAGTTTAAGTCAAAACTAAAATAGAAATTGCCCAATAACTCAAATATTTATTTTTAAAATTTAGTTTTTTTACATACTTAAATATGTAGAATTTTCCGACTGTTTCTTACTATGATTGCTATTTATTGAGAATTTTTTTACAAGTTACATCAAAACACATTTATAAATTAATTAAATTGTCGCATAATTCAGAGACATTATTTAAAAAAAATGAACAAAATTAAAGAAATATTTTTTAATCTGCTTCAAAGTAATTTTTAATTAATCAACACTTGGTATTTATGTAAACGAGATGAATTCTGTCATACTATACATTGTATGTATACCAAATGTTAAAAAATATATCTCTCCAAATTTTCTGCAAATAATTAAAACTTTTGGGGCATTGTTGAATATAGATCCATATTTAAATCCATATTAATATTTAAAGCTCAATATGAAAAGTTTAAATGTCTCCAGAATAGATTATTATCTAATTTTAACTAATCATTATTATAGATTAAGCGGAGAAGTATTGTATATTATATATTTTCGAATTATTCAATTGAAAACTGCAGAAATTTAAATATTTTTCTTAAATTAGATTAATTACAAGTTGACAATTGCAAATAAGAATAAGTTCTTAATTTAAGACCAAAAAGTCTTAAATTCTCAAACCAAATATAAAAAAATAAGGCAGGTGTTTTAAACCTTATTTTTTTTTTTATATTTTTACTTTTTTTGGATTTTTTTATTTTTTATAAATATTCCGTTTATATGTTTTTTCCTTGCCTAGAGCGGGTTTCGATCCCTCGACTTGTTACCAAACTGAAGCGGCGACTCTAACCAGAGCGCCACGGTGTAATTATTGTCATCATATTAAATATGACATATGTTTTTATAATTTCTTATCAATTTAAGATTTTTAATTCATATATTAAGAACTGCGAATTTTTAGATTAATATTCTTAGTTTTATTAATTTGGTCTTAAAATGGTCTTATTTTAAGAAAAAAATATTTAAGATGAATGTTCTTGATTTTAGAATTTGGTCATTTTTTTCAGTGTATGTAAAATTCATTTCGATTAGTTCGTCAGAGTTATGTCAGGCCATATTTCGCAGTCGTATTATAAAACATCTTCATGCGCTTCGGCTGAACCAAAATAAAAAACCAGTGCACACTTTACATAAGGGGAAGGAAGTGGTTTGCTAGAGGAGGGAACAGGGATGGAAATAGAAATGAAAATAGAATAAAATCATAACAATGATGGCTTTTGTAGAAGGTCCATCACGTCGCAAGTTCAAGGAATTGCCGTACAATGCGGCGTATGAGCAATTTATGCACGTGCCGATCGAACGACACAGCAAAAAAAATATCGGAATCAACAACAAAACGAGGGAGAAGCGAAGTTCGGGGGGGAATGGGGAAAATATTGAAATTGTCATATTGTTATGGTTACGGTTATGGAAATGGAAATGGATGATATGACGAATAAAATATCAAATTCTTGGCCGTACCGCGGGCCGAGCATGAATTTTAAAGCGCAACAAGTTCGTGATGTTCGTTACACCTGCCACGCCCCCTTCTCTATAGACATTTACAGCTCTTATTGATTGTTGTTGTTGTTGCTATTCTTATTATTATTATTATTTGTGTGTAGCGCCAGTTAAATGAATTGCATCGAATTCATAACTTGCCGTTTGGACTCTTTCATATGTCGCTCATTGAGAAACAATCAATGATCATTCGATCTATCGATTCGATGTTTACGGAATTGCACAATTGGATTATATAAGTCACTGGTCAAATACTTAACGGAAGCATCATCAATCTAAAAATGCAACAAACAGATCGATTCACATCTCCATCAAAGATATCTTGGGAATGCAAAAATATTTTTTTGAAATTATGCACAAGATAATAAGTATAATAATTTGGGGTAAACATCTCAGTTCCTATATGGAATATATATTATATATTTTTTATCAGTACAAGAGCTAGAGACACCGAATTTGGTACGTACATTTTTTTGGATTTAATTAAGCAGATGAGGATTTAATTCAATTTTGAATGGTAAGACAAATTGTAGGAAAAATAAATATATAGATTTAGAATATTAGATTTGAACTTTAAAAAACATGATTCATGTCATATTCTTCATATTCGGATAAATAACACAAAAGTTATTCAACAAACAATTTGGAAACTAGGAAAATTGAAAGAAACAAATATGTATATACGGTTATGCTCGAATTAAGGTTTTCGGTTATCGGTTATGCAAAATCTTGGAGTATCGCTTTCGGAATGGCTATCGGTTTCTTGTAAGTTTCGGTTTAAAAATACCGGTATGGTTTCGGTTTCGAAATTAAGGTTTTCGGTTGACCAAAATAAGAAGCGTTTTTAATTGCTTTACATGAAAAAAGCCTTTATGCTCTTATTAGCCTGGAATATTATGTTATCTGGTTACTGGATGGTTACTGGATGGTCCTGCGTAATGTCGATTTTATCATAATTTGACCTCATATAAATTTGGTTTGAAAATTTTGATTATTTCAATTTTACTGATTTTTAATAACTTCGAACTGCCATAACTTTGTCAAAATTCTATCAATTTCCATGCGCAATGTAAATTTGTGCATGATTTTACCTCTAAATTCGATCTCCATTTAAATTTTTTTGTTTTTTTGTTCAAATTTACATTCCGCATGGAAATTGACAAACTTTTGACAAAGTAATGGCAGTTCAAAGTTATCAAAGTTGCTCAATAGCTGCGACGGCCAGAACCGAAATTAACCCTTATAAATGAATCGGTTACTAAACGGTTATTTCGGTTTAAAGAACTTCGGTTTATGGGTTTTGGTACTGTGGAAAAACATTTTTTCGGTTACGGTTTCAGTTACGGTTACAAATTTCAATCGGTTTTCATATGCTAGATATATAGACTAGAAATTTCGAAAACATGATTCATATCATGATCTCGAATTGTCCTGTGAATTTCATTATATTCGGTTAAAAAACACAAAAGTTATTCAATAAACAACATAAAATTATTTTGATGAGCATTTTAAAATTTTTTGGTGATTCTTGAAGATGGACACAGGGTATTCCCTAGTCCAGCACTGTCCCTTTTGATTTGTGTTGTGACCAATTTGAAGGGCAATCCGACATCAATGGCAAAACGATTTCGATTAGATAGATTTCTTTCGTATTAGATTAATTTGTGACAGAGAGCTGCAACGGGTAAGAAATGTTCGATCAGGCTCGAACATTGACTCGAACTCATTATGATTTTTTCATTTTGTTTGAGCGAGCGGAGCGGATCGTTTGAACTGAGCGTTTGAGTCGAACGCTCAGTTCGAACCACACCGTCAGAAATCATGATGATCGTTTGTGATCGTGCGTTTTTGTTTAATCACGAGTCATGATCGTTCTGTTCGTTTGTGCTCCGAACGCTCATGGTAGCCGAGATACAATATACTCCAGTGCCACTCGAGTTCAAACTCGAGCCACTCGAAAAAGCAAAATGTGCAAGCACGTAGCAGCGTTTACGCTTACATTACATATACGTACGTATATGTGTACATAAATGAAATAGTATGCACTATGCTTAAAATATTTCTATAATTTTAATTGATTTAAATAAATATACAATGAAAATATTAAAATTTGTATACAGAGTGGATAAAAGTAGCATTTTTTTTTCTACTTGTTACCCGTAAAGTTTACAGGTATATTTTATTCGTTGCAATGCATGAATGAAACAGGCGGACGTACCCTAAAACTGAGCCCAACTGATGGGTTTTTTTTGACAATTTGTATTTTGGGCGTACCTGATAAAGTGTGTAGTTAATAGGTAATAAATACATGAAAGGCTTCAAAATTTTTTGGCCGACGGGTTACAAGGTTTCCCACGTACTTTTGGAAATTTTCGCAAATTTTATAAGAAGGTAATAGATAGGTAGATAATTAATGTCTTTTTTGCAATTGTGGACCTGAATGGTTGTCCCAATTACAAATTAAATTTAGTCAATGAGCATAAGAAAATATAAAAAAGTATAACTTTTAGAATAAAGTCAATATTAATTAGTTACATTCGTTAAACATTCATAAAAAAGTTTAGTCAAAGAAATGTTTGAAGCATTAGATCTTATTTTAAAAATAAATAAAATCGAATATAAGTAATACATTTTAAAAGTATTTTTCAAATAAAATAAATTCTGTGTTTTATTGTTTTTATTTTCTTTCAATAATACAAACAATAAAAGTATAAAAATGCTGACACGTATGTAAACGCTCGCATATGCACCACAAAACCATTACTCATTTATGTATATACCCAAACAAGGGGTCGTACACATACGCAAACGAAGGCGTGAACAGATACCCAAACGGACGCTCGTTTAGATACACAAACGGACACTCGAGTGGCTCGAGTGTCTACCCATACGCACACGAGAGTCATGCGCTCAAGTCATACCCAAATCGTCCGTTCATTTGTGTATCGTCATAAACGGCACACGATCGAGCAGAGTAGTTCGTAAACAAGAAATCGTGTCCGTTACACGATCGTAAACATAGACACGCACAACTCGAACGAACACATTGCGGCTGAGCCGCTGGTAGATTAAATTGAATTTTTGGCAATGGTGAGCGCTCATACACGAACATACCCGTTGCAGCTCTCTGATTTGTGAGGCTAATCAATTGTCCTATTGTACTCAATACTCATATTCGTTCATATATCATATAAAGCATGGAATTCCGGGAGCATGCCAATTGAAAATTTAGCAATCGATCGTTTGATTTCCATCTGCTTCCTTTACCCATAAAAAGCTTTCGCAGAACGATAACGAAATCGTATTAATTGAATCGATAGATTGCCCACTAAATTAGATAATGATAATGCTAATAAATGGCTGCAGTTTGGAAAGTATTAAAGTTCATGTTCTGAATGAAAGTGTTTTCGGATATTCAATTATATTGAGCCAGTTATTGTTTATTTATCTATATATTTTATCGGGTTAATCAGACTGTTTTTTCTTATTTTCTTGATTTTATTATTTATTTGTTTTCCTTGGTTTTCTTTTCAATTTAAAAGTAATTTTTAAATTGAAAAACTCAAGCGATTTGAATTATTTGAATAAAGCACAATATTTCTATAATTTAAGAAATGTTTAAGCTTCTTCATTGTTTTCCACCTCTTAAATTAAAGATTTTAGTTTTATATCGTTTGTGTATACATAATATTTGTATCCTGTATTTATTTTTTTTTTTTTATAGATTTATGTATTTAAAGATCAATAATCCAAAAAAAAAATCCTAAAAACTTCACCTCTCTATTTGAAATTATTTTGTGCAGCAATGAAGAAGAGTCGACGATGAGGAAGGCGACATTGTGACGCCAATTTGCAAAACAAAGTAAAGTATTAATTTTAAAGGCAAATTGTGTTAGTCAAGTTAATAAAATTGAACAACTGATATCATAATGTACTTACTTAAGGAAAGAAAGCACAGAAATTTAAAAATATACTCGTGTAAGCTTAGAAAAAGAAGAAAAACAATTAATTGCTTTTGGCAGACGGCAAGAAGACATCTCATGATTTATTTACACTTACAAAATATAATTGTCTACAAAAAAAAAAAAAAACTTAGACAAAGGGAGGCAATTTACAACTAGTTTTTTTTAAATAATATATATATGTATTATCCTTAAGATATTTGATAAGTTCGGTGATTGTTGCTATTCGAGATGGGGGCGCTTTAATGGACTTCCTCCTCGCCAAAGTGGGCGACAATGTGCTTGAGGCTCTCGTAGGAGCCGGTGAAGAATCCCAACAGTGCCAGCACCAATATGATGAGATTCTTAGCACAAATCCAGATGCCGGGTCCCTTGTTGGGTTCACTGCGTGCAATTAGCTCAATGACGGGCGGAAAGACGAGGGCCAATGTTGTGGAACAAAGTGCTCCGATCAGGGATATGAATAGACCCAAGGCGGGCACAAGTTCCGCTATCGCCACTAAATTGATTTGATTCCAATCATCGATCATTATTGTTGTCATCCTCAGGCTACTTACGGGTTAAAATCACGAGAATGGTGCGAAAGATCAGCTCACCGGAGAGGGATCGTCCCTCGATGCCGCACATTTGCTTCGTGCTCGGCCACATGACCTGGACGGCGACAAAGAACTGCAGCGGATAACCGAGCAGGACTCCCATGGAGACCATCAACTTGACCGCTTGTGCCAGGCTGCAGATTGGATTGGAGCAAAGGATTTCGAAATGTCAACGATCCGATTCGCAGCATTTTTTAAAATGCTTTAACTAAACCAAGGCTGCAAACCGGTTCGATTCGGATTATTAGGCAGTCCGAACCGCATCACGAACCGAACCTATGAAATTATTTACCACGCGAATCTGAACCGAACCAATTACTTAAATAAAAGATTCACTTCGAAAAAATAAATAATTTTCAAATGCTTTGCTTTTCTATTATTTTGCAACTACTTAGGACTTTGAATAAAAATTAGTCATATTAAAATCTTTAAATAAATTGAAATTATTTTCAAAATTCGATTTTTTTTAAACAAAAAAATTTAATTGGTTTAAAAAATCGAAAAAAAAATTAAATTAGTAGAATATTATTTTGCAATTATATTGAAGCAAAATTTGAAGTCAGAGTATAAAGACTCTGAATAAAAATTAGTCATATTAAAATCTTCAAATAAATTTCAATTATTTTAAAAATTCGAATTTTTTTTAACAAAAAATTTAATAGGTTTAAAAAATCGAAAAAAAATTGTAATTTAATAGAATATTATTTTTTAAATTTAATTGAAGCAAGGTTCGAAGTCAAACCTTTGATTCAGAGAGTATATAGACTTTGAATAAAAATAAGTCATATTTAAATCTTCAAATAAATTTAAATTATTTTCAAAATTCAAAATTTTTTGAAATAAAAAATTTATTAGGTTTACAAAATCTAAAAAATTAGTAAATCAATAGGATATTTTTTTTTAAATTAAGGTTAAATAGACTTTGAATAAAAATAAGTCATATTTAAATCTTCAAATAAATGAAAGTTATTTTCAAAATTCAAAATATTTTGAAATATAAAATTTAATAGGTTTTAAAATCGAAAATAAAAAATGGTTCAGGGGGCATATAAACCGTTTCGCGAACCGAACCTAAGTCCTGCTGTATGGTTCGAAGCACAAAAAACGCAAAAAAAATCAAATCAATAGAATATTTTGGTTCAGGAGGTATTTAAACCGGTTCGTGGTGTATGGTTCGAAGCACGAAAATTTTGTTGGTTTGCAGCCTTGAATTTAACTCTTTATTTTTTGTTGTCGTTATGTTATGTTATGAGGTTTGCTCACATGGTATTGCCGAGATTAAGGGTTAAACTGCCGCCAACTTGTTCGCCCCATTTCATATAGCCAACGGAACCGGCGAACATGAACATGACGGAGACGAGGAACATGCCAACATTGAGGACACCGAGTGTACTCTCAAACTGTCGTGACTTGCGCATGGCATTCTTCAATGGCATCACCAGAGCGATGCCCTCGAAGGCAAAGATGGCGGTGCCGAAGAAGAGAGCCAGCTTGGAGCCGTTCGTCCAGTAGGCGCGTTCCGTAACCTCCGGCAAGCCATCCTTAAGTGCATAATATAATGTGATCGCCAGTCCAAGGATCATGCAAACATTGGCAATTAACGATACCGGAGTCAACCATTTTAGATTCGTAATCAATGAGCTCAACAGGACGGGAATGAAGGCCAATAACATCACCAGATGGACATTCATATCAATGTCATATGCGTGCAGAATCTTCCAGTTGAAGGAGTAATCAGTCTTCAAATACTTCAACGCATCCTCGACTGTCACTCACCTGCTTCACATTCGTACTGATGAACACAAAGTAGATGCAACAGAATCCCAACTGTGTCACACAGATAAAGACATCAACCAATCTTCCCATGGTGCGGGACCAGCCCCTCAGCTTAATTGGTCCATTCTCAAAGCATTGTTCCACTGTCACCGCATAATCGGCACAGACCTCATCACCTCGAAGATCCCGCATCTTCTTGGAGCACGCAACGAGCACATGCTGGCAATGTATGCAGATGACGGCGATGACAATGGTTAGAATTGGTGCCACTATTAATCCACCATTTTTGAACGCATCTCCCATGGCAAAGAGTCCCGGTCCAATGTTGCCCTTGAACAGATGCACAATGGTCTCCAGGTAGCTGCATTTTGGTAAATCATCATATCATATCACGAAATTTGTTTATCGATTTCGATCTGCATTAAGTTCAGTTTGTTAGGTTTAGATTTTTGGGGACTCAAGGAGATATTGGAGATTGGATGGTGATGAGATCTGGGAGGGGGGGTTATTATCCATAATTAAGCCTGGTAAAGTTTTAATAGTCCTAAATGTTGCTTTGTTATCAATTTTATAAGCTGGGTTAATTGGTGGAATTAAGTCAGATCGGATAAGTGAATTTTGTTGGGATTGTGTTAGTTCCTAATGTCCAAATATCTTTTGGTTAATAAGGTTTGATTTGTAAAGCATTTTTCGGATAGGTTAAATGATTTATTGGTTAGACAGGAACTGTCAGTTAATCCGAAATTAATCAGAATTCCTTCCGTTTAAATTCAATGTAATGCGGTGTCAGAAGTTCCGTAATTCCGGATTTTCCTAAACCAAGTACAAAACACTTGATTCAAGCACGATTTTTCTCAACAATATCTTAATTTTCGGGGTTCTATACATTTTTTTTAAATTACATCAAATATTTGAGGATTTCTTGACTATTTAAAGTTGAGTCCGCATATTGTTTTAATTTAACAATAATATCCCAAATGCATGCTTAAAAAATGCACGCTAAAATCAAGAATTTTAAACTTGAATTTTAGAATTGTTTTTTTTTCTAACTATGTAGCAGTTGTTAATTGGTTGAATTAAGACATTGGTGAAGTAAAGATAGATCTTAAGTCGTAAGGCCTTTGATTGATTAATAGTTAGTTATAGTGGCAGTTGATTGAGGTGTAATCCTTTTTTGGTATAGCTTTGTAGAAAGTGTTAGTTGGTTATATAGTAGGTTTTAATCTTGAGGTTATTTCCGAAACACAAATGTAATTCTGTTGCAGGGAAATTTGTTTGAAATTGCTGAAGTTAATAGATTGAACAGTTCCAGGTTTTTGTAGAAATTTTTAGTGGGTTGAAGAAGATTGTGGTGCGAGTGAGTTAGGTCCTTAAGTCCGAAGATCCTACAGTCCAAGGTCCATTGGTTAGCAGTAATAAAATGAAGTTGAGTTCAGGACTTTTTTCGGTTTAGACTTTAAAATAAATTCCGAAATTGTTGGATTAAATTGTTATAGTTGATTATCGGGTAGGAAGCAGGATGGATTTATCAGGATTTTTTTTTTTTTTTTTTTTTTTTTTTTTAGTTTAATAGATTATTATAGACAGAAGACTGTGGTGCGAGTGGGTTGAGTCCTAAAGTCCGAAGATTCTACAGTCTTAAGGTCCATTGGTTAACAGAAATAAGATCAGAATTTAGCCGAGTCCTTTTTCGGATTAGACTTTTAGATAAATTCCGAAATTGTTGAATTGATTAGTTAAAGTTGATTATCGTGGGTGGAAAGCAGGATGGATTCAGCGGGAATTATTTATAAGTGTTTTATTTTTCACTTGGAATTATTATTGAAGAGATTTGTTAGCTTTTTAGATGGAAAAGACTTGGAATATGTTAGGTTATCCTCATAATGAGTTTGGTTTTTCCGATTGCAGATTATTGGGAGTTAGAAAAGGATTTCGAGATCTTTTGAGAATCTGTTAGTTTGGTTGGTTGGTTGGTTGGTTGGTTGGTTGGTTAGTGCATTCCATTAGCCATACCTTGTGGGTGGATGATAATCCCCCTCAACATCCGCGGGTTGCTTTTGAGTAACTGCAGCAACAGTTGTTGTTCCTGTTGTTGTTGCTGTTCCTTCAGATTCCTGTGCTGATCTCGGCGGCATCTTTGAATTGTTGATGCTGCTGTCTTGATTGGAATTGCTTTGGACTGCAGTCTGTGGGATTTTAGGTGCCTTTTTTTTGGTTTTAAGTGGTTGGGGGGAGGGTATTTGTTTTGAGGGTAGTTGGGTGAGTGAAAAGAAAAGCAATGATATCAGATATCAGTTTTTTTTTTATATGCTTTTTAACCGGTCAATTGTCAGAGGCGAACGCCCAGTTGATGACTTTTAATTGCCTCATTTTGGGCAAATAATTCCGGTTTCGAAACATTTTTTAATTGGTTCATATCAATCAACCGATAAGACTTTTAAATAAACTTAAATAATCATTAAAAGACATGGTTCCTAATTAAATAACACTCTTTTTATGCATTGTTCTTAAATTTGATCAAATTTAAGGCATAAACAAATTCTTTTTTAAAAATATATGAAATCTCTTATCAAATAAGAAACGATTTTTCCGTTTTGTTGCGGTTGATCACATGAAAATTGATGAAAATTGTAAACAATGAAATATTTACATTAGTTTAAATAATAATCACGACACGGGGAATCACTTTCATATGGAAAATGCACATATATCTAAAGTACAGTGGGACCTGCCATATGAGGATGCTTACAATTTATTATTATGACTGCTAAAACGATAAATACTTTTATGATATTTACGATATTTGGCCAAGATTTATGATTTGAATTGTGTCGGGTTTTTTCCTCCTTATCATAAAATGACAGAGAACGCAATTAAGTGAATTCATAAATACAAATGCTGATTATTTTAACACAATTGACTACGAACTTATTAATTTAACCACTTTAATTGTTGTACCTACAGTACATTGTTATTTGTATATAACTATTACAAATTAAAATTAGCGGAGATCAGAACAACAACAGCAGCAATTAAATAACTTCCCCATGCACAGCTCAAGGTACATACATCCAATAAAAAGTAGAAAACCCAAACAGTTTTATTGAAATTTAAAAAACAAACGAGATTATTCAATTCGCGTTGCATGTTAATATTTATATGTACATATGTATCTCACGGATACTATCTATCTGTGCATGTGTCATTTTAATGATAATACTATCATAAGCATGACTGGATTTAGTTCAACAACATGTGGAACAGTATATAAACATTTATTACAGCTTTAAAGAATGATAATAATTGAGATTTAGCTCTAATTTGATTTCAACTGATTTTTTGTCGACCAAGTTACTTAAATTTAATTTGAATAAATTATGACTCATATTTTATGACAGTTTAATGAATGCTAATAAAGGGTATATTGAATCTACTCAATATATAAAATTGAAAATAATTAAAGTATAAAAAGTATTCAACAGGCAGTCGAAAGTTACTTTTTCATTTTTTATTTAGTTATTTATTTATTTGTTTATTTATTTATTTATTTATTTATTTATTTATTTATTTATTTATTTATTTATTTATTTATTTATTTATTTATTTATTTATTTATTTATTTATTTATTTATTTATTTATTTATTTATTTATTTATTTATTTATTTATTTATTTATTTATTTATTTATTTATTTATTTATTTATTTATTTATTTATTTATTTATTTATTTATTTATTTATTTATTTATTTATTTATTTATTTATTTATTTATTTATTTATTTATTTATTTATTTATTTATTTATTTATTTATTTATTTATTTATTTATTTATTTATTTATTTATTTATTTATTTATTTATTTATTTATTTATTTATTTATTTATTTATTTATTTATTTATTTATTTATTTATTTATTTATTTATTTATTTATTTATTTATTTATTTATTTATTTATTTATTTATTTATTTATTTATTTATTTATTTATTTATTTATTTATTTATTTATTTATTTATTTATTTATTTATTTATTTATTTATTTATTTATTTATTTATTTATTTATTTATTTATTTATTTATTTATTTATTTATTTATTTATTTATTTATTTATTTATTTATTTATTTATTTATTTATTTATTTATTTATTTATTTATTTATTTATTTATTTATTTATTTATTTATTTATTTATTTATTTATTTATTTATTTATTTATTTATTTATTTATTTATTTATTTATTTATTTATTTATTTATTTATTTATTTATTTATTTATTTATTTATTTATTTATTTATTTATTTATTTATTTATTTATTTATTTATTTATTTATTTATTTATTTATTTATTTATTTATTTATTTATTTATTTAACGTCCACTAAAAGCAGTCGACAGAGAGAAAAAAATATTTATAAATTAAATCTTAAATACAATTATAAAATAAAAATTAAATATTAAATAATATTATAATAAATTTAAGTTCGTAACTGAAAGATTAAAAAAATAATAAGTTTAAGTTTAAGATGGGAGTATTCAAAAATGTAATAATTGATCCAACATTTGTTGCAGGGTTTGGGGAAAACCCAGAAAAATCCAATCAAATCAATGGTGTGTTAGTTTCTACTTGATTTTGCCTTTCATCTTAGTATAGAGTATCTTTAAGTCGACTTTCAGCTAAACTAACTGTAAGCTGACTGAAGAAATTTAAGATGCCATATTTATATGTGC
This sequence comes from Drosophila kuntzei, assembly GCA_035042165.1. NCBI lineage: Eukaryota > Metazoa > Arthropoda > Insecta > Diptera > Drosophilidae > Drosophila > Drosophila kuntzei. The sequence continues at coordinate 194,801 of JAWNLU010001869.1, read as the reverse complement.
ATACACTGATAAAAAAAATGTTCTAAAATCAAGATTTTTGTCTTAGAGCTAAGAATTTTGGTCTAAAAAATGCGTCGAGAAGATAAAATTCTTAAATTTAGAAAACACATCTTGATTTTAAGAATATTTCAAATAAGAATAAGTTCGTAATTTAAAACCAAACAGTCTTAAATTCTCAAACTCAAAATAAATAAGGGCAGGTGTTTTAAACTTTAAACTTATTTTTTTTTTATATTTATACTTTTTTTAGATTTATTTTTTACTATAAATATATATTTTTTCCTTAGCTAGAGCGGGTTTAAGATTTTATATTTTTATATTAAGAACTGCGAGTTTTTAGATTAATATTCTTATTTTTATTAATTTGGTCTTAAAATGTTCTTATTTTTAGAGCAATATATTAAAGACGAATGTTTTTGAATTTAGAAGTTGGTCTTTTTTTCAGTGTATGTACATTTTTCATCTTAAAGACTTAAGATTATTTCTTTCATTATGAATGAAATGTATATACATAGAAGTATCTCGAGGATTAATCAATGAAATTGGTTAGTAACTGAAATACTATTGAGTGAAGTCTAGAAATTAAAGACAATTTTATTAACTATGAGAAGCAAGGAAATCTTTAGCTATTATTTATAGCGGGAAATATACATACAAATATTTATTTTATAGTGCAACAAGACAACATTAAGTTTGGAGTAGCATGTCAAATTCATTAATAAATTACAAAAATTATAAGCGAATTATTTGAAAGCAATTGCCGCCCTCCTTGAGATTGCGGTACAACGTGTCGGATAATTGATGAAGGCGAAATCAGGGACAGGAGAAGGAAACGAAGGGAGGGGAGGGATCCGATAATGTGACGGCATACACTCAAGTGTCACAACGATATGGTATACAGAAAATCCGGGGGATAAGGAGAGATTGAGGTGGGGATTGACAAGAACTGGGTCTCTGGGCTTTATAAGCACCTTGTGTAAATCTAGACATCACATTTGTGACGCTTATCGACAGCTACTAAAAAAACACTTAAAACGCTGGCGTTATAAATTCTGTTGTTGCTTGTTATTCACTATAACAACAGGTGTCTAGAGGAGGGAGGTGGGAATGTTGATCAAACTATGCTAAGGAAAAATACCCTATGATAAGCTAAATGGAATATACTCGTACTTCCTAGTGCGATCACTCAAACGTCTCACAAAAATTCTCCCACGCAATTATTGTACTCATATTAAGTATTTGCGTGATCCAAGAGGGTAGAAAGGGAACAGGGGGAGGGGGGCACACCATAAATGCTGTGATATACATACAAACATACAAGCATATTCTTGTTATTCATTTGACGCAGCCTTATTCAAGTCAATTCAATGTCTTTGAGTGGAAATTTTCCATGCACGTCAAGGTTTTCAGCACTTGGAACAGTGGTGTACTCTTAACCATTGAATGGACATGACAGGGATCTGACTAGTGACAAAAATAAATGCTGGGGGGGGGGAGGGTACATTGGGTTCAATGTACGCAACATTCTCTTATCATTGAAAATAATCAAAATATCAGTTGCCGGAAATGTGACAAGATTTATTAAGGAAAAATACTTTTGACAAGATGATGTAAATATTAAGGATATATGTAGACACGTATTCAAAAGTATATTCACATTTTTTTATATTAAAATAACATCTGGGAAAAAGATATAATCCGCATTTAATAAAAACATGACAGTGTTTAGTAAAAAGGAATGATTGAAAAGTAAATCAACTGAATTTTAGTTTTAAGATATAAATCCGTTTTAGTATAGGCAACTTTTTTTATTATTTTAAAAGGTAACATCTGGGAAAATTTATAATATTCAATTTTTTTTTTATATTAAAATAAAGCGAACATCTGGGAAAAAGATATAATCCGCATTTAAGAAAAACATGACAACCAATATAAGTATTTAGTAAAAAGGAATGATTGAAAAGTAAATCAACTGAATTTTAGTTTTAAGATATAAATCCGTTTTAGTATAGGCAATTTTTTAAATTAATTTAAAAAGCAAACATCTGGGAAAATATAAAATCCACAGTGTAAATCAACTGAATTTTGTTCATTTGAATCTAAATTTTATTTTTATTTTTTATTTATTCATTATTAAATATCATCCTAGCGCTAAAAGGTCTCACTTATAAATTAGTCCACTATTCACACTGTTTGTTTCAAGATATCAATCAAGTTTATAAGCTGAAATTCTGAAATTTACTTGATAGCTTGCAATTCTAACTAAACTATAATATTTTTGTTTAACACATAATTGCATTTGACAATAACAAAAAAATCTATGATTTAAATTGCAATCAGACGAGTAATAAGATTTATATATAGTACATATACTAATGCCTGTAGCTTAAAGATAGAACTGTGCCTCAAGGAATTTTACCTTTAAACCTAAGAAACAAAATTACTCAGTTGATTCATTCTTTAAAAAAAAAGTAGTTTTATAATAAGTTTGTTATATTTATTATGTATTTAATTGGATATAAATTTGTTATTCTTTTAAATATACGTAGTATATTTAATTTCTTATCGTTTTAATTTATTTTTTTATTTATTCTTGTTGTCAATTCTTTACACATGCGTTGTGCACTTTCGAAATAACTCTACAGAAATGTGTACGGCACACTTTATGAACTCGTATCTCTGGTTTGTTGGGCATATAATAATTCTGTCACTATATGTGTAACGCGTGGCAGACCCCATATTATATATATGATATATATATATATATATATATATATTTACACATGTAAACATTGAAATAGGTGTGAAAAACGTGTATTCTTTTAAATTGCATGCGATTCTTATCGTTTTTTTCCTGAAAAACTTCGATGAGTTTACAAAGTACTCAAGATTTATGATTAAAAAAACTTATTTTGAAGATATTAAATAAAAATGCAATTTTAATAATATAATAAAATTGAACATTAATATGTGTATGTAATTAAATGACAAATTAGATGTAGAATTTCATTGACAAACAAATTAGACTCTTAGTCTTAAAGCTTTCTTTGAAACATCATACAGACTATTACATCAGAGTACTACTATATCATATAGTTGCATAGGAACGATAAAAAGAATATCAAAATTAAGTGTTGTTTTTGAGATACAAATCAAATACAATCCAACTCACAAGTATCAAATACATCCAGACCAAATATATTTCAATCTATATCGATCTATATTATATAGTTATCAGATAAATAATAATAAAGTTGAATTTTTAGATACAATATATTTTGAAATTTTTATTTTTCTATTAAATTTTCTTCTAGATTTGCGAACGCTTTGTTTTTAAAGCATTTCAAAAGCATAATAACATAAAATATTCATACTTATTTCTGTAAAATTTGAAATATCTATGATTATATTGTATACTTTATATATAATATTCATTCTATTCAAAATTAAATAAATTAAAAAGAATGCCTTTATGTTTTTTTAATCTTTATAAGTTCAATAAACTCTTTGTTTTCTTTCTAGTATATGGTTTTAAATGTATCTGCTTGTCAATGAAAATAAAATGATGAAAATATTTTATACAATTTATCATTTTATTAACAATATACAATAGAGTATCTTACTCAGCTTATTCTCGTGTTTTATTATTTATTTATTTGTTTATTTATTTATTTGATTATTTGTTTATTTGTTTAGTTGTTTATTTGTTTATTTATTTATTTGTTTCTTTGTTTGTTTATTTATTTATTTATTTGTTTATTTACTTATTTATTTTTTTATTTATTTATTTATTTATTTATTTATTTATTTATTTATTTATTTATTTATTTATTTATTTATTTATTTGATTATTTGTTAAATTATTTATTATTATTTATTTATGAATTTATATATTTATTTATTTAACGTAGCCTAAAATCAGTCGACAGATAGAAAAAATAATTCATTACATATTATTTATTTATTTATTTAACGTCGATTAAATGCAGTCGACCGTTAGAAAAAATAATTAAATAAATTAAATACAATTCGAAAATTAAAAATTTAATTAAATAATAATAAATTTTAATTCATAACTGAAAAAATATAAAAAAATTTAAATTTAAGCTGGGGGTTTTCCAAAATGCAACATTTGTTGCAAGGCTTAAATACAGTTAAACTTAATATAATTTAATGAATCCTGCATTGTATAAAGTATCTTAAAGATGCAATTATAAACCGCAAACCATATCTAATTAATGAACTTATTAATGAATCAACTTAAGTATCTGACAGATGCATAAGTAGCTAAAGAAATAATTAATGCCCCTAGAAAACGACGCCTCTGTTGACATGTGCAACAGCTGCGACTCTATGAATGCTACTAAATGTTGTTGTTGCTGTTGTTACGTTTGTTGTTGCTGCTGTTGTTGCTGTTGTTGTTGCTGTTGTTGACGCTGTGTTTGCACTTGAATTTGCATTTGGAAAATGAAAATGAAGTTGCTTTTCGAGATTTTCGCATGGGAATCGAACGTAACTGGTTTTGTCATAACACAAAAACATTTATGTAAATATTTATAAAAAAAAAAAACTATTAAAGGTATAATTGTTTTAAAGATACACACTGAAAAAAATACATTGATTTAATTGTAAAATAATTAAAGAAAGCGAAAAAAAAACAAATGTAACACAAATTTTGAGTGTTTAATTTTGTTGAGTTTCGTTTTTTATTATTTGGCAAACGCACACACACACACACAAGTACATAAGCAATAAACACACACACACACACACTCTACACACCTCTGCATCCATGTTGTTGTTGTTGTTGCGGTTGTTGTTGTTGCGATTGTTGTTGTTGCTTCGTCGAGAACTCGGTCAATGCACGAGACGTCGGGCAAAATAAATGGACGCGTAATTTGGTAAATTCTTTTGGCGGGTTTTTAATTTTTTTTTATTTTTGTTTTCTCTTTATTTGCGTTAATGATTTATTTTTATTGGCCTCTGCATTAAATTGCAGGCATTGTTCTTTGTTGTTGTTGTTGTTGCACTTGCTTTCCTTTTGTTTCTCCTTGTTACCAATTTCGTGTCATGAATTGTTATTGGGGGATATGAATCCGTTAAAGACGGTCGGTTTATGGCTCAGAACGCAGCGTGTGTTAATCGCTTCACGAAATCATCAAGACTGACTGACGGTGCCATATTCACTGCCGGCTCCCATTGACGCTGACGTCGCTGCTGACGTTGCTGCCACCGTCGCTGCTGACGTCGCTGCTGCTGCCATCTGAATTTAACTTGGCGCTGTCGCCTCTGCCGTAATCGTGACGCCGTAACTTATTGCGGTCACAATTTTGGCTCTTGTCTCACTTTATCTCCACCCCACACTCCCCTCTCTCTCTCTCTTTCTCTCTTGGATTTTCTCGCTCTCTCTCTCTTAAATCTTACGGCGTTTTTTAAGACTCATCCGTGGGCTGCCTCATGATAAAAATATTTGTGACGTCGCTCAACACGTTCAAGATCATTTTACGGAATCCGTTCTAATGCCTCAACCGGTTATTTTTTATTTTTTTTATTTTCGAATATTGTTTTTCTTTTCTTTCTCTTTTTTTTTTTTGTATTGATACACCCGCAATCCCCTTCCCACGATGCTTTGCTCACGATACCGCAACCTAACGTGCGTCCAATTGAGCGGCTGTCCAACAGGTTGTCACTCAGCTGATGCCAAGATCGCATCGGCAGGGCATCAGCTGAGGAGGAGGAGGAGGAGGAGGCCTTGTTGATGCCACCAAAGTTAGGGTATTCTCGGGTATACAACAATTTATCAATTTATCAGGCACTCAAAATTAACTAAAGTTTCAAAACTTTAAATAAACCAAAATTAATATAATATAAAGCACTTCGCGAAAATTAATACAAAAGACCATAAAAACACGGCTTACTTTTAACCGGTATTAACCGATTGAAACTGGTAACCGAAAACAATATTTTCTTTATACTGAAACCGATATTATTCACACCGAAATAACCGATTCATGTATAACATCAATCAATCATTAATTTCAAATAGGTTTTTAACGTGTAATCATCGCTTTTTAAACTTTGATTTTAATTTCAAAAAAGGTATCTTATTAATATAGATTTTTTTTGAATTGAAAAAATTTTTGTTTGCATATTAACAAATTTTTAAAAATTTTTCAACTAATTTTTTTATTTTTTTGAACCGAAATTATAACGTTTTTTCGGGTAACCGTTTCAAAATCGACATAAAAATATTTAGCGTAACCGATAACCGAAAAACAAAATGCGAACATAACCGATACCGTAACTAAAACCGATATTCGTTTCGGTTTGATACCCTGCAGAAAAATATATTGAGTGAAGTGAAAATTTGCAATAAGTTTAAAGAAAAAAAATCGTTTTTATTAAAATTTAGTTTCTAGAACAATGTGGCAATTTGACATTTGTTATAACGAAGTTTACTGTAGTAAAGAAATAGTGGTACTTCACTGTAGTAGAGTAAAGGATTACGTATTTGAAAAATAATCGATTGAAAAATCAATATGAAAGATTTTGCTTAAAATTTATACATTATTTTTTACTATGTATTTATTTCAGTTTTTAAAGAATGTGACGGGAATGCGCAAACATTTTTCAAACCATATATTTTCAAGAACCCCTGAATCGAATGTTTAAATTCGAGTCTTCGAACACAAAAAAAATTATTTTAATTTACAAATTGTGTTTATATAATTGGTAGATTTGTTAAACCGATAATATTGTTGAAATAAAAAATTGATATAATTAATTATAAATGATTTATATTCCGATATTTTATAATAATTTTTTTTAAGTGTATTTAGTAGTCATGTGATTAGTGGACAAAGATATTGGCAGCACTTCAAACACTCGGAAAGTATTTATAAGATAAATGTTCGATTCGCCTGACGGCAATTGACAAACAACAAAAAGAAAGGAAATAAAAATGAGTTTTGTGTCTTTTCTTTTTTCTTTTTTTTTGTTGTTGTTGTTTATTTTTTAAGTGAGACTCGCTCTGTTGTGTGTTCGAAAGTATTGCCAGGGTATTTGCAATTCGTTACGTCAATGTTGGCTCTACTTTGCTTTGTTATGTGGTACAATAAACGGACCTTTTAATGAACCATTTCATTTCTATTTTATTCTATTCTATTTTATTTTACTTTATTTTTAAAGCAAACGCCGCTTTTGCCTTTTAAAGAATTGCATGCATTCATTCCATGGTGATTTGGCGGCACACACACACACACACACACACACACAACGGCACTTAAGAGTCGCGTTTCCTACACAGTTTACAATTTAATTGAAAGTGGACAAACGAATTGTGACTTTGACTTTGGCCGCCTTCGTCTTTCAATTCCCCTCGATCTGCTTCTACTTCCCCTTCCTACTCCCCCTCCTGGGATTGTCCCTGACTTTGGATTTTTAATCGGACTTTTTTTTTGGGGCAATTATTTACAAGTTATTTCTATTACAGTATTCACTCGCTAGTTGATACACTAATAAAATAAAGGTTCTACACTGAAAAAAAGACCAATTTCTAAAATCAAGAACATTCATCTTAAATATTTTGTTCTTAAAATAAGACCATTTTAAGACCAAATTAATAAAACTAAGGTTATTAATCTAAAAATTCGCAGTTCTTAATATAAGAAATACAAATCTTAAATTGATAAGAAAATATAAATACATATGTCATATTTAATATGAAGACAATAATGGCACCGTGCCGTTATGGTTAGAGTCGCCGCTTCAGTTTTGGTAACAAGTCGAGGGATCGAAACCCACTCTAGCCAAGGAAAACATATAATCGGAATATTTATAAAAAAAAAGTATAAATATCTAAAAAAAAAATTTAAAGTTTTAAAACACCTGCCTTATTTTTTATTTTTGGTTTGAGAATTTAAGACTGTTTGGTCTTAAATTAAGAACTTATTCTTATTTGAAATGTTTTTAAAATCAAGATGTGTTTTCTAAATTTAAGAATTTTATTATTCTCGACGCATTTTTTAGACCAAAATTCTTAGTTCTGAGACAAAAATCTTGATTTTAGAACATTTTTTTATCAGTGTACAAATAACATTTTGGTCTTCGAACTAAAATTTTGAGCTAAAAAATCCGTCGAAAACATAATATTCTTAAAATTAAAACCGAGTGTACAAATCAATTAGTTATAATTTTCATAGAAAAAAGTTAAGATTCTTTTAAAAATTTAAATTTCAGTTTCTTGTTTAAAATGCATCACATCAACAAATTCAATTAGGATGTTTGAAATTGAAAATTTACTAAATGTTACTTTATGCGAGGAATCACTGTAATTATCTAATTGCCTATACACACAAGTACCTATCAATAGATACAAAATGTACGTATGTAAATATAACCATCCTAATAACTGCAGCTAAAATTTATAAAAGTCCTAATCTTAAAATCCCCCTGAATTGAACTCAGTAAAATCGATTCATTGAGGTTTTTGTTGCATCCTGTTTTGATTTGATGTCAGCATTTTCAAATTTGGAGATAAAGCAACTTAATATTTTAATGTATTTAGCATAGTAACAAAATTTTCTAATGGTACTGCAAGTCGCTATAAAGTATTTCCGTTGTTAATCATATCTCATTATCGCAAAATGTATTATATATTAATCTTTTAATAAAAAGCGAAATTGCTGCTTATAATAATTTTATTTATTGTGTAAGGATCTGTAATTTTTTTTTTTTTGAAATTATGGAAAGAAATGAGTTTTAGATATCAAAAGATATGATATATGTATCTGATTAACATAAACAGCTTAAATCGGAAAGCAATCAATAAAGAATCAGAGATTAAAACCGTAACCGAAACCGTTAACCGGTATTAACCGATTGAAATTGGAAACCATAACTGAACCTGTAGAAACAAAACTTTTTTTGGACCAAAACCGTAAAACCGAAATAGCCGTTTAATAACCGATTCGTGTATAACGGTTAATATTGGTTCCATCATGAAAAAAAATTAAATTATGTTGTTATGATGAAATCATCGATTTTCAAACTGAATTTCATTTTATTTTGAACTTAAATATTGATCTCATTAAATATTCTTTTTGAAAGTAAAGAATTTTCTTTAGAAGTTAACAAATATCTAAAACTTTTAGAAATCCTTTATTTTTTTGAATCAAAATTACACCTTTATTTTGAAACCGAAAAGTACAAAAAACTGGTAACCGTTACGAAACCGATACACAAAGAATTTGCGTAACCTATAACCAAAAACCAAAATACAAATATAACCAAAACCGTAACTGAAACCGATTTCGTTTCGGTTTGATAAATACCCTGGTCGTCATAAAAAATTCCATTGTACGTATAAGTCACGTGCGTAATGTTCTTTCATGAAAGCTGATAGTCTAAAATGCAGTCAAGTGATTGAGAACTACGTATGTATAGGACTTTGTTATTCACTTTCGTACAGGGTACAATATGTGATTGGCAACAGTTAATGATTTCACAGTGATTAGTGCTACTTGAAAAACAATATTTATCAAATATCTGCTTATCAAATGGTCAATAATGTGTGTGTTTTCTTTTTTCCTCTCCCCGATCTCCAATTAGTAGGAAATTCTTTCCTTTCATTCGTTTTTTGCACTTGTGTCACCTTTCGCTATTTGTTGATAATCATATAAATTATATTTTAATACATACTCGTACTTGAATTTCTGTCGTGTACTTGTCAAATAAATTCTCTGTTGTTGTCGACCACTTGACAACTTGGCCCGTTTTCTGTTTTGGGGGCTCAAAAAGAAAACATGTAATTAAAAAGTGTTGCTTTTCGCTATTGTCTATAAGCAAGTATTGTCAGTTACAATACGTGAGCAGTACCTGAATTAAGTATTGTTATTAACTTCTGCTCACCCGTACAATATTCACGTTCTCTTTCTTTCCTTTTCTGCCCGCTGCCCGTGTCTAGAGATGAGCTCATACTATACTTTCTTTCGGTTAAGCTTAACTAAGCCAATCTAAAACTTAAATATAAATATATACCTTATTTTATATATTTAAATAAAAACATTAGACAAATTTATCCTGCATTTTTACCAAGGCTGCAAACCGGTTCTGAACCGTACCTCGAAAACCGGGTTCCTGAGCAGCCCCAACCAGAACATAAGCTGAATCTTTGAAAGCCTTCGAAACGAAACTCAATCAATTTTTTAAATAAAATGTTTGGTTCGAAAAAAATTTACATAAATTTTCTAATATTTTGAATAAAAACCATAAAATTATAAGTCTATTTAAATCTTAAAACTATTAATTATTTAATATAATTAAAAATAAATAAAAACAATAAAAATATATATTTTTTTAAATTAAATTGAACAAGGTTTGAATCCAAAAAACTTTATTCCATTATTAAAAAAAGTGAATTTCTTGTAATGTCGAATTGCCAACTAATTTGCATTTTTAGTAATGTTAAAAAATATGTAAAAACGAGGAATAAGAAAAATCAACTACACAAAAAAAAACCAATTTAAAATTCTTAAGTTTACCATGCATTTTTTAAATTATCTATTAAGGATATTATTGTTAAATTAGGACATAAAACTAAAATGGCAACGTCTCAACATTAATAATTTAAAAAGCTTCAAATATTTGATGTAATTAAAAAAAAAATGTACAGAACCCTGAAAATAAAAATATTGATGAGAAAAATTTTGTTTTAATCAAGTATAAGTACTTAGCTTAAGAAAACCCGGAGTTACTGAACTTCTGACACCGCATTGGATTAAATTTATTCCGGACTTCCAGATTTTATTCCTGTGTATTTAGTTGAAAGCTATACATGTTTATTCACATATATTCTTTTAAATTTACAAAATTACGATTTGTATTATTTGATTCATAAAATAATGATTTATTTTGAGTTATACTACAATTTAAACAATAATCACTATTTTTTAGCAACAAATATATATATATAAATTTGGCCATGATAAGCCAACTTTACTAACTTGATTTTTATATTTAAAATATTTGATCTAACCAAAAAAAAAATATACCAAACTCCGAAAATAAAAATATTGATGAGAAAAATCATGCTTGAATTAAATACTTTGTACTTGGTTTAAGAAAATTCGGAGTTGCCGAACTTCTGATATTGCATTGTATTGATTTTATCCCGGAATCCTAGTTTTTTTTCTGTGTATGTATTTGAAAACTAGGCTTATTTAATTAATTTAAAAAAAAAAAAAAAAAATTTATTTTTTGTACTGTAAAATTATCATGCGTCCATCTCTAGATTTTGATTTTCTTGGCTGTTGAATTATTCACGCGTCCATCTCTAGCTCTCGTTTTGTTTCAGTACTGACTGTGACTTTGGCTTTAACGTTTAGGCTTAAACGTTTTTTAGTGACGCTCGAGTAATTACTGTACATATGTATATGTGTTTATATACATATGTATAAAACTAGTTGCTGCTTATTGTTTCAACTGTTCAAGATACTGTTGTTATCATTATAATTATTATTATTATAATTATTATAGTTGTCGTCTGGTGACAGCAACTTCTTGTGCAACGTTTTCTAAAGCACGACTAAAGACTTGGCTGTGACTGTGATTTACCTTTTGGCCAAAACGGGTCAGGGTAACGGGGCAGAGGGGTCAAAGGGGGGACAGTGGATAACGGCGAAAGTCAAAGGCCCCGCACCGAGGGCGGCAATTTCAACGGCAGAATAAATGTGTAGAAAGTGAAAGAAAGATCTTCTACTACTTTCGTTAAGTGACTGGAAAAAGTCATCTCTCCATCAAGATGCAACCATATGATGTATCCAGTGTGCATGTCAATGTAACGTCAAATATTTTAATAGAATTCCACAGATACACGTAGTCGCGACTATAGCTGAATATGGACACGTTCAACCAGTATCTTACATTGTTGCCAACGTCCTGCGACTGGTCGATGGTCATCTAACTCCTTACAGTGGCACAGATTATCAATTATTGTACAATAAAGTTGATACGAAAACTGGGTTCGATTTTATTATATATTCTTGAATATAATAAAATAAAAAAAATGTGTTTTTCTAAATTCATAAAGATTGGAACGCTAAATAATCTTTGAATTGAATAAAACACATTAAAATTATTATTTTAAAGATCTGTAAAAATTAAATATTAATTTTTAAAAATCATTTTTTTATAGTAACTTTGAAAGAGCGGGCAAATACCAATATTCTTTTATAAGACATGCATTTTCACCATGATTTACAAAATAACCATTTTTAATAAGCTTTTTTTTTATTTATACAATAATGATTAATTTTGAGTTGTACAATTTAAACCATAATCATTATATTTAATATTAAAAAAAAATGATTAAAAAAAAACATTAAAGTAATTATATTCAGGGTCTGTACAAATTATTTATTATTTAGTTTCAAAGGAATAATACCAATATTCTTTTATATGGCATGCATTTTCACCATGATTTATAAAATAAAAATTTTTGTATTATTTTAAATTTTTATTATTTGTTAAATTTTTAATAAAGTCACAATTTTTTTATAGTTAGTTATACCCTACAATTAAAATAATAATAATTATTTTCATCTTTCCCGTAAAAAAGAATTGGAAAAAACATTAAATTTATTATTTTCATTGATTATTTTAATTGAAAACTTTTAGTAATTGTGAAAAACACCAATATTCTTCTATATTTATAAAACTACGATTTTTATTATTTTATTCATAAAAAATTGATTAATTTTGAATTATGCTCTACAATTTAAGCAATAATCATTATTTTTAAGCAACAAATAAGTTTTGCACATGAAGAGTCAAAATAACAAACAAATTTTTATTTTTGCGCAGAAAAGAATCATTATTTTTGGAAAAAAGTAGGATTCAAGGAATAATCATTATTTTATGAGCTTTAATCGAGTCCCAACCTTATTAAATTTCTTCTTCTTCAGCCGTCAAGAAAGAAAACTTATATCAAATAATGAATTCCTTGATTTCTGTTCTATCAATTTTTGAATAAATGAGTCGATAAATTGCTCTATTATTTCCGTCAAAAATTATAAAATTCTTTGTAGTTATTGCGTTTCACTCCACTGTTCAACTGACCGAGATTGTTACCGCGTTTTGCGACGAGTTTCTTGGATGCGTTCGCGTTCCAAAAAGTAGAACTTGCCATGCGACAGAATTAAGCGCCAAGAGACAAGCATAAAGTGCAAGCTGGAAAAAAAAATACAAAACACACAACTAACAAATGGCTTATGAACCAATACAGTGCACAGTGGAACCAGACTGTTGGAATTTATTTTTTTTAATACATTATTTATTTTTATGAGCACGCTACATGCTGCCTAAAGCATTTTCAGTGTCATATCAGGATTTTGACAAGACGTGTATATTACAGATTTGAACGAGGCAGTGTGGGAATCAAACCCAGTTATTTTTTAAACAAACAAGTCACGGGACCTCACCCTGTTTGAAATGTGCAAACTTTTACTAACCATTTGTGATCAGCATTGCAATTTATATTAATTGCATTTGTGCAGCAAGTTATAGAGCACAATTAATGAATACCCTGTAACAGATAAAACTATCAAAAATGATGAATTGATTGACCAAGTTTTATTGACAAACACATGAGGTTGACAACGCGTGTTTATTGAATGTTCATGTCTAGTCAAATAATTATTATAATTAAAAAACACGTAAAGTTGGCTGCAGATAATAATTAAATAAATACTTACATAATTAAATAAAAGTGCTGGGAATCGATTTTATATTGATTTTATTTATTTTTGATAAAAAAAATCTGTTTTCCATCTTGTTTTGTTACATTTTTTCTAAATTCAAATAAATTTAATTAACGGATAAGATATTAATTTTTGTTTAATAATATTAGCCTGCTAAAAAAAAAGTGTTCCTAACATACTTTGTTATGCATAGTTATAGTTTGTAATTCTTTCATCTCAATTTAATTATTAAAATTTTTAAACATTAAGTTCTTATTTTTTAATTGTACAAAAACAAATTAATTAAACTTCAATAACATATCTGTAAAAAAACCAAAATTTAAGGATGCAAAATTAAAAATTTTGAGATTTTTTCTATGAAATCCATTTTGAATCTATTAAAACTGAAGAAAATTAAATATAGTCGATAAAGTTGTTTGCGCTTCAGTCTAAAATTAAAAGATTAAGTTGTTATTTCATTTAAAAGTCACAATACTGAGTGCTAAACTTTTTTTTTTGACAGAGAGTACTTGTAAGTAATATAATTAAACCGATACAAACAGGAAGTGCTTATAAAAAATGTTTCTATCTCATTCATCCATTTCCTTTGTTCCTGTCGATAACATCTCATTTAACGCATGATTGACGCGATCACATGTGTAAAAAAAAAAATATCACAAATATTTATATTATTCGATAAGTGAATTTGCTGCTTTCGTGTTCTTAATTTAGGGTGTCGATATTGAAAATTACCAAATAGTATATACTTACTTAAATCTAGAAATGTAAGACTATTTTACAGTGTCTAAAGCATCAAATTTCAAATAAATATTGATGGCAATTGTTAAAAATAAACAACCGGAATTTCGGCGATTATAAAATAACAGAGATTTCATTATTCAGACATATTTTCGATGTCACAAGAATCGATGGTTTTAAATTAAGATTATATTTCAACAAAATTAGATATAATTGTAATATTTTATACAGTAAATAAATTAATTTAACATTTTTTATTTTCCCATCTTTATTCAGTTTAAAATTTTATTTAATTCAAATAACTTTAAATTTTATCGAATCTCATAACAAATATTTTCGAATTGGTTTTAAAAACTCCGACAGTTGCTTTTGTTTTTCTAGAGTTTTGAAATAGAGTTTTCTATTAAAATTGAAAAGTATTTTCCGGAGAAATAACTTTCCTAGAGATTTGAAATAGAGTTTTCTATTAATTTAAAAAAAAATTTCGGTCGAATTTCTTTAAAACTTAAAGTGCGTCCATTTAAGGAACAATAAAAATATTAAATACATCTTATCATGGACTGAAAATACTAGTTTTTGATAACAAATTCCACTAAAAAAATCCACGTTAAGAACAAGTGCAATTTTTGTTTTAAATATAATATATACAATTTTTTGTACTTACAATATCTCTAAGAAACTTTTACTTCAGAATTTTTAAATAAAAAATCACTCTTAATGGTTATTTAAAGACTTTTTTGTAAATCATATTTAATAATTATTTGTGATAAAAAAATTAAAAATTATTATTATTGACTTTTATTTTTTCAGTTTTGTATAAAAGTTTCTTACTATTTTTATGAATAAAAAAATCTTTAAAAACTATTATTTTATTTCTCAAAAATAGTAATTTCTAAATACTTTTATTGAAAAAAACGTCAGAAACTGTTATAAAAGACTGAAAAAATAAAAGTAAATCACAAATAATTATGTTATTTGATTTATAAAATAAATAAATAAATAACCAATCAAAATGATCTTTTATTAATAGTTAATAATAGTTTTTTAGGAATTTTAATGAAAAAAATCATCAAAAAAATAAAAATAAATAATTTTTTTTATAAATCACAAATTATTATAAAATATTATTTAAAAAATGATTAAATATATAACCATTCAAAATGATTCTTTTTTGCCTATTCCTCATAGCAGTTGTGGTCCCGGCATAATATTTATTAGTGTGCATTTAGTGTTTGCACCACTGTGCATTGGTAACATTATCTGCTGTCATCTGTGATTAGATCGACAATTTGCAATGCTTCGATGAATATCATAGGGCAACTAAATGGCAACGACAACAGAACGTTCGACAGAAAATGGAAGGGAGAGAATCAGCAGTAACAGTTGTACACTCAGAAAAAAATTCAAAATTTTCGTACTTAAACAGGCGATATTCAGAATTCGGAATTTCCAAAACTGATATTATTTCAAGATCGGTTTTCGCAAGCACGAAAATCTTAAAATAAGATTTGTCTGGGATATTTTAAGTACGTTTTGGGATTAATTCAAGATTGAAATATACCATTTTAAGTACCCAAAAGTCTTGATCTAATCCTAAAATGCACTTGTTTCTAGTACAAAACAAGAATAAAATAGATCCAAAAAAAATATAAATTTCAAAAAAAAAAACTAAGTTTAAAGTTTAAGATTTTAAGACAGTTTGGTCTTAAATTAAGAACTTATTCTTATTTGAAATGTTCTTAAAATCAAGATGTGCTTTCTATATTTAAGAATTTTATGTTCTCGACGCATTTTTTAGACCAAAAATTCTTAGTTCTGAGAGCAAAATCTTGATTTTAGAAAATTTTTTTATTGGTACAGAAATCTTAGAATCATACTTAATTTTAGGATGCCATATTTTTCTGAGTGTATTAACATCGGGCCAAGATCTTCACTGAAACGTTACGGCCAAAAGTCAAGCAGCCGAAACTTTTATATGATGAGTGAGTGAGAGAGGGGGTGAAGTGTTAGAGGGATGGGAGGGGGGGGGGGGGTAATATTGAGTTTCTCCATGTGGCGCCGTCTTCGGGGTCCGTTGTCGGGTCGTCGTTTCATTTGTTAACGAGACTCGGAGGCAAACGGTTGCGTTAAACGCGTTAAATTCCAAGAATCCGTGTGGCGCGACATCAACAACAACAACAACAACATTAACAACAACAACAACAACTAAATCCAGTTGGAGCTACTTTTTTTTTTTGGTTTTCCTAAAATATAAATAATAAAATAATTGAAGAGTTAAAAACATGCCTGCCTTCCACATAGTTGTAAAGCTGGTAATGTTGCGCCTGCTCTTGGCCAATTTATCGGGTCTGTCGTCCGTCGTGTGTGTGGCCTATGATTTTGGCTATCATCCGAGTGCCGAGGAGTTTGACAGCTTGTTACGTGAAACACGCAGCTGGAGACGTGATCTTCACCTAACCAATGAGCAGCAGCAGCGGGAGAATTATGTGCCCCGTTATCGTTATCGGTATCGTTATCGTCCTGAATCTCAATTGGATTTTCAGCTATTTAATGATGATCATCAACAGGAGCAACCGGAATTTGTTTATGAATCTGTGCCTGCTTTGGAGGCACAACAGGTTGAGAGTCAACTTATTGAGATTACTGAAAATCCAACACCAGCAACAGCAACAACAACAACAACATCCAGTGGCAACAATGACAGTTTTCCCATATTCTTTACAAATCCCGCCACGGGAATTGTTTATGCCATCAGCGAGGTGGGAAAATCACAGAAATGGCTGGGAACAAACAATGACAGCGATGCCATTGCCATTTATGTGACCAAGGAACAATACGATGCCGATTTGCAGGCGTTGCGATTAAAATACGAGCAACAATGTCCACAATCCCCATCCCCATCCCAATCCCAATCGGAATCGGTTTTATCCTCATCCGCCGGACAGCTGACAAGTGTTGCCTTGAGCACAGCACGTCCACAGATTATACGCTTAAAGAAGCCGCCCAAGAACAACAACAAGAACAACAACAAGTTGTTAACACATAAGCCACCACCAATAATGGTAAGCAGCTCCAGTTCCACTCCAGGATCTGGCATCATTAGTGATCAACTAAAATTGCCCACAACTCCGAAGCCAACGGCAAAACCGAAACGTGGCAAACGCAAGAGGAAAAGGAAACCAACGAAGCGTCGACCAGGTCACAGCACAACAACAACAACAACGACAGCGGAGCCACCACCACAAATAAAGCTCGGCAAGCGGACGACAAAGCGTCCAAATCTGGCCACACAATTGGAGAAACCACATTGGACACAGCCCACAACCGTTGCCGGCACCACAATATTCAATGAGCAACCGTTTGTGGTGTCCAGTGGTTACATTGAGATGCCCCATCAACGCAGTCGCCGCTCGTTGGATTTAACTGCGGGTTCCGTTGGAGCGAGACCCATAAGTAGTGGAAAAACGCGACCTCGACCTGGTAGCAACAATCGGCGCCGGCCCAGCTCCACTGGACGCAAGATAAATCGTCAAACGGCCACGCCCACAAAGGATAAAAAAGGCGAGTCCGGTTATCGAGTGCCGCCAGCTGTACATCTACTCCATGCCAGGCACAATGAGAGCGGCGAGGAGCAGCGGACCAGGATGAAGGCGAGACGACGCAGTGCCGAAATGGATTTGGATTTATTTGATTTAATCACAGGTGCTGATTACGAGGACAATGATGATTCCTACTACGATCAGCAGGAGCAAAAGAAACCAATCAAACTTAAACGTAGAGCAGACAAAAACCGCACAAAGGGACAAGTGGAGAATGGGGAGGGAAACAGCAGCTCAGCGGAGGAGGGTGCGGATTTTGGTGCCATGGAGGAGGAAGCGTCAAATAACAACAACAACAACAACAACAGCAGCAGCAACATCACAACAAAAGCCACAACAAACAGCAGCACAGAGAAAGCAACCGAGGAGCAGGAACAATCACAGGAACAATCACAGGAACAATCACAGGAACAATCACAGGAGCAGTCACAGGAGCAGTCACAGGAGACGCATTCGAGCAGCAAACAAAGCAGCAACAAAAAACGCTTCAAACGTCGTCCAACTGCAGCTGAAAAAGATTCCGATGAATACGATTATGATGATGATGATGATGAGGAAGAAGATTCCGATTCCGATGCCGATTCCGAGTCCGGCATCAGCAGCTTCTTTCGCATGATTTTCTATCCCGTGCAGTTGGCAATGTCACGACTCTTGGACGGATTTACAACTCAAACGGAGGAGCAGAGTGTCCAGAAGCCAAAGTATCCCAGTTATACACTTTATCACAGCGCCCACAGCAACAATGATTTCAATGAGGATCCCGTTGAGGATTCAGATGAGGAGAACAATGATGATCGTGTCGATGAGGGCAGTTCGTTGGGTGGTTGGTTTAGTTACTGGTTTGGCCAAGGACGACGCACCAAAAAGATTGGCAGCACCACAGCCATGCCTCCTTCTCCTCCACCTGCCCCTCCTCCAGCACCGTCTCCGTCTCCAGAGCCAGCTGGTTGGCTGGAATCCTGGTTTGGTTTTGGCAAAACAACAACCGAATCGTCCAGCGAGGAGAATGACTATGACAGTGAGTACACAAAAATATATTCAAAAATTCAATTCGGAATTTGGAATTCCATTTAAAAAATAACTGAGTTCGATTCCCAAACTGCAGCGATTTTATCTGTAATAAACCTATTTTGTAAAAATCCTGATATGATACTGAAAATCCTATTTCGGCATAAAATGAATCCAATTCGATTTCTGTAGCTCGGTAATCCCGAATATTCTTAAACCAAGTACAAAATACTTGAGTCAAGAACGATTTTTCTCAGGAATATTTTGATTTTCGGGGTTCTGTAAATTTTTTTTTAGTTGGATTAAATATTTTAAACTTCTTTGATTTGTTAATGAAGTTGAAACAACTTTCAAATTAGGATATATTCAATAGGATATCTTGCAGTCGATCACTCTCTTGCATAGCACACTTAAACAAAATAATAAACAATAAGCTCTTTAGACACTGCCAGCCATAAGTATACATACATACGCTTGGCAACTGAGTACATAATTGCGTAGCGACCCAGTGACCCCCTCGCTGGGCCTAACGGTAGCAGGAGGTGTTGTCTTCCTCTTTCCTCTTTGCTCTTTCCTCTTGCACCCCTCCCCCTTGAAGACGTGTCTTCTTCTTAAAGGGGCGCCACGCTTTCTGCACAGTGAGTGCGAGCAGCCAACAAGTCTAGGCCTCGTTTTGTCATGCACTGAGAGAAAAATCAAGTACTTTCGTACTTGAATCAAGAATTTCCGGTGTCAAAATCGAGCCAAGCCTGAAAATTCTTGATTCAAGAACGAAGTTCTAAGATTAAGAACTTCTTAAAATTCATAATATCAAGACCGTTCGGATAAGTCAAGCACGTTTTGGGATTGTTTTTGAGACTATTACGGTCTCAATATAATCCTAAATTACTTAAATTTAGACCGTTTTTTGTGAAATTGGGATATTTATCTTTGGGAACATTTTGTACTTACTTCAAGCACTTTTCAGACTTAAAACTCCAAAACGTACTAGATTTAAGTATATTTCATACTTGATTCAAGTCCTTAAAACTATATAACTGAGTACAAAAACGTCTTAATATTTATAAAAAAAAACGTCTTCATATGAAATAAGTGTTATGAGCCTTTTGCAACAAAAAAATGATACAAATGATCAAAATCATCATCAAAAAGAAAGACAGATTACAGAAATTATCAAAATATAGTCTACAAATAAAGTCTTAATTTCTCAGTGACCGTCGAACTGCTCCTAATTGCTGACGAGCCAGAACCATTTGGGAATTCTAAGCTAGAGAACGCAAAAAGATATACATAAGAATAAAAGGTCTTGATTCAAGTCATATTGTCCTTACCGAAGTATTTTTTGATCATGATTAGGCATTTTTATATTTAAGAACGAAACAGTCTTAATTAAATATATAATATATAATTCCTGATTTAGGATTTATCTTTTTATTTTTTAATGTTTAACGTCTACTTAAGAAAATTCAAGACTGAATCGTTCTTAAAAATTTCTAGACTGAAAAAGGATAAATTCGAGAACTCTTTTTGTAGAAAGAAACGTACTGCTTTTTTCTGAGTGTAATAAAGCCTAAGATTAACGAGTTTTCCCTCTCTCTCTCTCTCTCTCTCTTTCTCTTTCTCTCTGTGTGTTTCTGTTTTTTAGAGTGGTTTTCCGGCTGGTTTGATGCCACGCCCAAGCCAAAGGCGCGACGTCGCAAAACAACAACAACAACGAGCACCACATCGACAACAACAACAATGCCACAAATGCCGATCCTGACCATTGTGGATCCCCTACGTAATCCCCAAAACTGGATTGGCATATTGGCCCATCATATTGTGAATGCAACCGGTGGTGCTGCCACCTCAACCACAACATCATCCACAACCCACAATCCACTGTTGCAGGCGTTGGTTACACGTGCCACAAGCACAACAACACCACAACCGGATCTGCCACGACGGATCAGTTACGATAAGTATCAAATTTGGAGATTAAAGCCGCAGGATGAGCCTCAGGTCCGTGCACTCGAGGAGTTCAAAAAGGGCGAGGATGGCAACAAGATGCAGTGGCTCAAGGGACCCAGTCTCAGGTGAGTTGAACCCTTATTATACCCTCAATACCCTTTTTCCACAACGAAAATCAATTTTCGTCAAAATATTTTTAATGTTTTTTTTAGACTGAACAAAAAATTGTTCTTAATTATTTATAACAAAAAAAGGTAACTCAAATTTTAATATAAAAAAAGTCTTACCTTATAAACATTTTTTAGCTGTTTGATTTTTAACTCTATGGGAATATATAAATTTAAATGTTGTTTAACTATTATATAAAAAAAACAATTAAAATTTTAAATTTTAAAAAAATAGAAGTCTAAACGTAAAAACGGTTTTTAAATGTTTTTAAACACCATGGTATTACAAATCTGCTGTATTTAGATTTTAAAACCTCTAGCTTTTAATTGAGTTTAGTTGCTCTAGCTCTTGAAGACTCTGATATTCAGAACATGGCGAAGCAGAGAAAATGAGATATAATTTCATTTAAGACAAAAGGGGGCATTAAGTCCTTTAATTTAGGAATTTAAACCGTAAACGATACCGTAACCTTTAACCGGTACCGGTAGTAACCATAATTGAAATCCTAATCAAGACAAAACTTTTTTTATTATACCGAAACCGAAATACCAACATTTTTGAAACCGAAATAACCGATCAAGCATTAAATTCAATTATTTCGTATAATCATCGTTTTTAAAACCAATTTTAATTTTTTTATTTAAATATTGATCATTTTAAATAGATTTTTAAATTATATATTGATCTTCTTTGAAATCAAAGAATTTTTGTTCACGTTGACAAACCTACAAATAAAACCCGTAACCGATTCTAAACCGATATTCGATTCGGTTTGACTCCCTCCTTTTAATTCATTCAATCTTTATTTGCAGAGGCCTCACGGATGTCCTTGTGCCGCCAAAGATGCTGGTGGACTTTCAGGGCACTCTCAATTTTGAGGGTATTGCCCATGAGGTGCTCATCTTTGATGTGGGCAAGGCCATTTCATATGAGCGCAACAAGGAGCAGTACCTCTATACGACAACAAGGCGACCCAACAAGCATCCAGTGACACCGCCACCCATGACATGGAACAAATATTACGAGCATGATGACATCCTCAAGTATCTGGAAACGATGCGAATGCGACACACGCAGCTCGTCGAGCTCATACATATCGGACGGTCCTATGAGGGCCGTCCCCTCATTGTCGTCAAGATCGAGTCCAAGCAGACTGCGGCTGCGGCGACAGCAGCTGCTGCCTCCACCTATAAGCGTCTCAAGCACAAACGTCGTTCTGGCCAGGCTAATGCCGTGTTTATTGAGGCTGGTTCTCAGGGCCTCGCCTGGATTGGACCCGCCTCTGCCACGTGGATGATCGGAGAACTGCTTCGACTAATGCGTGCAAACAGTGAGTAATCATTTAATTTTTACTCTATTTCATCAGGAGATAACCTACTTCTTACTTGAGACACGCATGTTATTTTTCCCATTAGGTTTAATCTCCAGGTAAGACGACCTGTTCAACGTAGGCTAATCTTCCTTGTCCTTCCTTTGGTCTATAACCGTAGACTAAAGGCTCATTCGGTCTCTACACTTATAAGAAAATGTTTCTAAATTCAAGATTTTGGTCTCAGAATTAAGAATATTGGTCTAAAAAGTCGAGAACATAAAATTCTTAAAGTTAGAAAACGCATCTTGATTTTAAGAACATTTCAAATAAGACCAAGTTCGTAATTATAGATCAAACATTCTTAAGTACTAGACAGGTTTCAAATTTATAATATTTTTATTCATGTTTTATTTTTATTTATATCAATTTTTTTTTTGACTTGGTGTCTTTTATAAATATTCCTTTAATTTGTTTTTCCTTGGGAAGAGTGGGATTCGAAACCGCGCTTCTTTTTAAAACTAAAGCGGCGACTCTAACTAGAGCGCTACGGGACCACAATTGGTTACACATGAAAATATGACTTATTTATTGGGAAAATCCCAACAATTGAAGATTTTTTATTCTTATATTAAGAAGTGCGATTTTTTAGATTAATATTCTTTGTATTAGTAATTTGGTCTTAAAATAGTTTTATTTTAAGAACTAAATATGTAAGATGAATATTTTTGATATTAGAAGTTGGTATTTTTTTCAGTGTAAAGCTCTTTTCGTTATGTTTTAGTAAGTGGCGCCAAAGAGACACACAAGCACTCGATTTTCGATTCATTAAGGCATATCTTGTGGTAGTTCTGTTAATTCTCTGAGGAATATAGGAGTTGTTCTATATTGATTTGAAAGGAAATTTGCAATACGGAGCTCTTAATTATGGAGTATAGTTTCAAATGATAGATCAGTAAATTCTACAAAATCACAAATATTTCTAAATTGGATTTTTAAAATAAAAGTCTGTTAATAATCAATAAAAGCGATTTATAATTTAAAGATATTTAAAAAAAGTTTCAGAGATTTTTTAAATAAAAAATTTGGTATTTTTTAAACAAAAATTGCATTTATTTTTATAGTTAATTTTGTTTAATAGTTTTATCAGTCACTGACA
The DNA here is from genome assembly GCA_035042165.1 of Drosophila kuntzei. Taxonomy (NCBI): domain Eukaryota; kingdom Metazoa; phylum Arthropoda; class Insecta; order Diptera; family Drosophilidae; genus Drosophila; species Drosophila kuntzei. Next base: position 171,113 of record JAWNLU010001869.1, on the reverse strand, counting down.
AAAATAAATGCAAAATGTCTTTAATATCTGATTTTATTTTTCTTCATTGCCGATTTAATGATAGAAGGAATAAGACTATGAATTTTGGGACTGATCGAAAATGAATAGCAGAAATATGGAGGGAGAAACTAAAGTGTGTAAATAGAAGAATTATTGTCTGTTGAAAAATTCGTTAGCGTATTCGCGCAACCAAATGATCCACGTGGGCGGTTGTTTCATTTCAATGAGTATGGAATTGCGTCGGGATCTATCGAATATGGCACGACCCTGACAATCTGTATAAATGCGTGAAGTTTTCGGTTTCTGGAATTTCTTGGGCTTCTGGCAGGCGGATTTGCATTTGGGCTTAGACGGCATTATGGATTTCGCCGGCAATATAGTGGATATTTTTTGAGACTTCGGTGGACTTGGTTTTAATTTTGGTTTGGAGCTCATTTTGCATTTCATGGCGCAGGATCGTTTGACAGCTGCTGTGGCGGATTTGGTGCACTTCTTGCAGTTGGAAATGGAGCTGGTTGCCGATGATTCGATGCCTTTACGAATGGCCGTGATACGATTTCGACAGGATCCATCGGTGTGGGTAACCATGGTAATCGCAAACGCCAAGAACAACAAACTGAGAACGATGCCAACGGCCACATGCACATTGCGTTCGGCATTCTTGAGATCAATCAGCAACTGGACAATGTAGTAGCCCAACGTTATCAAAAAGTGATGGTGCAAATGGAAAAGAAGCTACAGTAGAAGAAGAAGAAGAAGATATTCCATAATTAGCAAATATCAGAGTTGTGCATATAACACTGAGCAAGTCGAAAAAAAAAGACATGACCAAACTCAACGGTTTCCCCCTATTTCGGCTCCTAGGAATCGAACTGCATCTTTACTTTTTTGAGTTAGAACGATGGTTTTATACAAAACTTTTTTTTTAAGTTTAAGGAAATTGTTTGGTTCCTATCTTCCATGGTATGTTTTTTTTTGGTAAACTTGGAATTTATATAGCTATAAGTTTTATGAGCAAGCCAAGCTTCTAAAATGGGGTCCTGGGGCTCTTAGAGATCAATATGTCAAAAAGTAAAGTATTCACCCCTTTAATAAAAAAGAATAATTTTCAATTTTTTACCTGTAGCTAAAGTTACTTGGCATAACACGAACTATATTTTGATATAAGTATCGGTTAGTAAAATTCGATAATATATGAGAAACATATGTACGGTACGCACATACGGTATTACCCGATTAAAATTGCTAACCGTAACTGAAACTCTAAACGAAACAAAACTTTTTTATTATAGCGAAACCGTAAAAACCGAAATTATTCAAACGGAAAAACCGATAAACAACCGATTCACGAATAACGGTTAATTTCGTTTCAATCAAGCATTAAATTAAATTATGTTGTTAAAGTGTAATCATCGTATTTTAAAATAATATGGATTTAAAATTAAAATTTTCTTAAAAACATTTGTATATCAAATTTTGGCATTTTGTCAGAAAACATACCGGTATTTCGAAACCGAAACACACCAGTAACCGGTAACCGTTACGAAACCGCAATACAACGATTTTTCGTGACCGAAATCCGAATTGAAACGGATATTCGTTTCGGTTTTATACCCTGATAAAGGATCGTTTGGTAAATACTTACACCAGAATGCCCAGCACCTCCATAAGGAAGGTTAGGATATTATTGATGTACTCGTTGCTGCAGACATGAATACCCACGGCTCTGTGCGAACCGGATGATGGATATTTGCCAGCTCCGAATCCAAATCCAGCTACAGCCCCAATTCCAGAGTGACTCTTGGCACAGGCTGAATTGCAACCGGTATCAGGACCACAATATTTATCACAGGACGCATTGCCACGACACAAGCCACCATTTTCGGTATTGAGAATTCCGGTATTGCCCTGCAATAAAACTGGCAACCCGAACGTATCCCGACCCGAAAGCTCTTCAATTGTTGTATATCGCTCCGTCGGCCACGTATCATTCCCATAATCCCCGTTATCCAAGTTGCCGGCGCAACCCGATCGGAGCATTGGAAACTCATTCACTTGGTACCCACTTTCGGTTAGACTTGATTTTCGAAAGGCCGTCAATCCACCAAATACGATAGTGGTAGGCTCATCCGAATCCCGATTGGGACCAGACGGTCGCATGTCCGCCGACGGACCTCCAGATCCCATTGTCGCGCCCTCACACTGGCACTTGGGACTGTTTGGGGCATTGGACTTTATTGGACTAGAGCCTTGGTCCCTGTAACGATTTGGATCCATTCCGGTTCCCATTTCAGTTCCCATTCCATGTCCCATTCCGGGTCCCATTCCGGGTCCCATTCCGGGTCCCATTCCGGGTCCCATTCCGGGTCCCATTCCGGGTCCCATTCCGGGTCCCATTCCGGGTCCCATTCCGGGTCCCATTCCGGGTCCCATTCCATGTCCCATTCCGGGTCCCATTCCGGGTCCCATTCCGGGTCCCATTCCGGGTCCTCTAGGAGCCCCCGTTCCGGTTGCCATTCCAGGTCCCCTGCCTGGTCCCATTCCTGGTCCCATTCCTGGTCCCATTCCTGGTCCCTTTCCACATCCCATTCCTGGTCCCTTTCCACATCCCATTCCTGGTCCCCTGCCTGGTCCCATTCCTGGTGCCATTCCTGGTCCCTTTCCTTGTCTCATGCAAGATTCCGGATCCATTCCCGCTCCCATTCCCGCGCCCATACCAGGTCCCATACGATTGCCAGGGCATTGACATGGTTCCTCCTTATAATTAGATCCCGGTCCAGCGGCCATTCCCATTCCCGGCGGCTTACCAATCAGCATTCCCTTAACGCTTTGCCCACAAATTCCCGATTTGCTATTGGCGATCGCCTGAATCTGCGCCTCGTGTCGCTCCCGTGCCCGATCCTTGCACTTGGTACACGGACACGGCGATTGCGAGAATTGACGCGATGCCATTCCCATGCTCAAGGGTGGTGCTGTGCCTGGACCTGGAACTGGACCCATGCAAACGCATTTGGCCGCCGACATTGCGCTACGCTTGGTCCAAGATTTCACTCTTCAGGACCTTGGAATTCTTCTACAAAATTTTGACTATAGACTTACGACTGACAGATTCTGAGGGGATACTGTTGTCCATGTCTATATCATGTTGGGACGCCTACATGGATCAGGGGAATTTTCAAAAATATTTAAAATTCATAATATATTATTATAAATTATATTATATAATTGATTAGGATAGACGATAGATAAAACAGAAAGTTGACCAAGCTATATCATATTAGAATAATTATTTTATTATAAGTATCATATCTTAGTCTTGAAAAATATAAACGTGATAAATTAATTTTATAAACAAAAATCAACAAATTTTTTATATGAATCAAATTTGATTGTAAATTTTGAGATGTTACATATTTATATTACACTTCATCTTGAAATTACCAATAATATTATTTTTATTTCTAAAAAACTCAGTATATACAGTATATTCAGTATATATAAATCAAAACATTTTTTAAAAATCTACATATTTCATTATAATAATATTATAATTTGCAAGAAATTCAATGTCTTCTAAAACGGTGTAACATATGTTGAATTCAAAATAAAAATTGAAATCAAAGATAAAAAAAAAAATCAAAATTTTCAATAATATTTATTAGATCATCAGAAAAGTCTGAAAATTTTACATAATTTATAGGATAAAACCATACTTAATTCTTGAATGAAAAAGTTTTAGAAAAAAAATACATATTAATACCTAGGAAAAATGTCTGATGAACTGAAATATAATAATATCTACAACTTAAAACTGAAAGTACACTTTCAAATCAAAAATTTTCATAGATAGTTACATTTTTTTTTTATATAAAAAGAATTTTTTATCTCTGAATATTTTAAAAGCTTTCAAAAATATGAAATAAGTTTTGAAATGATAATCCAAAAATATAATGCCATTTATTTTTAGCTAATAAATAAATTGTAACTAATGAGAAGACAATTGTTTCTTATACCCTGTAAATTTGCTGCATTTACAGAAAGCGATGTGGAGCATGAATTCATACGGAACACAACGTGGTACATAATGCCAGTGCTCAATCCGGATGGTTATGTGTATAGCCATGAGTACGATCGATTTTGGAAGAAATCGCGATCCCAGCACGTGGCCAAGGCGTCGGGGGGTCTGCTCGACTCGGCGATGACGTGGCTGCAACAGAAGCGGACCAAGGATAAGGTCTGCTATGGCGTCGACTTGGATCGCAATTGGTTGTATCATTGGGGCAAACGTGGCAGCTCCAAAGGACCATGCAACGAATTCTTTGCGGGACCAGCGCCCTTCTCCGAGCCCGAAACGAAGGCGGTGTCTGAGTTTTAATGGATTATAGGACCCAAATAAAGGTGCGTTTCACAACCTATTTATACGGTGCAACCCACGAAATCCGATTATTTTTAAAAGAATTGCAAACGAAAAAAACTAAAATAAAATTTAAAGTAATCAAAATAATTATGAAAAACAAGGAAACATAAATTAAGAAATTCATTTAAAAAAAGTACTAAAAAAAACCATTTAAATTTAACAAAATAAGAATGGAAAACGAGGAAACATAAATTAAGAAATTCATTTAGGGAAGGTTAAAAAAAATTAACAGTCTGAGTTTTTAATGGATTATAGGACCCAAATAAAGGTGCGTTCCACAACCTATTTATACGGTGCATTTAAAGAATTCAAAATAATTATGAAAAACAAGGAAACATAGATTAAGAAATTCATTACAAATAAGTACTAAAAAAAAACCATTTAAATAAAACAAAATAAGAATGGAAAACAAGGAAACATAAATTAAGAAATTCATTTAGAAAAGACATAAAAAAATTAACAGTCTGAGTTTTTAATGGATTATAGGACCCAAATAAAATCCCACGAATTTCGATTATTTTTAAAAGAATTTCAAAAGCAACACGAATTTCTATAAGTTTTAAAAGAATTCCAAAAACATAGAAAAAAAGTACCAAAAAAATAAAATTTAAAGAAGACAACATAATAATGGAAGGTTACATAAATTAAGAAATTTATTTAGAAAATATATTCAGAGTTTATAAGGAAAATAAAAAAATTGAACACGCAGAGTTTTTTATGGATTATAGGACGCAATCAAAGGTGCGTTCCACAACCTATTTATCCGGACTTCACACGAATTCCCATAATTTTAAAAAGAATTAAGAAAACAAAAAAAGTACTAAAAATAAAATTAGGAAAATGAAAAAGAAGTTTTTAATAAATTATAGAGTTTTTAATGGACTATAGATTATAGGACGCAAATAAAATGCGTTTCATATCATATTTATTTGGAGCTCACACGAATTTCGATTATTTTTATAAAAACTACAAGAACAATGAGAAAAAAAAACTTAAAAAAATTTAATAATAATTTAAAGCACCAAAATATGGAGAAAAAGTAAGGAAACATGAATTAGAAAATTCATTTAAAAAAAAAAAATTCAGAGTTTTAAAATTAGGAACATAATTTTATTAAAATAAGATATCTTAATTATTTTTTTTAAATCCAGCGATTTTCAAAAAAATATTTGTTAGCGGGTTTTCGTTAATTGTTACATTTCCCACTTTTTTTCCCAAGTTATAATTTCCTAATAACATAATTCCTAATTTTGATATCCCAATTCTTATTTCCGTATTACACTTATTAATAAATACTATATAATATTTTTTTGAACACCTGATAATTTGAAGTATTGTGTTTTTCGATGGCAGCTCTACATTTCACTGCAGGCTTATGGTCAGGTGGTGTCCTATCCGGTCAAGGCGAACTCCACCTTCAATGTGGAACGCATGGATGATTTCCTGGACGTGGCAATGGTGGGACCGATGGACTGCGCAAAAGGGCAGCAAATCCGCCTACAAAGTGGACTCGGCCAACGATTTGATTGAGCAGCGATCGGGTAAGTCTTGGTTAAGATGCAGTGCATCCTTGTGACAACTAATGTACAATTTGAACATCTTGAACAACATTTCAGGCTGTGCGGATGCCTTTGCCGCCTTTGAGATTGGCATACCCTTTAGCTATACCCTGCAGTTGGCCGATAACGGCGTGCACGGCTATCTACTGCCCAGCAGTGCCATTGAGCCAACGGCCCGGGATGCCTTCGAGATAATAAGCGGCATGCTCGACTATATCTAAGACCCTCTGTTTTATCTGTTAAATACGGGCTTCAACTCAAATCTTAGTTCCTTTTCAACGGCGCAATATTTTAATTATATACAAGTACCTTCTTTTTTTTTTTGTTTTTTTTTTATTAACTTAATTTATATTTTGTTAGTCTTAGTATTTGAAAACGTGTGTGAAATTAGTAAATAATAAATATTTATTTATTACAAGTATTCATATCTTTTATACAGACTTTAATATTTTATTATTATCTACAGAAAATTAACCCTTTTTTATCTGTTAAATATGGTACATAATAATTATATATTATATATATTAATTATATATCAGTGCCTTTTTTTATTAACTTAATTTATATTTTTTTAGTCTTAGTATTTATAAACGTGTGTGAAATTAGTAAATAATTATTTTTACAGACTTTAATATTTTACCTTTATCCATTTATAATATATAATTATCCGTTTCTTAGATCCTTCTCAATGTCAATATATTAATTATATACAAGTACATTTTTTTGTTATTTAAATAAAATTATACTTTGTTCGTCTTTATAAACGTGTGTGAAATTAGCAAATAATAAATATTTATTTATTACATATATTCATATTTTTTACAGACTTTAATATTTTATTTTTATCTACAGAAAATTAACCCTTTTTTTATCTGTTAAATACGGTACATAGAAATTATATATTATATATATTAGTACCTTTTTTTATTAAATTAGTTTATATTTTCTTAGTCTTAGTATTTATAAACGTGTGTGAAATTAATAAATTATAAATATTTATTTATTACATATATTCTTATTTTTTGCAGACTTTAATATTTTATTATTACCCATATAATAGATAATTATCCGTCTCTTAGATCCTTTTCAATGTAACAATTGTTAATTCAATTAATTTATACTTTGTTCGTCTTTATAAACGTGTGTGAAACTAGCAAATAATAAATATTAATTTATTACATTTTATTCACACAGACTTTAAGATATTATCTATGTACATATAACAGAGAATTATCTTCGGTTTTATACAAAAAAAAAACATAAATTATAGCATGGATGCCATGCAAGTTGACAAATATGCAAATAAAATTTGCAACAAATTAATTAATATTATTCAAAAGTTTGCTACAATTTCGATATATCAAAAAGTCGTATATATATCGGGGAGAAACTTCATGAGGAACATTTTTGGATGGGTGGTCCATATGAAATTGCTAGTTTATCTAATTAGCATAATATATGGACAGGAGGCACTTGTAGCAGTCATTATGTTGTTGTTGTTGTTGTTGTTTCAGCGCAATCCTTGCGAGTTGCGTATGCGTTCCGAGAGTTCCGAAAAATTGTTGTACAACTCGTTGCCGCAAAAATAGAGGCCGATGAGGAGTTTAAACTGTTCCGGTGACAGTGGATATGTCTCGGTGGGCATGATGACAATTGTATCGACTGGATGCTCCTTTCCAGTTGTCCTGGTCAGCTCCAGCTTCGACACATGCACCATTTCCCGGTAGTTGCAAAAGGCAGCCGCACATTTGGCAATGAGACGCACAAGCGTCTCCCTCGAACATTGCTGCAACACGGGACGGCAGATCAGTTCGGCAATGATTGAATGCATATCGAAGACTATTAAATCCGGACGTGGTGCACAATCATACAGCTCGATGATCCGCCGTGGTGCACTCTCAATATCCTTGAAGGCAATGTGCAGCCAATATTCCAATTGATGCAGCGAACGCGGCTTTTCCAATATGCTCGACATTTTACGCTGGGTCAGCAGAAGCACCTTCTTCTCATGTTGAACACATCGCTCGCACAGCTAAAACGTATATTTAATGTTATTATGTATATTATTATCATTATCAATGTCACATTGCCGGCATTTTCAGACTTTACCTTAACCAAATGGCGGCTGTAATCGCCGTTAGGCGATAGGAAAATATGATTTCTGCTCAACTGCAAAGCATACACAATTTATATAATTCATTAGCATACATTTAATCGAATCGCACTTGGTTAAATACTCACGTCGTTCTGTGAAATTTTGTGCATAATATCCGCGGGCTTTTTTAATTTGTTTCGAAGGCGCTTCTTTTTTCTGATATTCTTTTCGGTTAGTGCTGCCAACTAAGCTATTTTATAGCTAGTTCTGGATATTTATCCAGTGTTAAAAATGCACGCGGCGCACAATTCAAATGTGAACTTTTTTTTAGTTTATTTAGCAATATATTATTAATTTCGATGAAAATTTTTAATTCGAAATTAGAAATTAGAAGTTAATAATATTTATAAAGGTTGGAAGTTCGTCACCCGTCGGGGTTCAAGTTGTATAATTAATTCTACATAGAAATATCATAAAAATTACTAATTCTTTTTGGAAAAATCGCTATTTTTTTAATGTTACACTTATTGAAAGTTGCCAGACGTTAATATTTTTTCTGGGTGGCAACTTCTATGTTAAATAACATTTCAGCAAACTGTTATTTGTTGATGTTATGTTCTTTTGCAGCACTTTAGTTTATTTTAATGGTATTTTAATTATAGTTGTGCTGGTACACTCATGTATTTATTGCAAATTTACTCAATACTTTATTGACAATTTCATAAAATTAACATTATATTGCGATAGTTAACAGTGCATATAACATTAACATTACATATGAGCAACAACATGGATTTAAACGTTCAATTGAGCAGTAACATGCCCATTTTGAGTACAACATAGTAACTTTTTCACCACACCAAATTAATAGTGCTGTAAATGGCCGGCAGTCAGTATGTACTTGCTTTCGATTGGAGTGACCGGGATAAATATACAAGATGTATCGAGCGAGACAAATATATTGACTATCGGTTTAAACTCAACACAGCCGTGCCGTGCCGACGAACGAAAGAGCGCACAAAGCGTAATGTAAAAGAATTGAAAAAATCATCAAGTATAGAGGCCAAAAGCAAACGCAGCAGTTGGGCGAATTATATTATTTTTAATTAATAACTTAAAGCATCTCACGCTGGCTGCATAAGCGAGAAAGTGAATGCAAGCGGCAAATAAACTGCGGTAAGATAAACAGCCAAACTGAACAGCAAATAAGCCCAAAAAATTGGAAGAAGCGACGACGACGACCAACCAACCAACCAATACGTACATACATACACCGACATACACACACACATACATACGCAAACGCACACATACAACGCTCCAGTGAAAAAGTGCAAGCCGCGAGCGCTTTTGAAGGCGTGAAACACAGAGCAGTTTCCAAGAAAATTCAATCAAAGGCATAAGAGGGCATGCAAATTTGATTGCAATTCTTACTGCGGCCAGATGCTGATGTTTGCAAGCACATTTTTGTGTTTTTAGGACGGCAAAACGGCACTTGCCGACGACGGCTGCGACCGCGACCGCGATAGAGCCCACATTCACACACACACACATCCACACATCTATAGACACACACACAGATCAGCGAATACATTGAGACACGCACACAACAGCGCCCACATTTACACACATCTATACAACACATACCCGCGCGCTCCACAGTGGGAGCAGGAACAGGAGAAGTCGAAGAAGAAGAAGAAGAAGAAGAAGAAGTAGGAGCAGGAGCAGCCACAGGAAGGCGAGACGAAAGATAACTGAGGAAGAGAGGCCCCGGCAGCAAGGCAGCTTCAACGCTGCCCCTATCGAAGTGAGAGGGAAGAGCGCAGCGGGATCACAAGTTGATGCCACTGCTGAATCTTGACAACAGGAACTTTAAACTCCACAAAACAACACCAACAACATCGTCAACAACAATAACAAATAACAAGAAGAGAAGCGTATTGGCGAAAACTTTGCATTGATGGTAATGCATGCTAGAAAACCGCAGCGTATGAACGATGGGTAAATTACAATTTCCACTAAAACCTACATATTTCACCTAACAAATTTATGCATGTAGTTTAGTTGCTAACTAACAATATAATTTACACATCAACTGCGTACAAAAAACACAAAAAAAAAAAATAACCCAAACGCCAACTTTTGTTTACATATACATATGTATATGTACGCACGTTCCGTCTTTCTGGTTGCTGCACACACTCATACACACATACATACATAATGCCACTCCATTTACGTCCCCCGCCCTGTAACCCCATAGTTTGGTTTATACATACATACATACATAATGTGGATAGATATTATAATTAGTAAGTTGCATGCAATTAACCAAAAATCAAAACAATTCAATCATATTTCGTTAATATTGTCATATTGTAATATTTGGTTTACTGCTTTGTTCCATTGCGTTGCTCTCGTTTAGCGCGTTTTGGCTCATTCTCCAAACGTTCGTCTGTTCATTCGTTTCGTGTCTACGTCAAGTTTTTCACCACACTATATTGGCCTCTCGCTTGCACGCCCTCGCTTGCTCAGCTGTATTTCATTCTCTGTCATCTCTCACTCATTTACCGCTTGCATATCGGCATTACAAAAAAGAAAAACGGTCCAGCCTCAATTTTTGCTCATTTTTTCCTGCATTTTTTTATCAAAGAACGTAAAGAACTTGCACATTGCCTTTCGTTTTAGCCTTGTTTTTCGTTAATATTAACACACTGCATGTTTTTGGCCAACAGCTGAGACGAACAGTGCCAAATTTAATTATTTGCATATCTTTGTTTTTGTTGTTATTGCTTGTTTAATCAACTGCTGACAAAAAACAAATCTTGTTGTCTTAACTGTCTGTGGATATGACCGGAAGCCGGTTTCAATTGGATCGATTGGCCAATAAGATGGCCAAAAATTAACGCAATTGTCATCAACAATAAATGGATCGACCTGATTAAACCGGCAATCAGTTGATATCAAGGAAACCTGGCTAACAAGAACAGCTGCAAAGATACAAAGCAAATTCTGATTGAGTGTATTGACCCAGTTTAAGGCGTGTGATAAGCCAGTGCAGTTGGCAAAAGTGTTTATTAAAAAGGATCAAGCGAAAATCATGCTGGCCATTCTCATAAACAGTGTGTCCATTAAGTGTTTTGACAAAGTTAAAAAAACAATCGCGTATTTAAGTCAAAAGTGATTTGTTCTCTTTGTGAGCACAATTAATTGACTGACTGTAGATTTTAACTTAATTCATGTCATTTATTTGTTAGTTATTTTATGTTGCATGCTGTCATTAATTTATTTATATATAAACTAATATTTATTTATATATAAAATAATATTTATTAATGCTGCATTCCATTTATTTATATATAAACTAATATTTATTTATGCTCCATTTCATTTATTTATGTATAAACTAATATTTATTTATATATAAAATAATATTTATTAATGCTGCATTCCATTTATTTATATATAAACTAATATTTTTTTATGCTGCATTTAATTTATTTATATATAAACTAATATTTTTTTATGCTGTCATTAATTTATTTATATGTAAACTAATATTTATTTATGCTGCACTACATATATTTATATGTAAACTAATATTTATTTATGCTGCATTTAATTTCTTTATATATAAACTAACATTTATTTATTTGTTTATTTGATTTGTTTATTAATCTCGTGTCTTTTCTCTTTCATTTTCCAGGTACTTTGAGAAGCATACCAGTCACACATCCTACCAGGTGAGCCTTGAGCGGCGATTGTCCCATAGTTGAAGAAAGTCAGACCTCGTATCTCCCTGTCTCCCACCCTTACCAATAACTAATCTCTCCTGGTTAGACTTGATGTTTGATTTTTTTTTTTTTTAATTTAATTATTGCTTGTGTTTAAATTCGATAAGTGAGCAATATTTGTAACATTAAGATAAGCCAAAAGAAAAAAACCCCCCATTTATTGTAGTGTTCATATTTGTATGAATATGCTTGTATCCTTCCACCCCGCCCTAAAGTTCTCTGTGTGTGTGTGTGTGTGTGCAATTCATTTGACATTCAAACATGCATACATATAAATATATATATGTATATATATAAAAATGTAAATTGTATCTATATATATATGTATGCATCTGTCTGTCTGTCTGTCGTCTGTATGTTTGTAGTACTGATGCTAGTCTCATTTATATTACCCCCTCTCCAACCCACTCTCTCTCCGCATCTTTTTGGGCACGCGGCATTGCAGCGAATCAAACGAACTGATCTAACTAACGTACACGTAAATTAGAGTATAACACATATTTTGGATATAATGCAACAATCATATTACTGGATCAATCTTCCTCTCTCACAATTTCATTCAAAATCCAATCGAAAATCGTAACGAAATGCACAAAAATTAATTACAATTTTTTTTAATAAATAAATAGCAAATAAATTAACCAAATTAAACGCGCTGAAAATCGTAGCAAATGCAAAAAAAAATATCGAATAAATTTATTAAATTAAAAGCTAATCAATTTGATAATCAATAAATAATTAATAAACATATGCAAGACCAAAAAAAGCATAAGCAATAAACAATTAAAGCACAAGAAATCAACAACAATAAGACAAAAACAACAAGAAAAACACTGCGCAAATTCGAATGTAGCCTTAATATAAAAAAACAACAACAAAATGAACATAAAACTCGCCTATAAACAACAACAACAACAACACAAACGTGCCTAAGCCATAAACAACATTAGCAACATCGATAACAACAACACCAACAACAACAGCAGCAGCAACAATAATTAGAGAGTATCATCAAGTGCATCAATCTGACAAGATATATAAATCATTAAATATATATTAAAAGTTGTGATCAGACTGCAGTGCGTCAGCAACATTGAGTTGTTGCTGCTGCAACAGCAGAGGACAACAACAACGGCAACAACAACGGCAACGACGACGACGACGCGACTGTTGAGGACGACGCGGGCACGTGCCAGGACGAGCACGACGCCAACGCCAACGTCATCTATGACGAGCGGCAGCAGCAGCGGTAGCGGCAGCAGCAGCAGCAGAAGCAGCAACAACAACCATCACAGCAATCACATTCACAACAATCACAACCATAACAACAACAACAACATGGCCGTTGATTTGTCACTGCTCACCAACAACAGCAGCGGCAACAATAATAATAACAACAACAACAATAACATTAACAGCAGCAATATCCACAACAACAACAACAATCACAGCCACAGTCACAACAACAGCAGCAGCAGCGGCAGCAACAGCAATAAAATTGCAGCGGCAGCGACGTCGGCAGCGATCGGAATGTGTCGCGTTGATGTAAGTAAATAATAACAACAACAAAGCAAAAACAAAGCAGAAGAATAAGAAGAAGATGAAGTTGAACAGAAAGAAGTTAAAATTAAAAGAAAACAAAAGTGCAAACAGAAGATGTAAATGAAGCAACAATAAAATAAAAGTGGCGCAAGTGCAACAACATAAAAATAATAATAATAATATAAATAATAATAATATATAATAATAATAATAATATAAATAATAATATAAATAATAATAATAATAATATAAATAATAATAATAATATATATAATAATTTTCAAATAATGGCAACAATTTGCAAAAGAGACAAATGCACACACACTCATACACACACACACTCACACACACACTCACACACACACACACACACACTACACACACACACACACACACACACACACACACACACACGACATACAGAACAACAACAACAACAATATGAGTAATGTGCAACAACGTGTTAATTGACAAAAATGCAAAAACTAGCAATAAAATTTTCACTTTAATTACGTTTTTGATTGTGTTTCGTGTTTTATGTTCGTTTTGTGTTCGTTTCGTGTCGCCCATAAAACGCCCCTCCCCTCCCCCTCCCCCTTCTTCAGTGACAGCCACAAACCCACCACACCCCCACCCCCTCTTAAAATCCACATACTTCTCTCCGCTTTATAAGCAACATATTCACACACACACACACAAGCATACACTTTACACACACACACACGCATACACTTCACACACACACACACATGGAAATTTTGGCAAAATAAAAAAGATACAAAAATTACAAAACGCACAATTGGCTTATTAAACAAACAATATCATAGTAGCTATATAATTTATTTATATGGTAGTTTTAATCATTTTGCCTCTTTTTATGTTTATTAATTTATTAACAACCCTTTCCAAACACATCCCCCCTGGCCCAAACCTTAACCAAATTGTCCTACATATTGGTAACAAGTTATTCTGATTAACAATAACAAAGCATAAACATCATCATTATCATAATCATAGCAATAATATGCGTTAATAATAATAATAACGACAACAACTAACGAAATATAACCAAAAAAAGAAAACAACAACAATTGCAATTGAGTGTGTTTTATATTTATATATATATATTTTTATTTTGTTTTTAAATATTATTATTATTAATGCAAACCCAAATCGAATCACATCTTTTTCGACAGAGCTCAAAGTACAGCAGTTCAAAGCGCGACTATGAACGCGATCGTTCCTCCAACTATCGCGATCGTGACATCTCGCCCGGCGCTGGCGGTGGAGGCGGCGGTGGCAGCGCTGGTGGCGGAGGCGGTGGTGGTGGCGGCGGCGGCGGTGGTGGCAGCAGCGGTGGCGGCCCATTAAATAATGGCAATAGCTATCGTTCACAATCACCGGACATAGATTCACCATCATCGCGTTCGCATGATCTGCGCGAGCGCAGCGATCATCGTAGTGGTGGTGGAGGTGGCGGTGGCGGAGGAGGCGGTGGTGGAGGTGGAGGTGGTGGTGGCAGCAACGACCGATACAGTTTCATGCAAAAGATGCGCGATCGGGATCGTGATGTCTACAAAAAGGATAAATATTCCGGTAACTATCAATCATCAATTAACTAATATTTAATCCAGGCATAAGTTTAATTCGAGAATGGGATTTAGTTGATAGAGACAAACAAAGATACCCTTTTTTTTGTGTGGGGCAATCCTGTAAATAAGTAGATACATTTTTATTTTCTCTTTGTTTTTAATTAAAAAATACATTTTTATTTTTCAAACTAAATTATACAAATTTTAAAATAATAATTAAATTTAAATTTTTATATAAAAATCATTCAAATAACTCTTATTTCCTATTATATCTTATTTCGAACTAAATTATACAAATTTTAAAATTTTATTTACATTTCCATTTTTATATAGAAATCATGCAAATAAGTCTTATTTTTTATTAAATCTTATTTCAAACTAAACTTTAAAGTAATTAAATTTAAATTCTTGTATACAAATCATTCAAAAAAGTCTTATTTTCTAAAATATCTTACTTCGAAGTTTTGTCTTATTTCTAACTAAATTATACAAATTTAAAAATATTAATTACACATCCATTTTTATATAGAAATCATGCAAATAAGTCTTATTTTTTATTAAATCTTGCTTCGATTTTTCTTGTATACAAATCATTCAAATAACTCTTATTTCCTATTATATCTTATTTCCATTTTTATCTTATTTTATTCGAACTAAATTATACAAATTTTAAAATATTAATTACATTTCCATTTTTATATAGAAAGCATTCAAATAAGTTTTATTTTTTATTATATCTTATTTCAAACTAAATTTTAAAGTAATTAAATTTTAATTCTTGTATACAAATCATTCAAAAAAAGTCTTTTTCTCTATTATATCTTATTTCGAATTTTTATCTTATTACAAACTAAATCATAAAAATTTTTAAATATTTTTTTTTTAAATATTGCAAATAAGAGTAATTCTTCAATTGGTATTATAAAAATTGAATTTTATTAAATAAAAATTGAAATTTGTTCATTATTTTATGGATTGATTTTATTTTAGTTGGAGAAATAAAAGTTTATTTTTAATAATATTTGTAAAAAGCATATATATTATTTATATTTTATTTATACGATCTCTTATTTCAAGATCTTCATTAATCAGTCGATTTTAATGCTCTTTTTTTCCCAGATAAACGTGATCGGCGTGGCAATGATCGTGACTCGGAGTCGTATCGCACGAATCACGACAGGGATCGTCGTGGTGGTGGCGGTGGCGGCGCCAAGCTCTGCTCATCGCGGGACAACGACAAGCGTTCCGGCTCCGATGATCGGGATCGGGAGCGTGAACGTGATTTGCGCGACAAGCGTGACAGAGGCGCCGATCGGGATCGGGATATGTACAAGAAGGACAAATATGCAGGTGAATAACTCAAGCAATTATTAAATATGTTTTTTTTGGTATACTCATAAACTCTACCTTTCCTACAAATAGACAAACGTGAGCGCAGCGATCGCGGGGAGCGTGTGGCGCGCTATGGCGACTGGAGCGAGCATGTAAGCTCGTCTGGTATGTAAATGACACTATCTTCAATCTACAGATCTCTAATGATTATTCTTTTCATTCTCACAGGCAAAATGTATTACTATAACTGCAAAACTGAAGTCTCCCAGTGGGAGAAACCTAAGGAATGGGTAGACAGAGAAAGGTAAACATCATTACTAAAGTCAACTTCGATCTAGATCTTAAAGTTGTAATTCGAATCTGTTAAATAACGTAGCTATCCTATTATAGTCTAAAAGTTTTTATAGGCAAAATGTTGTATCCTAGGAATCAGGGATTCAAACCGAAACGAATATCGGTTTCAGTTACGGTTTCGGTTATGCTTAATTAAGGTTATCGGTTACGCAAAATCTTGGAGTATCGGTTTCGTAATGGATATCGTTTTTTTATAACTTTCGATTTAAAAATACCGGTATGGTTTCGGATCACAAAAAAAAATAAAAAATAAGGTTTTCGGGTGACCAAAATTGGAAGCTTTATTCATTGTTTTCCATAAAAAAAAAGACTTAATGCTCTTTTAAGCCTGGAAAATAATGTTATCTGATTACTGGAATGATCCAGTGTAATATAATGATTTTTAATAACTTTGAACTGTCATATCTTTGTCAAAAGTCAATCAATTTCCATGCACAATGTAAATTTGTGCATGATTTTACCTCTAAATTACTTATAAATGAATCGGTAACTAAACGGTTATTTCGGTTTACGGGTTTCGGTACAGCGGAAAAAAATATTTTTGGTTACGATTTCAGGAATGGTTACAAATTTCAATCGGTTTTTATCGGTTAAAGGTTACGGTTTCGTCTAAGGTTTTAATCCCTGCTAGGAATACATGTATTTCATCTGGCTTCTTTGAGTCACAGTAAAAAATTCCTCTCTTTAATAATTCTTGATATGATCATTCACTTTTATGGGCTAGTTTTGATAACTCCATGTATATACTCTTTTAAGATGATATATATACAATATGCAAGTCCATTACATACAGTTTCAAAACGCTTCGTAATGAGTTTTATGTTCATATCAATGTCTTGTGTCTTAAATTGAAAGTCAGCATCTATACTGGGGACTAGTTTTAGTAACCTTAACACTTAAAGATGATCTATAGAAGATATGCTAGTCTATTATATTCAGTTCCATTGTCATTTCTCCAATTTTTTAGACATATATTTATCTCTAACCAAATTTTGTAGATTTTAATACGTTTAAAATGGTTACGATTTATATTTTATATTGT
Organism: Drosophila kuntzei; assembly: GCA_035042165.1. Taxonomy (NCBI): domain Eukaryota; kingdom Metazoa; phylum Arthropoda; class Insecta; order Diptera; family Drosophilidae; genus Drosophila; species Drosophila kuntzei. Next base: position 153,386 of record JAWNLU010001869.1, on the reverse strand, counting down.
ATGTATTTAAGATTAATATATACTTATACAAATATTGTCGACATTTTTATGCTTCCTACAATTTTGTATCTCTAAACTAAGTTTTGAGAATATAAAACTTTATATAGGGTTTTATTTGCATTGTAAACTTCCACTTTTGAGAAGAAACTATATTTGAATCTTTAAAGTATATACCAAAACGGTTAAGAGATCAAGCGGTTAACCGCTTAATAAAGACACATTTATTAACAAATGTTCTCCTTTTATATATTTTTTTTTAGAAATCTGCCGCGTGATCAGCATCGTGAGAAGGATTATCGTGACAAGGATCGGGACAGAGATCGCGATGATCGCTTCTCAAGATCGAGTAAGTTAAATATGTCACATTCTGTTGATAATAATAATAAACGTTGTCTTTGTTCACAGCATACAAACATTCCAATTCATCACGCGACAATTCACGACTGAGATGGAATTACGACAACGATGGCGGTCCGCCAAGTCATCGAAGACGCTTGGATGGTGAGCAAAGAGAGAGAGAGAGAGAGAGAGAAATATAGAGAGATAGAAATTATATTTATTTGATTTTATAGGTCGACATGACAATCCTGATATGGATATCAGCGGCGACTCGACGCCCACCTCGGAGGCAAGTTATTCGCTCAGCGGCACACCCACCACACATGGTGGGAATGGTGGCGGTGTCGGTGTCGCCGGTGGCCTGCAGTCTGGCGATCAGGCGCATTGGCGGGAGCATTGGGCAATGCACTGCCACGACTGGCCTCCCATCCAAATCCCAGCGCAGTCGTTACGCCCATGGGGGCGCATTATGGTGCCCCATCAGTGGGTGCCACAGGTGGTGCTACCGGTGCTGGTGGTGGTGGTGGTGTTGGTGGACCCGTCAGTGGCGCCACAATGCTACCCACCAGCGGTTTGGCCTCGGTGCCATCCAACATTGCCAACAGCAGCAACAGCAGCCTTAGAAACTCAGTTGTCGGACACATTGGCTCCACCTCCAGCGTAAGTGAATCTATAAGAAATAAAGTATTATTTAAGTGTTTAATTGCACATCAATTGATGCAATTATCGCCTATGTGCATTTATTGCATATTATAATAATTAATTATCCAAATTTTTATTTAACAATTAATTATTTTAATAGGAATTTCGACTAAGTTGGGAAAATAAATATGAAATGCTTTTAATTTGGAAATTAAAATTAGCAGTTACTTTATTAGAACATTTAAATAAAATAAAAATGAATTGACACTGCTAAAATTAGGAAAAGCAAACTTAAAAAACATTAAAAATTGCGTAAATTTAATAATATTTTATTAAAAATAGTGCGATTTTTAAATATATATTATTGATTTTGGCTGTTCCTTATTGTACTGCTGTTGCATAATTTGTCAAAAAAAAAAAGCTGCATTTTGTTGTATCAATTATTTATTTTACTGATTGCAATATTTTATTTTCCAAAATTAAAAGTTCAATGTGTTTAAAATTATAATTATTTTAATTTGCGTTAAACTTGGGCAATTAATTTAGAGATGTGCAATTAAGTAATACTTTATTATTATTTACTTTATTTAAATACAATTCATAAATAACTTGATTAATTAATAATACTCTTGAAAACGTAACTGTCAAATTAAACAATGCATTTTGTTGTAAAATTTATTTATTTCACTGAAAGCAATAATTTATTTTTCAAAATTAAAAGTTTATTTAAATGTTAAAAATGCATACAAAACAAGGTGGCAATTAAATCTAGAATTATTTTAAGTTTGCGCTAAACTTGGGCAATTAATTTAGAGATGTGCAATTAAGTAATACTTTATTATTATTATATACTTTATTTAACTTACTTTACAATCCACATGAATAACTTGATTAATTTATTATTTGTTGGAACCGATAGACGACTGTCCCGACGCTGGCGAATCAGGAGCATCATCTAAACTCGAATGCGCCCGGGCCGCCTGGGAAGCTAAGCGGCGGTAAGGAGCAATCAATGATGATGCGACAGAAGCTTCATTTAGGACTAAGTGGCCTGGATGTGCAGCACCATCATATGATGGTTACCGGCGGCAGCGGACCAACGGGCGCCGGCAGCGGCACAGTCGCCGATGCAGTGAATCATGCCTACAATTCGGTTAACAATGTGACTGCCAGCAGCTTAAGCAGTTTAAGGTTGTTTAATTCATTAATTTACTAACTAATTTAACTGATCAACTAATGAATGAATTATCTGTGATTTAGAGACAACAGCCAACTCAACTCACCACTGTGCATGCCGCATGCACATCACAGTATGTCGCCATCGCTGAGCTATACCAAGAGTCCCATACCAACGATCGTGGGTCACACGAACAATGTGAATGCCAGCAACGCCTATACCTGCAATGCGCCCTTTGGCCTCAAGACGATCGATGCCGCCGCCGCTGCCTCGCCTGGGAATAGCAATGCCAGCAACAGCAACAATTGTAGCATACCCGGCATATTGGGCACTGTTAGTGGCATCAGTGTCATCACCTCCATGGGCAGCAATAGTCTATGCGGCAGTGGATCAATGGTTGGCGAGGGGCCGCCAACGCCTACGCAGGAATTAGATTTAAGTGGCTCAGCTTTAGAACAACACCAACAACAACAACAGGTGGCCGTTGCAGCAGCAGCCGCCGCAGCAGCAGCAGCACTGGCAGCGGCCCAAGCAACGCAACAACAGGCAGCGCAACAGTCCCAGCAACAGCGTAAAAGTATGTGCACTTTTAATTACAAAAACAGCTCAAAATCGAATTCTCACAAATCGAGTTCTAAATTAAGTAACAGAGTATATTGTATTCGTTGGAATGGCAGAAGCAGGCGTGGCATATCCTATTAAGTATATATATTCTTGATCAGCATCAACAGCCGAGTCGATATAGACATGTCTGTCTGTCTGTCCGTGTGAGCGCCTAGAACTCAGTGACTATAATAGATAGAACCTCCAAATTTGGTAAACAGACTTCTATAAACCCCACGCAGATTAAATTTGTTTTTAATTTTTGATCGGACCACTATATGATATAGCTGTCATAGGAAGAATCAGCCACAATTAAAGTTTTAGTATGAAAAACTCAAAAAATCCAACAGAATATGTATTCAAGTTGGTCCTTTGCATCCTGACCAAAATTGGTTCAAATTCATATAGCTATATCTATAAATCACCTAGAGCTCTCATTGAAGGGATTGGTCAATAATTATGAATATTCTTTTGTCTTATACGTGGTTGCAATCGTTTCATTATATCATATACACTGGTCGGCACAAATATTTTGACAAAATTATAAGTTAAATTTTCTCTTAAGTTGAACTTAAGGAAAATTTTGACATCAATGGAAAGGTCATTGAAATTCCATTTGAATGATACAAAACTTTCCTTAACCCATTAAGTATCCATTGAAAATTTTGAATTTATGTGAAAGTCTACTATTTTTTTTTGAATTTTTTCCTCGGGCTAACACAAATGCAAAAAGTTTCTGCAAACAATTCTAATAGTGTGTGCAAAAAAAAATTTTCAAAAATTTCTTCGCTTATATTTTTTATGATTTTTTGAAAATTGCTTAATATGACTATTTTAGCCACTTTTTTCTCCTTTTCATACACAATTTTTCTGAGGTCTTCCCATACAAAAAATCATAAAAAATACAAGCGAAGAGATTTTTGAAGATTTTGTTATTAGATAGTTATTACTTTAATGTAATTTTATGGAGTTTTTAATAATTTAACTGTTAACGTTTATTGTTTGCAGTAATTATTATAACCTTACAGTTTTTATATATTTCGAGTTGAAAATTCGCAAAATACTTTATATATTATATATTCAAACACGTTGCGGTTATCATAAAGTCCTACCAAATTGTTATTTTGTAAAGTTTTTGAGCTCAATTTAATACCAATTTAATGCATTTATCATTACATTGGCATTACAAAAAGAGAAATGCTTATAAAAATCACATTTCCCTAGCTCATTTAAATTTAAATGCATATTAAAATCAGTTTACATTACAATTATTATTATTACTTTTGATTTTCTTACTTTAGTATAACCTATGCTATATATATTTTGAAATTAATTCGAATCTCCTATGACATTTTCAGTGGATGGCAGCGGTTCCGCCACACTCAGCACGCTGCAGAGCTGTGTGGGCTCCGTGCAGGCGTCTAATCTCCGGGGTCCCGAAATATCACCCAAATTGGCGAAATACTTTCGTGCTGATTTGATTGCACATGTGACCAACTGGCAGGCGGAAGTATTGGAGCGTCAGGTAAGTGTTTTAAAACAGCACAAATTGATTTAATTAAGACACTGATCAGTTTTTAAACTAATGAGGAATCTTCGTAAGCAATTTAGTCCAATATATTTCATGAAATGCGTTCAAGAAAATATTCGCCTAAAGCAATTCTGACTGCAAATTTAAGAAAACATGAAATGTTCCATATAAAACTTGTATATCTAATATACTACTTTATATAGTATTATGCAAGAATATTAATTAATTTTTACACAATAAGTCTGTCGACTAAATCTCAAATAATGTTTACAAATACTTGTGAATATTAAAACTGATTATAGTAATTTTTTTATTTAGGGTATAAAACCTTTTCGTTTAACCGAAATAAATCAAATAAATTATTAAATACATATTTAATAATGCAACATTGCTCCTAAAACTTTAAAGTATTTAGTATAAATCTGGTTTTCACTTGACATTTTATTTGTATTGTAAAAATTGTGATTTTTCACTTATTCGGATTAAAATTCATCAAAGTTGAAAATCGGAGCAGGTAAAGGTTATTTAATTTATCTTTATTTAATTGACTTTGTCCGGGAATAAAGAATTTAAAATATTTTTATTATAAAATATTTTGTTGTTGTTGATTTGTGCCTTATTAGCTTTAATAGATTAATACTGAAATAAACATTAGTGACTTGTTCAATTATCCCAAGAGAGCTTTCTATAAAATGTTGTTAAATTTAGATTTTGTCATTTCTAATATTCTACAAACTTAATTTTAATTGTGTGAGTTGTTTTAGATTGCATTGAAAAATGGCAAAAACAATGTTTTTTTATTATATGAATGTTATTTATGTAATGTAAATAAAAAGCAGTTATCGAAACTTGTTTTAAATAATATAACAAATTACAATTAAATTAAATAAAAAAACTGAAAGAAAATAAATAAAAATATGTAAAGTAATAAGGTCTGGGGGCAATCAAAAAATTGTAATTTAAATGATGCAACATTTGTTGTTAGGATTAATATTAATATTAGTATTTGTATTTTATTTATTATTATGAATCTTGTGTATTCGGAGTGCAACTGAATTTGGATATTTGCAGGCGCAGAAATGCTGCGAGGACACACATCTATTTGGGGACATCACCTGCACTCGGATATGCGCTGAGCTGAAATGTGCACGGAGTTTAGTGCGTAGCACGGAGATCAATGCAACGCTGCAGGAACAAAAGTGAGTATGCAAATGAATGTGATTGAAATGCATTGCAAATTAATTATTAACAATATTTTTGTATAATTTCATTTCATTGTTGTGATTCTGTTGAAGAATCATGTATCTGCGACAGCAAATTCGCCGCATTGAGGAGTCGAAGACTCAGAACGCGTTCATGTCGGACGATACTTAGGATCAGGAGCAAGTTAGGCTGCGCGTGCATCGCAAGCTGTCTGTCAGGCTCAAAAAGAGCACACTCTGGCGCAGCTGATGATGATGATGATAATGATGATGATGATGATGATGATGATAGTAATGCCCCAAACTTCCCCAACTACGCTCCAGCCAGCTTCATTATTATCTCAAATTGAGGATGAGGATATGTGTTGCTAGATCATGAACCATGTGTTCAATTGATCTCGGCTGGGGCAGATCAGGGGCTGGGCAAATAAACGAACGCGTGCATCCTTCTTCGTCCTTCTGCGTCCTGGCGGCAAAATAAAAAAGCTCTGTTGACGGTGTTGGCGATTGTTGCAAGTGGCAGGGCAACAATTGCAGCACAAAATGTCAACGACAATGAAATCACTCCAGCAACAACAACAGCAGCGACAAAAACAACAACAACAGCAACTACAACATAATGATGATGATAAAGATGAAGATGAAGAAAAAAAAACACACACACACAAAAATAAAACATAATTTATAATTAGCAAAGCGTAATTAATAACTTAAATAAGCATGAAGCGAAGCGGCAATGTTGGGCCTATGTTGCCGTTATCTAAGAACAACAATAACACCAATATTAACAACAACAACAACAACAACAATTGTAACAATATTTAGCGAAAAACAAATTAAAAAGCAAACAAAACAGAGACTACAGACAACAACAACAACAACAAAAACGAAACCAATTCAAAAGCAATAAGAAAAGAAGCCTCCTCGTATCGAATCGAAGTAACAACAAATATAAATCAATTTAATAAGATTGAATGCAAAACACCAACAACAACAACAACAACAGAAATAAAAACAAAACGAAACAAAACAAAACAAAATTAAATTAAATAAAATACAAAAAACGTAAGGAAAACAAGTCAACCTAGTATACTCAACTGCAATAAAATGCTAATTTAAATATATACAAATTATATATATAGAGTATATGAAAATGTATATTTACAACAACAACAACAACAAAAGGTGTGTGTCAGCCTCGAAATAAAAGCCTCTTTCCTTTAAAGAACTCAATGAAAAATTGTAAATCGTATGTAAAATTACAAATGGATCAGAAAGAGATGGACACACTGCACATTGCAGTGTGCTGTGAGAGAGAAAGAGCTAGCGATAGATAGAGAGAGAGAGAGAGGGTAAAGTGGGAGAGGGAGAGGTGCACACGCTTAGCCTTCAAAGTAGCCGCAGTAAATCCATTAGGGTATTCTCCAGTGACAGTCGCAATTTAATGACTTTCGCCTTGTTTTGAATACCAATGTAAGTTTTTCTGCTTTTGTTTTTGTTTTTGTTTCAATATCAATAATATGGCATAAGTGTTGCGTTTGCATTCGAAAACGTTTCATTTAGTTATCTTTTTTTTTCTGTTCTTTGCGAGGGTTTTTGGTAAATACTAGTTGTCAAATTGTCAATATCACCTAACAACCCATTAATAATTTTGTAGTTAAACACACACACATTCATACACACACATATACATATATATATATATGTAGAGCATCTGGAGTTCGCCTGGCCGATTAGGCTTCATTTCTAGCTTCATAGTTCTAATGCGAAAATGTATTTATTTGTTTTCTGAAATTGAATTTGCCTACACTTGTTTTTTTTTTTCTACGCATTATTTTTACAATTTTTTTTAAATTAAAATATAAATATGCATATATTAAACATAATATATATATATAAACACATATATATATATATATTTGAATTTATATATATACATATATATAAATATAAACATAAAACATAATTTTTCTTATTTAAGCAGTAAAACAAAAGAAATCAAACAATACAAAAATAAAAATCAGCTGAAAAGCTGGAAAAGAAATTAAAGAGAAGAATAAGAATAAGAATAAGAATAACACCTAATAAACACAACATGCGCTGAAAATGCTTGTGTAATTTGAGTTTTTAATTTAAAACTTGTCTAATAAATTAAATCCGAAGAATACCGAAACAACAACAAATAGAAATCAAAGCAAAACAAGTTTAACAATATAAATTAATTAAAAAAATAATAATAATAACTACTGTAGATATACATATAATTAAATACAATGAGATATACATATATATATATATATATGTATCTCTATATATATATATAAATATATTTAAATACAAACAGAAGGTAAAAATAAAAAATTTATATTATTTAGCTAAGCGTCGATACCGAAAAATATAAAAACTTTTATGATTAAAACCGAAAATTTGACTTTGTTTTTATTATTGATGGGATGAATTTTGAAACTTTGGATAGCTGAGAATAATCTTATAAATCCATGAATTTTGGACATTTCCCATTATTCCGCAATCAAATAGAGTCAGAAGTACGGTTTCCACATTTGGTACATTTGTAACAAAACTGGTACATTTTCACTTTATTTCAAAATTGTACGATTTTGGTGGTACCACCACAGACATTTTTTTTTTGAACCGAAATCTCTGTGGTGGTTTGTATACCGGTTTCGTAACGTGGTATCCCTATGGCAGCTATATGATAGAGTAATCCGACTTTGTCCAAATTTGGTCAGGATGTTAGAAACAGTCCCAAATACACAAATCTGTGAGTTTGGTTTGATATCTTAAAAACAAGAAGTATTTTATACTAAAGCACTCACTCAATCTGTGAGTTTGGTTGGAATATCTTAAGAAAAAGTTTTTAATACTAAAGGTTAATTTGCATCCGTTTTTTCTATGGCAGCTATACGATATAGTAATCCGATTTTGACCAAATTTGGTCAGAATGTAAGAGACAGTCGCAAACTTACAATTTGTAAGTTTGGTTAAGATATCTTAAGAAACAAAAAAGTTTTTCATACAAAGTAATTCCCTGACCTCTGACCTGAATTTCACCCACTTACAGGTGGAATTTTTGCAAAACGCCGTCTTATTGTCCGATGAGAAAATTTATGAAAATCTCAGCTTTTTACACTGATAAAAATATGTTCTAAGATCAAGATTTTGGTCTCAGAACTAAGAATTTTGGTCTAAAAAATGCGTCGAGAACATAAAATTCTTAAAGTTAGAAAACACATCTTGATTTTAAGAACATTTCAAATAAGAATAATTTCTTAATTTAAGACCAAACAGTCTTAAGTTCTCAAACCAAAAATAAAAAAATAAGGCAGGTGTTTTTATTAACTTAAAATTTTTTTTTTTAATAAATATTCCGATTATACTATGTTTATTCCTTGGCTAGAGCGGGTTTCGATCCGAATCTTATATAGAACAAAATATTTAAGATGAATGTTCTTGATTTTAGAAATTGGTCTTTTTTTTAAGTGTACCTTTTGCCGTTTGGCCGACACGTTAATGCGTCAGTCAGAACAAAGATATTAAATGAAATAAAAATTAAAATATTGTTTTTTGTATTTAAGCCTAGGTTCATGGGGTATACTATAAGCCGGTTCTAACCAACGAGATTAATTGTTATTAACTTGGCACATGGAATGAACTTTGAGCTTTCGCGTATGTCAAATTCAAAATGCCGCTAAAAGCTGCAAAAGCTTTTCGTTTGCCGGCTTAATAGAAGAGCGAGAGTGAGAGTAAGAGAGAGTAAGAGAGCGAAGCCGCAAAAGCTTTCGCTGCAAAAGTAACCCAGCGGACAATGCGCAGCGCAGCGAATTCGCCATGCCGAAAAGTATGTTGGGGAGATGAACTAACGAATGAACACGAGCACGAAGCCGACAACGACGACGACAACGATGACGATGACTTTTGTATCGTTCCCCGTTTCACACCTCACCGCAGCGTAGTTGTTGCCACCATGTTGGTATATGTATGTGTGTATGTGTATTTATATGTGTATGTATTTGTGTATGTGTATGTATATGTGTATGTATATGTGTTGCTGTGTTGCTTTTGGCATCTTTGGGCTGTCAGAGGACGGCGAATGCCAACAAGTAGCAGTTCAGCATCGACAACGCCAGCGTTCGCTTGCGCCTCGCTGATGGCAGCGCAAAACCAACAACAACAACAACAAAAACAACCACAACAACAACCACATGCAACGTTTCGAAATCATCAACAAAATTAACGTAAACGACGCGAATTTTTAAATTCAAATTCAAATCTAACGGTCAGCATTTCAATATTTATTAAGATTTTGTTCTTGTGTCTTGTGCTGTGTTTCAAATCCCTTCTAAATCAAATACTTAGACAATTATTAGTGTTAATAAACCCACAAAAAAATGCAGTGTTAGTGTTACAATAATTAAAAAAAAAACATAAAAATTATAAAAAACCAACGATAAAAGTCTAAAGTTAAAATAGGTAAGTGAAATGATTTCAAATTAAAGTTTGCTTGGAATAAAAATACAAAGAACAAACAAAATCAAAGAGTGAAACCCAACAAAAACTAGCAAATAATTTAAAAAATTTATTAAGAAATATTTAATAACATCTTTCCATTTATTTTAAAATTAAAAAATTCAATCTTAGTGGAGTGGAGTGGAATTTGAATCTTAATTTGATAACCATTAATTAATGAAAAAAAATTTTATATAATATATTCTTATTTTTACTTTATCATCAAGCATTTTCTTAAAATTAACTTTTTGAAACTTTCCACTTTTCCTTGCATTAAAAAACATATTCGATTTAAAGAATGAAACCAAAAGCGCAACTAAAAAAAAGTTTAAACACTCTTTAAAGCAGTATTTAATATACTTTTTTCCTTATTGTTCAACATTAATTTCAATACTTAAAAATGCAATATTAATGAAATGAAATTTGTAAATTCGCAGAAAAATGTTCTTAAACTTTGCAGTGTAAAGGGGGGTATGAATCTGAAATTGGTAATAATTCATTAAGAGTAAATTTAAAACATGCAAAAGTGTTCTTACTTTCACATTCTCATCCAAAACTCCAAATTGTTTTCTAACCCAAAAAAGTATGCTAGACAAATTTCAATGATTTTCTGTGAATTTGAAACAACTCAGAACATCAAGTATTTAAAGTGAATTATCTGTTTTTGAGCATATGCTTTATTATTATCTATTTGCCTGTGGTTAAACTATATTTTGCAGTTCCTTTGCCGTGCCACAAGTTGCATTTGCAATTTGTGAGACGTCAGAAGCAGACGCAACAAACAATGACAAGCAAATAACTTTAAACTATTATTTTGTTCATTTTTTAACATTGAATGCAAACCAAACACACACATTCATACACACATATGTAGATACATTTGTAGTTGATGTTAAAGGAAAATGGTTTTTGTATAAATACACTGATAAAAAAAAGTGTTCTAAAATTAAGATTTTGGTCTCAGAACTTTGGTCTAAAAAATGCGTCGAGAACATAAAATTCTTAAATTTAGAAAACAAATCTTGATTTTAAGAACATTTTAAATAAGAATAAGTTCTTATTTTTAGACCAAACAGTCTTAAATTCGCAAACCAAAAATAAAAAAATAAGGCAGGTGTTTTAAACTTTAAACTTAATTTTTTTTTTGATATTTATACTTTTTTTGGATTTATTTTTTTTTTTAAATATTCTAATTATATATTTTTTTCCTTGGCTAGAGCGGTTTTCGATCCCTCGACTTGTTACCAAACTGAAGAGGCGACTCTTATCATATTAAATATGACATATTTATATTTTCTTATCAATTTAAGATTTTTAATTCTTATATTAAGAACTGCGAATTTTTAGATTAATAATCTTAGTTTTGTTAATTTGGTCTTAAAATGGTCTTATTTTAAGAACAAAATATTTAAGATGAATATTTTTGATTTTAGAAGTTGGTCTTTTTTTTCAGTGTATATAGTATGTTTATGAGTATGTCACTTGCAGGCAGAAAATACGAGCAGTGAAATTGATGCGAAAGCGAAGTTCAGAACTGTTATGCATATCATAGAGTATTGGCGGATTTACACTACAAATTTATTAAACATTGTCTACTCTTTTATACTTTTCTGTACATTCGTTGAATATAAAAATCCCAAAGGCAAGAAGTTCAGTTTTTCTCCATTAGCTGATTTGACAAGTTTATGTTTTTAGTTGCCAATGGGAAAAAAACCAAAAAACGGATATATTGAAAAGTGAAATTGAAAATTTTCGTAATCTATTAGAATTAAAGACTGTGACAGTTATTAAGATAAAGCTAAAAGTTTTTATACAGGCATTATATGAAAGATTTGAAACTGTTTGAAATTAATACACGAAAAATTATATTAAAATTTAATTTTTATTATAAAAAGTGAAAACAAAAGTTATGGTTTTAATTTGATATAAAAATTGAAAAATAATTATTTTTTATTTTTATCATATAAATTAATTTTAATAATTAAAAATAATTTAAAAATAAAAAATTGCAAATAAAAGTTTATGCTGTTTTTGATTTTGCCTTAAAAAATAACAAATGTCTATTTTTCTCACTCTTCTTGGAGGCTTTTTTGTGCCTCAATTTTTTTAAACTCATAACTCTTATTTTAAATGCTAAATTCAAGAATTTTAAACTTGAATATAGAATAATTTATTTTTTTCCGTGTACTCGTGCTAATTACCAATGGGAGGGAATTGAATGGGAATTGGAGATGGGATGCGATGCGATGCGATGAAATGGTACATGGATGGAGTAGGTAGGTACATACATACATATTCAAGGACGTGCATTCTATATGAATATAAAGTACGTTCCCTTTCGAAATTTATGTGATTTGTGTGCTGGCAATTTCTGGAGTTGTTGTTGTTGTTGTTCTTATTGCACTTGTTGTTGTTGTAGTTGTTGTTGTTGTTGTTGGCTTTTGGTTTTTGACTCTGCGCTTTATGCATTTCGGTCGCTGTCAAAATTGCTGGCACTTAAAAATGGCGCGCTTGAAAAGCATTTGACGTTTGCCAATGTTGACAATTTGCATTGCCCAATGCCAAATGCCATAAATTTGACGCCATCAAGACCCGGACCGAACAAATACTTTGGAATTCGGGGAAAGCGGGAAAACGGGGTAAGGGAAAATCCAAATGGAGTCTGAAGTCGAGAAATGCGCTTTAAAGGCGCTTTCAAAACGAATTGGAATCCTCGAAAATGACTCCCCATAGAATGCTTTCAACTTTAAGCAAATTCATCAAGCATATATATTTTATTTGTTTAAATTTAAATATTTCACTAACACACAATTGCTTTAGTTGTGCGTGATGACAAAACTTTTTCATGCACCATAAAAACATTTTTGATTGCCCTTCACAAAATATAGATAAGTGGCAGCCCTATAGAGTATAAGCGGGTATTACAACACTCATATGAGTATTCATATATGAATTTTGAAATTTGTAATATTTTTTAATAAATTTTAAAGTTTAATTCCACTCTCCGCCTGCCAAGACCACACTCCCAAATGATTTGTCACGTTTTCACTGGTTTAATACGAAAGAGAGACGAGCAAGAAAGAGATAACTTTCCAGCTCTCCGGAATCACATATGGTGGGATCCGCATTTGAAACCAGCGCATCAATTCGCTCAAGGTGAATTTACTAGTCACCTTAATAAATTCACCTTTAGTTCGCTCATGTCGCGAAAACCGCGCGGAAGGCGGTCGGATCAACGGAGTTATTTTTATTGAAAAAACGTCGACCATCTCGTTTAATTTGTTTTTGCATTTTTTTCTTGTTATTCCTGAGTGCTGAAAATGATAAAGTTATTAAAGTTAAACGCATTCATGTGCGTGTGCAAATAAGAAATGTGATTGAAAGTGAGTTGAAATTGTACAGAATTTGACTGTGCAAATAAGAAAAGAGATCGAAAGTGAGGTGAAATTGTATAGCAAACCTCAATCGCTCAATCCTCCCCCATTATTTGTTTGTATGCGTTAGTTTTAGCTTCTCTCACCATACACATTTCGAATTGCAAGGAGAGAGAATTTCCTTCGCTCTCCGAAAAAACAGACAGTGGGGATCTGCATTTTGGACCAGCGCCCACACGTTTGAGCGCATCAGTTCGCTCAAGGTGAAGTTACTAGTTACCTTAGTCACCAAGGTGAATTTACAAGTCACCTTAGTAAATTCACCTTTAGTTCGCTCACGTCGCGAAAACCGCGCGGAAGGCGGTCGGATCAACGGAGTTATTTTTATTGAAAAAACGTCGACCATCTCGTTTAATTTGTTTTTGCATTTTTTTCTTGTTATTCCTGAGTGCTGAAAATGATAAAGTTATTAAAGTTAAACGCATTCATGTGCGTGTGCAAATAAGAAATGTGATTGAAAGTGAGTTGATATTTTATAGAAATCCTTTTCGCTCAATTCCCCCCCACCACCATCATTTGTCTGTATGCGTGAGTTTTACCTCTCTCTCCCACATTCCGAAGTGCAAGAAAAAATGAAATAAATTAATTGCGGTCTCTAATATTGTGAAATTACCTAATCATAAATAAATAAATGTTAACTCACAGCAGCGATCATGGAAGCGCTTTCATCGACGTAATAATAATGTGTAAGTGTTGAAATTTGTTTTCTTATATTTTGTGATTACTCTATTAGAGGTTTTTAAGCGCTCTAACGAAAGAGAGAGGAAAAGTAAACGAAATAATAATGGCAGTTAATGTGATTCAATGTCACGAGAGCAGATCAGCTGTTCGTCAACACTGACCTTGTTTTGCGTCTCCTTTTCTCCTACTTATCCCGTGCATTGCATTTTTGTTGTATCACGACAGTGTCTTTTGCATTAACCCCTGTGTGCACTTGTGCCGAATTGAGTACAAATGCGTGTTCATGTATGAATTTGGATTTATATTTTGATTAACTCGTTATCTTTTTTTGATTTGCAATATTATATTTATAAGTAAATATTCTTTACTCAATTAAATTTTGTGTTGTTTAATTTAATATATATTATTATAATTCAGGCTGCAAACCAAAATAGAGACCATAGAGCGGACTTTAGGTTTGGTTCGAAAGCCGGATTTTTTTTTACCCCTTTTGGCTTAAACCTAGGTTTAATTTAATATAAAAAACATTTTAATTGCTTTCATTTTGATTTTTAAAGCAATTAAATTGTTTACTACAAAATATTTAAATTTGTTAAATAATTTAATATAATTTTTTTGATTGAAATACGAATCATAAGTGTGAAACATTTGTGCTATATTCAAAAAAAGTTATGCTTTATGTAATTATTTATCTTTCGAAACGAATCTATAATTTATGAACGTTTTTCGGTTTGGGTTCGAGAAGTTAATAATTTCAGAGGTACGCTTCAAGATCCGGTTCGATTAGTCCAAGAGCCTGAACCGAACCGGTTCGGTTCAGAACTGTTTGGTGGCCTTGATTAAATGTTACATTAAGTCAAATTTTCGCTATCATTTTAACTTGACAATTATTGAAATTTATTAAAATGAATTGTTTTATAATGAAACTTTGCTAATTCTACTCTTTTTTGGGACTGTGGAATTTACTAATCTAATCACCTTAATTCTTCAGAGATCGCATTCGATTTTCTTTCTTTCAGGAAAAAGGGATTAAGTTTGAGTGGACACTTTTAGACTTGCAATAAAGTCAAGCGACTCCAAAGCTCAAGGTGTTTTTTTAATCTCTTCTACTTACAAAGGAATAGTATACAACATATAAATATAAAATTTGTATACAATTAAGATCAGAACATTACAAATATTTCTGCAACATTAACTAAGAAATTTAATATTATTATTGTTGACAGTATTGAAGTAATTGAGTGATATCCTATATTGAAAGTATTCTTAGAATGTTGCCAGTATTCTGAACTGCAAAAGTAGTTGAAATAAATATCTGTACGTTCAATTGAATCATTGGATTTGATTTCTTACAATTTTCTTTGCACTTTTTATTCCTGTTGCGCAGGAAGAAGAAGATTCAGATTCAAGTTAATCGTAACAAGTTATTGCTGCCCTATTTTTTTTTTTTATTTTCATTTTCATTTTCATTTTCGAACTTCTGCTTTGACCTTGTGCTTTCAATTTCAGCGCTTTTTGTTGTTGTTGTTGCTGTTGCTTTTGTTTAGTAATTTTGCCGTTTCCGTTTTTGTTTTTGTTTTGTTTGCTTTTCGCATTCAAATTATGTGAATGTATTTCATTTTCATTTGCGACTTGCGCTTGTTTTAGATTTGTTGTGAGTTTTTGTTGTTTTACGACTTGACCATTTGGCAGCATTGCGGTTCCAAGCTGATGTCGGTTAAAGAGGGGCTTGAAAGGGAAGGGAAAGGAAGGGAAGGGAAGGGAAGGGGGAATGGCTGCGTGCCTGGCAAACATTTCCAATGGAATTTTCAAATGTTTTTTTTGGCAAATGTACTCAATTTTTATAGGCCAGAAACTCGCATTTCACTTATTTTGTACCCTCTATGTATTATTATTTGGTGCGTCGAGCTGTGGCAGGTGAGGGGTGTGATAGCAACTCCCTCCCCATCCCTCCCCATCCCTCCCCATCCCTCTGCCAACCCCAACTTCAGTCCCCTCATCTTCCCCGCGATGCTCAATGTGTTTTTTGCATAGACCTTTTGGTCACTAGTGGCCAGATTTTATATCTCCCTCGGTTCTACCTTACGCCCCCTAGTTATTATTGTTGACACACACACACACACACACACACACAGACACACACACGCACTTGGTGTTATAATTTCATTTGAGGTTTAGGCAACGGCCTCTGGTTACATTTACATTTTTATTTCCTCTCGGACGCGTTCATTGGGGTCAAAACGGTCCACGTCCATGCGAAGCAGTGTTGCCAAAATTTTAGAAGAAATTATAGCTGTTTCTGGTGGGAAAGCAACCGAAGAAATAGCTTCGAAAATAGCCAATAATATTGAAAACCATTCAAACGAAAACTTAATACATTTTTTATATATTAGATATTCTTAGCAATATATGAAAAATAAATTTTTGCTATAATCGCTGTCCCAACTATATGTTTTTCGATATATAAGATAAAGTATCATGGTGGTGCTATTATTTTTTTCATGACTGTACATTAGTCCTGTTTCGGTTCTCGCTTTCAGCAAGAATATTTTGAATATTTAAAGCCTGTTCTAATATAATTCTAATATAATAATTAATTTGAGTTGTTGAATTTAATTTCAGTAAAGAGAAATACAATACATTTTTAAATACTTTGCCTAAATTTAACGTGATAATTTACATTTTATTAATTGCTATAAAATTTAAAGTGAAAATTGTAAAAGAGTAAAAAAATCACCAAATGCATAGCATTAGCAATCATATTTTTTATATTATTATGGACAGAGTTGATAAATTTTTTTTTTTTTTTAAATAAATTAATAGTAAAACTTTGCTAAATATATATATTAAATAGTCAGATTTCCGGCTAATAGCAAATTTACAATTTTTCTAGCAATTTAACTAGCTATAAAATATCTGAATAATGCAGTTTTAAAAAAAAATAAAAATAATAGCAAAACAGTTAAATTTATATATTAAATAGTCAGATTTCCGGCTAATATCAATTTTTAAAATAGCTAAATTGGCAACACTGTTGAAAAGATCTAGCTTGTAGTTGTTGTTGTTGCGGTTTCATGACTTTTATGCCTAATGCTTTTTGTTGCTAAATCTTTTTTGCCTGATTCAAATGAGAATATCTTTGGACTCAGTGCTTAGATATCTTCTTAGCTGCTTCTCCTCATCTACATTTCAATTTCATACGAGCCGCGTGACATTTTTACAAATTGCATTTCCCCATTTCGTTGCGAGACTTCATAAAACAAAAAAAAAAACAAAAATAGTAGCAAAAAGAGCAGCATCAAAAAGAAAACAAAAAAAAACAACAACTTCAAACATCGTCAGCAATAACGCCGGCTGACTTCAGATTTACTCATCCCGAACACAGTTCCATAACCCAGTACTAGTATAACTTCTCCCTCGGCCTCTCCCAATCCCATACACTGATAAAAAAAATGTCCTAAAATCAAGATTTTAGTCTCAGAACTAAGAATTTTGGTCTACAATATGCGTCGAGAACATAAGATTCTTAAATTTAGAAAACACATCTTGATTTTAAGAACATTTCAAATAATATTAAGTTCTTAATTTAAGACCAAACAGTCTTAAATTCTCAAACCAAATATAAAAAAATAAGGCAGGTGCTTTAAACTTTGAACTTATTTTTTATTTAAATTTATACTTTTCTTGGATTTATTTTATTTTATAAATATTTCTATTATATGTTTTTTCCTTGGCTAGACTTGTTACCAAACTGAAGCGGCGACTCTAATAAGAGCGCCACGGTGTAATTATTGTCTTCATGTTAAATTTGACATATTTATATTTTCTTAACAATTTAAAATTTTTATTTCTTATATTAAGAACTGCGAATTTTTAGTATTTGGTCTTTTTTTCAGTGTACCCGCTCCCCCATTTCCCCTACCATTTCCAGTGGAGCCCAAGCGGGAACTATGCGACAACGCCAGCCGTTTGCCGTGTGTTTTATGAGGGTTTATTCCAGCTTTTTGGCCAAGTCTAAGGCGACAACAGCAAAAAAAACCAACAACAACAAAAAATGGTCTAAAAAGAATAATAAAAATGGTAACACGGCTATGAAATCGTAAACAGTTGATTCTGATTTTTTCGTTTATTCGCATTTTTGCTGCCAAGCTCGACTTACTTATGAGGATATATGCACATACAAGTTTATATTTATTTATATGTATGTGTTTATGGGCAGACATTTTGTCGTTGCAACGAATTGCAAATACTCTTTGATTCCCCGTGTTGTTATTCGAAAATGTATTTTTCAGTTCCGTAGGAATAAAACGCAATTCACAATTCTGTCATATTAAAAAAATACAAAAAAAACTGTTACAGATTTTAACAGCAAATTTTATTTATATACTGCATATCAGGCACCGTAACAATTTTAATTTTTAAAATAATAATAAAAAATAAAAATTATTTTTCAATTTTTATTACAAGAATTGTAAATAAAAATTAAAAATAAAAATTTTTCAACCGAGTAGTGTATTTCCAAAATCTAAAAATATTCATAATGAAGGCTATATACCTTTCATGTCCTTTAAGGACGTATATTAGGGATATTTGAAAAGATATGATTTTTAAATTAAAATTGAAATTTAATTATTATTTTTGATCTTTATTTAAAAAATTAAAAAACAACAGTTAAAAAATAAGTCCTATTTGCGATTCCTGCTGCATATCAAAGATTTAATATTTAAGGTTCAGTTGTAATCACTAATAAAATATTTGCAATGTTTTTTTCTGATATTCAATTTATTTTCAGGGTATCAAACCAAGTTGAATATCAGTTTCAGTTAAGGTTGCGGTTACGGTTATGTTTGTATTTTGCTTCTATAATTGAATCGGTTTTATCGGTTTCGGTATAATTACCAATTTGAATCGGTTAAGAGCGGTTAAAGGTTACGGTTTCGATTGCGGTTTTAATCCCGGGTTCTAATCATTAATATAATATTTACAATGATTTTTTCCCATGTTTAATTTGTTTTATATATTACTTTTTTAATATTTCGCAAGCATTTATTAAATAAATAAAATATTTATAAATAAATTAAATGTTAATTTTTTTCCTATACTATGCATTTGCCATCATTATTAACTGTCGTCAATTGCTTTAAAATATGGGAAGTGTATAAGTTTTAAATGTAGATGTAGATGTAGATTTGAAGATTGTAGCAATTCGTATAGACATATTTATAATATTTATTCATCAAAGGCAATCGAGAGTCTATGTGTCTTACTTTGCAATTGAAGCATAGAATTGAAGTAGTATCAATCCTCCATGGTCACATAAATCGCAATTGGCATCCGTAAGCAATGTTCAGTTTTTCTTACAGCGATAAATCGTGATTTCTTTACCTTTATCATTTATTTGCTGTGTATTAAAGTTGCTTAATATGATTAATATTGAGCATATTGTTGCTCTATTGTTGTCCTCCATTGTCACTTTTGCCTAGAATCGAATTGACATGTAAGCAGCGTTCTCTCAGATGTTTTGCTTCTATCTCAGCAAATAATTCAATGGTATACATTAGAAATTATCTGTAATTTCGATCTTTTGGGAGTCACTCGCTCTTCGTTTTGGCAATTTGCATTCGTTGCCACGATGCGGTTGTTTTTTTTAAACACACTTTGATTATCTATTTCCTCACTTTCCACCCTCTAACCGTAATCCCTCCCTGAATTTAGCTTTGCTTTTGTAGGCCATCCGCCCGTTGGTTTTTCCCCATTGTGGACTAACATTTCCCTCAGCGCTTAGCATATCACAACAACAGGAACTGTGTACATATATGGCATTGGATAGGGTAAGAGAGGGAGAGAGGGAGAGAGAGAGAGAGAGAGAGGGAGATAAGGGGAGAAAGGAAGAGGGAGAGCAGTGTTGGTACATTGAAAAAAAAGACCAACTTCTAAAATCAAAAACACGCATCTTACATCATTTGTTCTTAAAATAAGAACATTTTAAACTAATAATAAAATAAAACAAGACCATTTTAAGACCAAATTACAAAAAATCACAGTTCTTGATATAAGAATTAAAAAATCTTAAACTGTTAGGAAAATATAAATATATCATATTTTATGTTAGACTCGCCGTTTCAGATTGAAAACTAGCGCGGGTTCAAATCCCATTCTTGCCAAAGAAAAACATATTGTCGGAATATTAAGAAAAAAAACTAAGCCAGAAAAAAAATGTATATATATATACCATGATAAAAAAGAAAATAAATTAGTTTAAAGTTTTAAACACGTACTTTATTTTTTTTTGTCTTGAGCAGGAATTATAACCGAAACCGTAACCTTTAACCGATGAAAACCAATTGAAATTTGTAACCGTAACTGAAACCGAAATCCATAAACCGAAACTCTTTAAACCGAAATAACCGCTTAGTAACCGATTCATTTATAAGGGTTAATTTCGGTTCTGGTCGTCGCAGCTTCGAGCAACTTTGATAACTTTGAACTGCCATAACTTTGTCAAAAGTCAATCAATTTCCATACGCAATGTAAATT
Organism: Drosophila kuntzei; assembly: GCA_035042165.1. NCBI lineage: Eukaryota > Metazoa > Arthropoda > Insecta > Diptera > Drosophilidae > Drosophila > Drosophila kuntzei. Next base: position 132,713 of record JAWNLU010001869.1, on the reverse strand, counting down.
TGATTTGGTTTTTCATGGTTTTACCTCTAAATTCGTTCTGCATTTAAATTTTGTTCATTTGGTAAAATTTGAAAATTTCGAATTTAATTTCATACTGGATCATTCCAGTAACCAGATAACATTATTTTCCAGGCTCAAGTCTTTTTTTTATGTAAAACAATGAATAAAACTTCTAATTTTGGTCACCCGAAAACCTTAATTTTTATTTTTTTTGTGAACCGAAACCATACCGTTATTTTTAAATCGAAACTTATAAAAAACCGATAACCATTACGAAACTGATACTCTAAGATTGTGCTTAACCGATAACCGAAAACCTTAATTTGAGCATAGCCGAAACCGTAACTGAAACCGATATTCGTTTCGGTTTTAATCCCTGTGTACCATGATAAAAAAAAACATTTGCCTTATTTCTGTTTTGTCTTGAGTATTTAAAACTGTTTGGTCTAGAAATAAGAACTTTGAAATGGAATATTTTAAATGTACTTAAAATCAAATTTTGTTTTCTAACATTAAGAATTGTATGTCCTCGACGCATTTTTTAGATACAATTTTTAGTTCTAAGACCAAAATCTTGATTTTGGAACCTTTCTTTTTATCAGTGTAGGTGGTGAATGGAGTCGCTTGTCATTGTTGTACGACTTGGTTGGCATATGTCACCAAGGTGTTACCATTTTTTTTGTTGTACCCCAACACATACACTCATATTTCTATATATGTATGTACAGGTGTACATATATATGTGTTTGTTTGTGTGTGTGTGTTCTTGTGTGTTTGTATTTGCGGGAATGGCATTAAGTTTAATGCGTGCATTGCACCACATCTAACAATCTGCGATGTGTGCGAATCTTTTCGAGTCCCAGTTTATACCCTCCATCAATTTAAAATTTAAAATCGGTATCTGTAAGTGTAGGCAACAGATACATAGGTAGAGGTGTCTCATACCCTATAAATATTTTTAAATATTTTAAAAATATTCTAACGACTATGTTCCTTATATCGAGCATTTTCTTACTTGTAGCCAATTATTTACAAAATATTATAATGTTATTAATAATATTACTATTAATTATTTACAAAATATTGTTATTAAAATAAGTTGGAAACACATTAAACTTTGTATGAATTTAAAAACAGTCCCGGCCCTTTTTGTTTTTCTTGCGGATAAAATATCTTATAAACTAGATTTTTATAGTTTGACATTTAAGATTCCTAATGGGCCATTTAAAGCGGTCAAGTCAAGGGACTAAATTAAAGAGTTAATATATGCAATATTGACAGTCACAAAATTAAATCTATATAAATATATATAAGACTCTTTGTCCTGTCTGATGCACTGGCAATCAACGCGGAGTCCAAACGGTTAGAGTTACGAAAACATATTGTAGATAATGTCGACTTTTGGAAAATACGACATGCAAGTCAGTTAAATTTGGTGGTATAAGAAGATAAAAACTATAGATGAGGAGAGTAATATTCTACCTAAATAGTCACTCTTTCAATTCGGCAGATTTTCGATTTGATAATTTAACTTCATCCAGTTAGGTGAATTTTCAAAAATCGAGTCAATTTCTTAATACTCAATTTACTGATTAAAAATACAGTAAAGAAATATCTATAGATTTATTGCTAAGCCAACAAATATACAACAATTTTATATAAAAAATTTACCAATTTATTCCTTACAAGTTAGAGTATAAGAAGTCTGTCAAATTTTCTGAATGCATATTTCTGATTTGTTCTATTTTTTTTGTTCTGCGTCTTTACGTTTTGCATAGCATTTAATGATGTTAGCGACTTTCGGAGATTTTTGGGGCTTTAAAAACACTTTTAGCCCTTTTATGCCATGCCCCTTAAATGACAGCGAGTATTTTGGCATTCACGCCCGCGTTTGACAGTAAATTTATGTAAATAACAAAATCACAAAATCCTTAAATTGTCATTAGCTAAGCCTTTTGAGATTTGCCCTGTTTGCTGTTTTTCGTTGAAGGTTCTTGTTTATTTTAGCGCTAAAAAGCGACATCAGAACGACTCCATTCCCGTCTTCTAGTTCCTCCATTTGAAAGCCATTCACAGACCAGATCATTTCTGGCCCTGTCACCTTTTTAATGGCTTATGTACGTTTTAACCCACAGCGAATTTTCAGCTCTCAAATTGAACCGAATGCAGCAGCAGCATCAGCCCAAAAAAGTAGGCAACATTTTTGTTATTGCAACTCCATTAATTGCTTTATGCCAATGGCAAATTGCAATTGCAGTTGCTTCTGTTATTTTTATTACATCTGTTCAATTTGCAACATGCTACAGGCACATTTCTACAAATTTCAATATGCAATTTAATAAAATGAATGCAAATCTAACGACAAGACAGTCCATACATACATACACTCAGAAAAAAAATCAAGATTTCCGTACTTAAACACGCGATATTCAAGTACAAACGATCTCAAAAGCTGTCTAAGTTCGGAATTTCCGAAACTGAGAACAAAAATCTTATTTCATCTTTAAATAAGATTTTTCTGTGATACTTTAAGTACGTTTTGGGATTAATTCAAGATCGAAACATACTATTTTAAGTACCCAAAAATCTTGATCTAATCCTAAAATGTACTTGTTTCTAGTTCAAAACATTTTCATATTTAATTTCATTTAATATTCAAACATACACTAGTATGTATACTAAAATTAAGCAAATAACAAAATTAAACACCATTTAATAATGGTATATTTGACCTTTGCGTCGCTAAAACCAGTTGAGAATTCTAAGAAATTACAAAAATATCTTCCACATATCCCAAAATGTACTTGTTTCTAATACAAAAAATTCTCATTCTTAAATTCATTTCAATCTTAAAAAAAATATTTTAAGTACAAAAAAATTAAGCTAATTTAGTGCATAAAACACTATTGTTTCTAAAAATATCTTAACCAGACTCACAGATTTTATATTTGACATGGTTTCATATATTCTGACTAAGTTTGGTTAAAATCGGACTATTATAACAAAAGTTGTCAGTCGAAAACTTAAATTTAAGATCTATTCATACTTAATTTAAGCTTTTTAGTACACAGAAATCCTAAAATTTTAAGAACAAAACGGTATAAATTCAAGTGCGGTCGTACATAATTTTAGGATGCCATATTTTTTTGAGTGTATAGTATACACTATATACATCCATGTGTAAGCAGAGATGAGTCGATTTCTATAGAGTTAATACAATTTTCTTATTATGCTGAATGTACACAGAAAAAATATCCGGGATAAAATCAATCCAATGAATCCAATGTCAGAAGTACGGTTATTTCGGATTTTCTTAAATCATGAACAAAATTCTTATTAATTCAAGCATGACTTTTTTCAGCAATATTTTGATTTTCGGGGTTCAGTAAATTTTTTTTTAGTTAGATCAAATATTTTAGGGCTCTTTCACTTTTTAATGTTGAGTCGTTGCCATTTTATCCGCATTTTGTATTAATTATCATTATGACTTAAAAAATGCATGCTAATATCAAGAATTTTAAAATTGAATTTTAGAAACTTTAAAGCAAATGTAATTTGAATTTCATAATTAAATATATAGTCGGGCAAGTTCAACAATTCTGTATCAATCCAATAAAAATGCAAAAGGAATTGTCATATTGCATTATTTTTTTTAAATCAAAATTTGATTAAATTTAAGCTTGTCTTTAAAAACATTTAATTTTTATTCAAATTAATTGATATTATATATATATTATGTGCTAATAAATCGGTGAAATGGTATAAAAATTCATGCTGAAACCATAAATTTTAAGCTTGAATTTTAGAATGCATTCTTTTACTGTCTACAGATTTTCGCAGTTTTCCGCATGTGTTTTTCCAGCATGTGTTGCTAAATACATTTTAACTTTTGAGTGCTGATTGGACGGTTGTTAAACCGCCATTGCCATTTGCCAGCATCTTTTTGGCTATAACTCACAATTCGTTTGAACCAATTGCAACAAGGAAAGGAAAACTGTTGCCAACTTAAGTGCCCATCCGGTTGGCATTTTGCTTTTGTGCGTTGCATACCCTGTAAACATACAAATGTTTGTAATGGGTATGCAAATTAAATGCAGACAGAGTTTGATAAAGCGAAAGCTTTGCTTTTTTTTCCAACATGTTTTTTTTTTTGGCAAGTGAAGATTAAGTTAGTACACAGAGAGAAAATAGCAGTACTAAAATTGAGTATGAATAAATTCGAATGAAGTATTTCCGATACTTAAAAAGAATACTTGATAATTAAGAATGTCTTAAAATGAGAATTAAAATTCTATGAGCAAGTACTAACAATCTTGATATAAGAACAAAAAATCTTGAATCAAGTAAAACTCTAAAATTACTAGAAGTGAGTACTCAAATTATTTATATAAGTTCGACTCACAGATCAAGTATGTAAAATCTTAAATTAAGTACTTTAATTCTTATATATTTTTACCGTTCGCTTGTTTCGAATTCCCAAATGGTTCTTGCTTATCTGCTATGAGGAGCAGTTCAAGGGGCATTGAGAACTTAAGTCTTTATTTAACACAATTATTTCTGTAGTCAATTAGCGTTAGGGAGTTTCATGATGCTCATAATACTTATTTCAAGAACATTTTATACATTAAAATCAAGTTTACATGATTTTGATTTAAGTATGCTTAAATCAAGTATCATGTTCATATTTTGACATGACTTTGTACTCAGTTCCAGAATTAAATGGACTTGGATCAAGTTGCATTGTACTTAAATGAAGTAAATTTTAGTTTGAAGATACTAAAATACTTAAATTTCGTACTTAAAATAACGTGATTAAAATAAATCGAAATATTTTACTTTAGTAATTGCAATTTAAATGAGAAATAAAGTTTGAAATGTGGTGTTTTAAGTACTTAATACTTGATTTTTTACCCTCTGTGTATTAAAGACTAATTTAATTAGTGTACAGAGTATTCGCAGGTTGAGCAGCCTCGTTTATCATAGCATTACAAGTACACTGATAAAAAAAATGTTCTAAAATCAAGATTTTGGTCTCAGATCTAAGAATTTTGGTCTAAAAAATGCGTCGAGAACGTAAAATTCTTAAATTTAGAAAACACATCTTGATTTTAAGAATATTTGAAATAAGAATAAGTTCTCACCCTACATACAAAAATAAGGCAGGTGTTGTTTTAAATTTTTATCTTTTTTTTTTTTTTTGATATTTATACTTTGTGGATTTTTTTTTTTAATATTCCGATTATATGTTTTTTTTTTGCTTGGCTAGAGGAGTGTGGGTTTCGATCCCTCGACTTGTTTACCAAACTGAAGCGGCGACTCCATTAATGTCTTCATATTAAATATGACATATTTATATTTTCTTATCAATTTAAGATTTTTAATTCTTATATTAAGAACTGCGAATTTTTAGATTAATATTCTTAGTATTAATAATTTGATCGTAAAATGGTCTTATTTTAAGAACAAAATATTTAGGATGAATGTGCTTGATCTTAGAAATTGGTCTTTTTTTTCAGTGCATGTGCGTTTCATTTTGTTTTAAGGCCTTTCTTTGCTCTGAGCTTGGTCTCTCTTGTTTATCTGCTTATCATTTGGCCATTTTGTTAGTCTGTCTGTGTGTGTGTGACTTCGTGTATATGTGCATTTCCGCTTCCGTTTGTGATAGTTTCCGTTGCGTTGCCGGATTGCTGATGGCTTGATTGTGACTTTATGGCACGCAATGTTGTTGATGCTCTTATGGTCAAAGGCTAAGGGGCAATGGATGAATGAATGGATGCAGGGGATGGCTAAAAGAAAAAGAAAAGGAGATGGGGAGGGGGATGTCATCTAAGACGCTTTACCCATGGTCATCTATAGCGCACAAATGATGTGCCAATAAAGTTGGGCGCCTCTCAATTGTTCCCAATAAAATTCATCTTTGCTTTTATGGCCAGCGCTGGCATCAGGGCGTTGTCACGCCCCCCATTCATTACACACATAAACAAAAGCAACAGCAACAACAAGAACAATAATAATAGCAGCAACATCTGGCGTTGCCTTAAGCCCTTGTCAAATGTCATGTGGGTTTAGCTTTTGGCAGCGCTTTCAATTTGAAGGCCTCGTCCAACGCTGCGTATGCTTAACTTAACTTAACTTAACTTAACTTTACTTATTTTCTAGCACTGTTTTTGTTTTTGTCATCAGCTAAATAATTGCAACAATTCCAGCAACTAGTTTGGCGCCAAAGCTATGTTAACAAAATGCATAGCACGTTTCTAACGTCTTGATGGCCATAAGTATTGAGATACGAGGGTAGTTTGATTGCTTATTGGTCTAAGTACACAGAAAAATTAAATCATTCTAAAATTCAAATTTAAATTTCTTGATTTTAGCATGCATTTTTTAAGTATGTATTCAAGAAGTTATTGTTAAATTAGAACATAAAAATAAAATGGCAACGACTCAACATTAAAAAGTCAAAGAAGCCTCAAATATTTGATCTAACTATAAAAAAATTGTACAGAGCCCCGAAAAACAAAATATTGCTGAGAAAAATCTTGCTTGACTCAAGAATTTTGTACATGATTTACGAAAATTCGGGATTACCCTACTTCTGACTAGGGATGGGCACGGGTCCGAAATCAATTTTTGAAGCCCGGCCCGCCCAGACCTGGACTAATTTTTAAAAAGACCGGCCCGGCCCGAGTCCAGTCCGAAATTATTATATAAAAAATATTTTTTAATGATTTTTTCTTTATTTTTTTAAATAAATCATTCCAAATGTTAATTTTGGAGCGATAATTTTAAACTTATCGATGTGTATCCATAAAAGATACGCATCTTTTTAGTATTAATTGTCTATTTTACCGAAAAATGTTGTTGATGTTGAAAGATGTTGCCCGTATCTACTTTTGACATCGAATTGGATTCATTATATCCCGGCATCTCGGATTTATTTTCAGTGTAGAAAAGCTCAAATTTGGAAATCAATTTATAATTGTTATGCCAGATTTAGAACGCTGCCAACGCTTTAGAATTTACTGCTTAACGTAAATATATTTTCAATGAAAGCAGTTAAATTTAGATTTATATTAATTTTATCTATGCAAATTAAATTCCAACGCTTTAGAAATTACTGCTTAACGTAAATATATTTTATTATTATTTTTGTATTTTTTATTTTTATTTTTTTATTTTATTTTTTACGTAGGCCCATGACTTATTAGCCTACCCTCGTCGAGTTGGGGAATGTGAAAGGGGGCTAAGAGAATAAGTTAAGCGCGTGGTTTGAAGCGCATTAAATTGAATAGTCGAGGCGAGACTGAACAACAACACAAAACCAGAACTAAGCACTAAAATGTTGTTCCATATACGAGAACGAATATAGTACAGTGAGTCCTGTTATTGTTGTCTTTTGCTCCAGTTGTTGTGGCTTGGCACTCAAGCAAAACGGATTCTCAAATGATGACAACGTCAGACGCCAGAAAAGGCTCTATTTCACTATCTCATTGTCTCTGTGTGTGTACACTGATAAAAAATGTTCTAAAATCAAGATTTTGGTCTCAGAACTAAGAGTTTTGGTCTAAAAAATGCGTTGAGAACATAAAATTCTTAAATTTAGAAAACACATCTTGATTTTAAGAACATTTCAAATAAGAATAAGTTCTTAATTTAAGACAAAACAGTCTTAAATTCTCAAACCAAAAATAAAAAAATAAGGCAGGTGTTTTAAACTTTGAACATATTTTTATTTTTGATATTTATACTTTTTTTGATTTATTTTTTTTATAAATATTCCGATTATATGTTTTTCCTTGGTTAAGGCGGGTTTCGATCCCTCGACTTGTTACCAAACTCAAGCTGCGACTTTAACCAGAGCGCCACGGTGTCATTATTATCTTCATAAGTATGACATATTTATATTTTCTTAACAATTTAAGATTTTTAATTCTTATATTAAGAACTCCGAATTTTTAGATTAATATTCTTAGTTTTATTAATTTGGTCTTAAAATGTTCTTATTTTAAGAACAACATTTTTAAGATGAATGTTCTTGATTTAGAAGTTGGTCTATTTTTGAGTTTATATGCTGTGTGTGTGTTGTGTGTGTGTGCTGTGTGTGTGCTTGTGACCAGTGTGCAACAGGAACTGTTGCCGCAGAAATGCAGGACATACGAGTACAAATTTCAACTACTGCTCTCATCATCATCATCATCACCATCGTCATCATCATCTAATAAGTTGTTGTCGTTCCTGAAATTGTTGTTTTTCTTCTTGCTCGTGTTGTTCTTGTTTCAACCGCCTCTGTTTGTCTTTTTACCAAATTAATTGACCAAGTTTTGTTTTTAAAGTACCGAATATCTTTCTTACACTCGCCTCTACAAAGTGCAAAATACTCACATATTTTTAGACACTGTTGTTTACTTGCTCGTAAATTGAATAGTTAAGCAAATGAAAATAAATTGGTTGAAATATTGTGTATATTTCAGGAAATAATACCGAAACCGTTTTGGGGACTATTAACCGAAACCAACCGTTTCATTTTTAGTACTTTAACCTTATTCGAAATTAATTCTTTTTTTTCGGTAAATTTTTTTTTTTAATTAATACAAATATATGCATTTTCTGCAGGGACCATAACTGTTACGAGGAGTAAGCAAAAAATGGTTTTTAATGGTTATTTAAAGAATTTTAATTTAAAAAACAATTTTAATTATTATTTGATAAAAAAATTAAAAATAATTATTTTTAATTTTGATTTGTGTGATTGATAAATTTAAAAGTCCGATAGGCATAAAAAAGCGTAGTAAGTTTGTATGGGATAATGGTTCATAGAATGTCTTGGGTGTTTAGTTGAATTTTTTTTATCAATTACAATTATATTCAATATCTGTTTTTCTGTATATCTAAAAAATAGGCCTAAAATTTAGGTTAGGCTTATCCCGATAAAATACATGCATACGTACTGCACAGATATAGAAACGGAGAGGACAAAACCGAAATATAACTTTTTACCAAAATAGTTGTTTCGAGACGTACCGCAAACGATAATTGCTAAGATTTAATTCCCTGCATTTAATTAACTTCGCATGTCATAATAAGTATGTATGAAACAATACTTTAAACTTGATTCTGAGACCTTTAATTTCCTTATTAAAAATCATCCCCAAAAATGTTGACATGTAAAGTTACAAGGTCAAAGTTTTGACCAACATCAACTTTTCATAACTTTGCCAAAACTGAACAGATCTTCAAGCGGAATGTCAGACATTCAATTTTATAAATTTCGTTTAATATCTAGTTCATCGATTTTTAGGTTTTTTGAAAACTCCAAATTTTAAATCTCAATTCCATTTTAGTGCTAAGGATCCCCCCTTGTGCTTTTCGAAAATTCAGTTTCGACTTTTAATAAATAGTATAAAACAACACTTTAACATTTTAAAATAATAAATGTATGCTTATTTACTCGTTTTTTTACTAAACAATCTATTGTTGCAACTTGTTTTGGTTTGCTGTCAGGAAACAACAAGTACAATTTACAATGTTGCCTTGTTTTTTTAAAGTCCTGGGAAGATGCTTTAAAATTGCATTCGAAAAATTGTGAAAACGCCCGCAGTGTTCAACAATTATGCTGTGATTTCAACTTTCAAGTGGATGTTGCTTCATTCCCTTGACTTTACCAGCATCTGTTGCTGCATCTTTCATTCTGTATTTTGTCTTGCATTCCTTTTGTTTCCGTTCGCTTAGACATGTTGTTGTTGTTTGTGTTGACATCGCATTTTCTTGTCTTGTTCTTGTTGTTGTGGCGCAATTAAAAAGCTACAACAAATGTTCCAACCTTTTGTCTTCTGCAACTGCTGTTGTTGTTGTTGTTGTTAACGGTTTGGCATTTGGCAGATTTCAGTTTTCAGTTTTCAGTTTCCAGCTTTCGAGGTGCTAATGACTGGCGGTTTAAGCCAGAAAGCGAAGCCAAGTTGTTGTTTTAGTTTTTGTTGATCTCGCTTTTCTTTTACAGCTTTAACAGCTTTCCACTCCAGTTTAGCTGCCTGAGTTCCAAGCGATTAAGACACGCACACATATATGTATATTCCTATGTACCTACACTGATAAAAAAGGGTTTAGTCTCTAAACTTAAAGTTCTTAAAGTTAGAAAACACATCTTGATTTTAAAATCATTTCAAATAAGACCCAGTTTTAATTAATGAGATCAAAAATTCTTAGATTTTCAAGACCACAAAAATATTTAATTGTAAGAATAAATGTTCTTATTTATGACAACATAGCTTTAAATACTCAAGACATCAACAAAAATAAAAAAATAAGTCTGGTGTTAAATGTATAATAATTTTATTTAATTTTAATTTTGGAAAATATACATTTCTTTCTGGCTTGGTGTTTTTTTTTTTTTTAATATTTCTTTAATATGTTTTTCCTTGGCAAGAGTGAAAATTGTTTGCACATAAAAATATAAAATATTTATATTTTCCTAACAAATTTATAAATTAATAATCTTAGTATTAATAATTTGGTCTTAAAATCAGGGATTAAAACCGAAACGAATATCGGTTTCAGTTACGGCGTCGGTTATGCCCGAATTAAGGTTTTCAATTATCGGTTACTTATAAATTAATCGGTTACTAATCGGTTATTTCGGCTTAAAGAGTTTCGGTTTATGGGTTTCGGTACAGCGGAAAACAATTTTTTTTGGTTACGGTTTCAGTTACGGTTACAAATTTCAATCGGTTTTTACCGATGAATGTGCTTAATTTAAGAAGTTGGTAATTTTTTACAGTGCACATATTTGTTGTAGTATGTGTGTGCGATGTTAATATAGGCACACAGACACAAACACACACACATGCAACGACGGCAAGTGTTGGAAACAATGAAGCACTTTTAGTCTAACTAAGTGCTCCTCGGCCCAAATGCGTAGTCTATAGAATTTGTTGGCATACCCTGTAAATAAAGAGGGTTGCTTGAATATGATTTGGGCATTGCTTTTTTTTATAATTAATGTAATACATTAAAAAAATTTTAATGAAAATATATAACTTCTGCCAATTTTTTTATTGACTAAATAAGGTCTCAGTTAACTTATTAAAATATGAGGAAATTAATGTTAAATTTAAAAATATATATCTCTAAGTTAGTATTTAACTAGACTATAAAAAATTAAATCTTATTCTATTTATTTAGCAGTATTTATTAGCATACATTTTAATTCTTTAAAATTTAGTAAAATTATTAGAAATTGTATACATGTTCGACATACTTGTTATCTATCAATTAGCGACTTAGAACATATTATTAAGTAATATAACTAAAGGATTAAATAAATTTGTTTCATACTGAATCCATTTTTCTTGCTTCCATTTCCCAAAAACAGGGTATCTCATAGTTACAAATGAAACCGTTTGTACACATTTTGTTTGCGACTATTTTTTGGTTCATGTATATGCCCAAAATGTTTGTGTGTGTGTGTGTAGGTGCGTAGTAGATAATTACGCTTAAGGATGAAATTGTTATTGTTGTTGTTTCTTTAATATTTTACGACAACATGTAGATGCTTTCGTAATATGTTAAATTATGGTATGACAAAAATGATTGAGAACATAGTGAAATATATATAAGGAGACATTATTAACAGTATAGGATTACGGATAAATTATTTAATTTATTTTTAATCCTTAGCAAAAATAAAGCTAAGCATTTCAGCTGTAAATTAATTTAATTTTTAATATTATAGTCTTATTTTATAGCTCTATTTATAATCTAATTAATTTTTTTCTCGGTTGACTTTTTTAGTCGGGATTAAATAAATAAATTAATCATTATTTTATACATAGATTAAACTATCTGAAAAATGAATTCACATTCTTTGTGTGGATTTTGCTTGTAGTTTTGCATAAAAGTGTTTAAAGGTAAATCCACTTTCAGATAGATAAGCGTGGAAATATGTGAACTTATGTGCCAACTTGTTTTATGCGCAAAATTGAAGAAGAACTCTAAAGGGTGTCATAAATAAATGAGTGTGCAACTAACATTGTAGCTAATGTCTTACCGAGTATGCAAATAACTTGTTTACATTGTTAACACTTGCGAGCGGTAATAGGCCAACACTTTGAAGTCTCTCCTTTTCTCTCTTTCTCTCCTTATATTCCTCATTGGCCATAAGAGTGGTAATAGAAGAAAATTGGATACTTCTTAGGTCATATTTGCTGTAGAGTTATAAACTCTCATTGCTGGGAATTGCAAGGCGTGCAAATGAAATCATTTCTGTGGCAGAACTTTTATGTGAGTTGCTCTTTTTCTTGTTTTTGTGGCTCATACTATTGTTGCTAATTCCAAGTTATTAACTCTATACACTGATAAAAAAAATGTTCTAATATCAAGATATTGGTCTCAGAAGTAAGAATTTTGGTCTAAAAAATGCGTCGAGAATTTAAAATTCTTAAATTTATAAAACACACCTTGATTTTAAGAACATTTAAAATAAGACTAAGTTCTTAATTTAAGACCAAACAGTCTTAAATTCTCAAACCAAAAATAAAAAAATGATGCAGGTGTTTTTAACTTTAAACTTATTTTTTTTTTTGATATTTATGCTTTGTTTGGATTTATTTTATTTTTAATAAATATTCCGATTATATGTTTTTTATGGATTTATTTATTTTTTTTCTTAAATATTCCGATTATAGTATGTTTTTTCCTTGGCTAGACCGGGGGTTTCGATCCCTCGACTTGTTACTCAACTGAAGCGGTGACTCTAACCAAAGCGCCACGTTGCCATTATTGTCTTCATATTAAATATGACATATTTATATTTTCTTATCAATTTAAGATTTTTAATTCTTATATTAAGTACTGCGAGTTTTTAGATTAATATTCTTAGTTTTATTAATTTGGTCTTAAAATGGTCTTATTTTAAGAACAAAATATTTAAGATGAATGTTCTAGGTTTTAGAAGTTGGTCTTTTTTTTCAGTGTACCCTTATCCTTTGGATGGTTTTTTTTCTAGCGATAGTTTGGCTAAACTGTCGTGTAATTTTAAAATACTTTCATTTTAATATATTTTAAATATAAGCTTATACAAAATTAAAATCTAGTTAATAAAAAAACCTTACCACAGCTATATTTAATAAATTATTCCCAAAGATAATAAAATCCACAATAATAGAATTCCATGATTTCAGCACATATTTTTTCAATCGAAAAACAACCTGGTTTGGTTATTGAGGCAAATAGTTTTAATTTTTTTTCATCCATTTTTTGCGGTTGAGCAAATATGCAATTAGTTATAATGAGTATAAATATTAATTTAAATTGTTCATTATAATATTTGCAGTGTTTAAATTATTTAAAGAAGATTTGGTCATAAAATGTTGAATTTATTTACTTCTTCGAATAGTTTGAGAGTGACTGAGTATGAAATACTCTGGAATGGAATAAATAAATCTTCAGAGCTATGAAAAATATAATGCAAATAAACAAAAAAATTTCGAATAAATTTTTGCCATGCAAAATTACATTTAATAAAATGTATAATTATAAATTTATTTGCACATACCCAAATGATTCAAGAGGCGCATAATTTGTATAATCTATTCTAAATCTACAGTTCAAGAAAGTTCATTAGTTGGATATGTAATTAATATCGAGATGAGTAATTATGATGCACACTTTACCCTTTTGACTTGTTGTGAAACTGCCCTCGATTGACCCTTTAAGTGACTATTTATGTGGTTCAGTAGAGAATTAAAATACAATTTGAATGCATATTTAATTTGATGATGAATAACAACAATGGCAAATAAAGTTTAAAGTGTTTGCAATCGTTATTGTTGAAATTAATAAGCAAACAATTTCCAATTAATTATCCACAATCCAAACCGATAAATACATTTAATTTTCTGTCGCTCTGTCGTTAAGTGTCATTCACAATAAATTCCATTTTATATGCACAATTATTATTAAATAATCGTTGTTCCTTTGTGGGTGTGTGTGTGTGTTGTGATAATTTGTCTGAGTGTTGCATTTGGTTGACAAGTGACAACTGTCAACTGTTTGATTTGTTATGCAACAATAATAAAAAGAATACAACAACAACAATAACAAAAATTGGCAACAACAGTGCAAACGCTTTGGTATTAATCAAGGGAATCAACAAAGTGTCAAAAAGTCAAGTTACTGTATGGACGCCCTGTTGTCCTTGTAGGTGAAAAGCTTTACAAATGAGTCAAAGCCAAAGCCAAAGCCAAACCAACACAAACAAACATTGACACACACAAACACACGCATCTACACACACACACACACACACGCATAAACATACACAGGAAAAAAATCCGGGATTTCGGGTTAAAATCAATCCATTGCGGTGTCAGAAGTAGGGTAATCCCGGATTTTCTTAAACCAAGTACAAAATACTTGATTCAAGCACGATGTTTTCTTTGTAATATTTTGTTTTTTCTGAGTTCTGTGCATTTTTTAGTAAGATCAAATATTTGAGGTTTCTTTGACTGTTTAATGTCGACTCGTTACCATTTCATCCGCATATTGTGCTAATTTAATAATAATATTCTGAATCAGGGATTAAAACCGAAACGAATATCGGATTCAGTTACGGTTATGCTCGAATTAAGATTTTCGGTTATCGGTTATGCAAAATCTTGTAGTATTGGTTTCGTAACGGTTATCGGTTTTTTATAAGTTTCGGCTTAAAAATACCGGTATGGCTTCGGTTTAGAAAAAAAATAAAAATTAAGGATTTTGGTTGACCAAAATAAGAAGCGTTATTCATTGTTTTACATGAAAAAAGACTTAATGCTCCTTTTAGCCTAAAAAAATAATGTTATCTGGTTACTGGTATGGTTTAGCATAATTTCGATTTTATTAAAATTTGATCTTAAATAAATTTGGTTTGAAAATTTCAATTATTTTGATTTTACTGATTTTTAATAACTTTGAACTGTCATAGCTTTGTTAAAACTCAATCAATTTCCATGCGCAATGTAAATTTGGGCATGATTTTACATCTAAATTCGTTCTGCATTTTTTTATTTTTAAAAATTTTTTGAAAATTGAATTTTTCGAAAATTTACAGTGAAAAATTTCGAATTTTGAAAATGAGCAAAATTTAAACGAAGAACGAATTTAGATTTAAAATCATGACTTTTGACAAAGTTATCAAAGTTGCTCAGTAGCTGCGACGGACAGAACCGAAATTAACCCTTATAAATGAATCGGTTACTAAACAGTTATTTCGGTTTATGGGTTTCGGTTTATAGGTTTCGGTACTGCGGAAAAAAATATTTACGGCTACGGTTTCAGTTACGGTTACAAATTTCAATTGGTTTTCACCGGTTAAAGGTTACGGTTTCGGTTAAGGTTTTAATCCCTGTTCTGAATACATTTTTAAAAAATGCATGCCAAATTCAAGAATTGTAAACTTAAACTTTGGAATAGCTTTTTTTCTGTGTACCTTTACGACAGCAATACAAATGATTGATTATGTGAGATATTGGCTGTTATTCTGACTGCTCTCTCCTCCCTTTAGACTTTCGCTGCCTTCTCTCTCCTCTTCCTTGCTTACCTCGTGCCACTCTTCCCCTCTCTCTGGCGTTCACCTTTTTATTTTGCAGCATTGAGCGCTGAAATTTTAATGAGGTTTTGATGTGAAAAACACGTTAAGCTGCGTGCCGCATTATTTATGTTAAATACGTTGAATATTTAAATGTGCCAATGCTGAATACAAATAAGAGGCTCCCAACGATAACAACGGGAGCAACAACAAATTGATCAACTAAAGGGGGTCAACTGGCATTCCCCATGGATTTTAACCTGATCAACTAATTAATTAGAGAATATAACAATGAACGAGAATATAAATAAAAATAAAAATTAAACTTAATCAAGCTTGCTCGACCAACAGATTCTCAGCAAGGGTTTCGTTAACAAATCTTACTTCAGAACTGCTTTAATATTCTTTATTTATATTTATACATTAATTCCTGTGTGTAATACTCTATGCCAAAATGGTAATATTTGTGTTAAATTCATTGTGCTCTGCATGTTAAATATTATTTAGCATGTGCATTTTATTTGCCTTCTAACTTCATAACATTAAACAATTTTGCAGTTTGTGCAAATTGCCCGAAGTTTGCATTTAAAATATGACCCAACGTTAAGCGCAATTCATGGTCTACGGTAGAGATGAGTGCGTGTCGTGACACGATGAAGTCAAAGTGAAAAGTACGAATTACATCAAAACAAAAACCCCAAAATGCATGCATTACCAATTTTAATTATAGTTAAA
The DNA here is from genome assembly GCA_035042165.1 of Drosophila kuntzei. Lineage (NCBI taxonomy): Eukaryota > Metazoa > Arthropoda > Insecta > Diptera > Drosophilidae > Drosophila > Drosophila kuntzei. Next base: position 116,419 of record JAWNLU010001869.1, on the reverse strand, counting down.
TTTTTTAAAATAAAAAAGATATCGTGTAATTATCAAAAGAAATTGAACATCATTTTCTGGCATTTTTAAACCATAGTGAATATTGCTTAATATTTTCATTTCAAACAGATATCGCAAATAGCAGCTGACCTTTTTTCGTTGTCCGAAAATAACTCTTATTTACGGATACTTTACTGAATAAAAAAATGTTCTAAAATCAAGATTTTTGTCTCAGAACTAAGAATTTTGGTCTAAAAAATTCGTCAAGAACATAAAATTCTTAAATGTAGAAAACACATCTTGATATTAAGAACATTTCAAATAAGAATAAGTTCTTAATTTAACACCAAACAGTCTTAAATTCTCAATTTAATAATAATAAAAAAAAGGCAGGTGTTGTTTAAAGCTTTAACTTATTTTTTATTTTTGATATTTATACTTTTTTTGGATTTATTTTTTTTTATAAATTTTCCGATTCTATATTTTTTCCTTGTATAGAGCGGGTTACGATCCGATCCCTAAACTTGTTACCAAACTGAAGCGGCGACTCTAATCAGAGCACCACGGTGCCATTATTGTCTTCATATTAAATTTAACATATTTATATTTTCTTATCAATTAAGATCTTTAATTCTTATATTATGAACTGCGAATTTTTATATTAATATTCTTAGTCTTATTAATTTGGTCTTAAAATGTTCTTATTTTAAGAACAAAATATTTACGATGAATGTTCTTGATTTTAGAAGTTGGTATTTTTTTCAGTGTACATTCATATGTATTTCTTTCTGTTCAGACTTGTATGCTGGGCAATTTGTCAGAGCTCGCGGTTGGGTCTAATTGCCATGCTATTAGGATATGAAATTGAGTTTGGTTTCCGATTTGCATTTTATGTCTGCCGCAATAATATTTAAACTTTTTCTCAGGGCCATCTATAATTTTGTGTACGTAAAATTGATGTGACTTTCAATTGTTCATGCAGAAAGTTAAGATATAAATATAAATAAAAAAAAACAACCAACAACCAATTATAAAAATTTCGTTGGTTGAACTCAACCGTCAGTTTGGTCATTTTTGGATATTTAATTATGCAAATTTTGGGACAATAAAACAATACTAATAAATCATAAAATATTGCCAGCTTTTCAAAAGTGCGGCATCCCTCAACAATGGGACGGAAAACCACGTCAAATGCATTTTATCGTGAACAGCGTAAACAACGAAAGCAACCACTAAAAGAGAAACAATAAAACAAATCAATCAATTTGGGATTTATTGGTGTTGTGTTCATAAGAAACGAACCATTAAATGTTATTGTTATTATTATTTCAAATTACATATAAGATAAGTATGACATCAGGAGTTAATTAAATGCGAATACTTAAGATTTAAATATTATGTTAAGTGCAGAATATTTTTAAAATTTTTCTAAATTATTATATAAAATCAATTTAGAGATGATGTGACCAGCGCAATGTGCATAAGTATAAAAAGTATCTATGTTCATACATAACCTTCTACAAATTAATTTTAAGAAAATGAAAGAAAATTTTTGCAAATAAACAAGTTTAAACATCAAACCAAGACGAAATTTATATTACGCATAAGTAAAGGTTTTGTTTTGACAAAGTTATCAAAATTTAAAGTTTGGATCTGACAATCTTAAAAGTCAATATATTTGTAAATTTTACAAAATAATAAATATAATTTTTACAAAATATTCACATACAATAAACTTAAGATGCCAACTTTGTAACCCTTTGATTTATTGATTTTCAAACAGGTATTAAAATCTTAACCGAAACCGTAACCTTTAACCGATTAAAACCGATTGAAATTTGTAACCGTAACTGAAACCGTAACCGAAAATATTTTTTTCCGTTGTAGCGAAATCCATAAACCGAAAGAGCCGTTTGATAACCGATTCATTTAAACGACTAATTTCGGTTCTAGCTGTCGCAGCTACTGAGCCCTTTCTCTTTTTTGTTTTTTTTCGAAAAAATTCGAATTTTCAAAATTAACAAAATTTAAATGCAGAACGAATTTTGAAGTGAAATCATCATCAAATTTACATTGCGCATGGAAATTGATTGAGTTTTGACAAAGTTATGCAAGTTTGAAGTCTGGTACAGCTTTGAACTAGACACTTTACAAGTCAAATTTTTTCTAACTTTCCACATCATTTTTTACAAAAAAATGAAACCCCTCAGAATCAAATTTAAACTGCCGTTTTATACTAATTTGGGTACCAGGAGTTGATTAAAAGTGAAAACTATGGATTCTAAATTTTGAAAAAAATATTTTTTCCGAAAAGACAAAGGGGGAGTACATGCTGTTTGTCGCGATAAAGACGAAAATAAAAATTTTTCTTAATATGATTATTTTTGTATGCAGATTCAATTTAGAGACCAAATAATGATCAAAATGACATTCCGCATGAAAATCGGGATAGTTTTGACAAAGTTATGCAAGTTTGAAGTCTGGTACAGCTTTGAACTAGACACTTTACAAGTCAAATTTTTTCTAACTTTCCACATCATTTTTTACAAAAAAATGAAACCCCTCAGAATCAAATTTAAACTGCCGTTTTATACTAATTTGGGTACCAGGAGTTGATTAAAAGTGAAAACTATGGATTCTAAATTTTGAAAAAAATATTTTTTCCGAAAAGACAAAGGGGGGAGTACATGCTGTTTGTCGCGATAAAGACGAAAATAAAAATTTTTCTTAATATGATTATTTTTGTATGCAAATTCAATTTAGAGACCAAATAATGATCAAAATGACATTCCGCATGAAAATCGGGATAGTTTTGACAAAGTTATGCAAGTTTGAAGTCTGGTACAGCTTTGAACTAGACACTTTACAAGTCAAATTTTTTCTAACTTTCCACATCATTTTTTACAAAAAAATGAAACCCCTCAGAATCAAATTTAAACTGCCGTTTTATACTAACTTGGGTACCAGGAGTTGATTAAAAGTGAAAACTATGGATTCTAAATTTTGAAAAAAATATTTTTTCCGAAAAGACAAAGGGGGGAGTACATGCTGTTTGTCGCGATAAAGACGAAAATAAAAATTTTTCTTAATATGAATATTTTTGTATGCAGATTCAATTTAGAGACCAAATAATGATCAAAATGACATTCCGCATGAAAATCGGGATAGTTTTGACAAAGTTATGCAAGTTTGAAGTCTGGTACAGCTTTGAACTAGACACTTTACAAGTCAAATTTTTTCTAACTTTCCACATCATTTTTTACAAAAAAATGAAACCCCTCAGAATCAAATTTAAACTGCCGTTTTATACTAATTTGGGTACCAGGAGTTGATTAAAAGTGAAAACTATGGATTCTAAATTTTGAAAAAATATTTTTTCCGAAAAGACAAAGGGGGGAGTACATGCTGTTTGTCGCGATAAAGACGAAAATAAAAATTTTTCTTAATATGATTATTTTTGTATGCAGATTCAATTTAGAGACCAAATAATGATCAAAATGACATTCCGCATGAAAATCGGGATAGTTTTGACAAAGTTATGCAAGTTTGAAGTCTGGTACAGCTTTGAACTAGACACTTTACAAGTCAAATTTTTTCTAACTTTCCACATCATTTTTTACAAAAAAATGAAACCCTCAGAATCAAATTTAAACTGCCGTTTTATACTAATTTGGGTACCAGGAGTTGATTAAATGTGAAAACTATGGATTCTAAATTTTGAAAAATATTTTTTCCGAAAAGACAAAGGGGGAGTACATGCCGTTTGTCGCGATAAAGACGAAAATAAAAATTTTTCTTAATATGATTATTTTTGTATGCAAATTCAATTTAGAGACCAAATAATGATCAAAATGACATTCCGCATGAAAATCGGGATAGTTTTGACAAAGTTATGCAAGTTTGAAGTCTGGTACAGCTTTGAACTAGACACTTTACAAGTCAAATTTTTTCTAACTTTCCACATAATTTTTTACAAAAAAATGAAACCCCTCAGAATCAAATTTAAACTGCCGTTTTATACTAACTTGGGTACCAGGAGTTGATTAAAAGTGAAAACTATGGATTCTAAATTTTGAAAAAAATATTTTTTCCGAAAAGACAAAGGGGGGAGTACATGCTGTTTGTCGCGATAAAGACGAAAATAAAAATTTTTCTTAATATGATTATTTTTGTATGCAGATTCAATTTAGAGACCAAATAATGATCAAAATGACATTCCGCATGAAAATCGGGATAGTTTTGACAAAGTTATGCAAGTTTGAAGTCTGGTACAGCTTTGAACTAGACACTTTACAAGTCAAATTTTTTCTAACTTTCCACATCATTTTTTACAAAAAAATGAAACCCCTCAGAATCAAATTTAAACTGCCGTTTTATACTAATTTGGGTACCAGGAGTTGATTAAAAGTGAAAACTATGGATTCTAAATTTTGAAAAAAATATTTTTTCCGAAAAGACAAAGGGGGGAGTACATGCTGTTTGTCGCGATAAAGACGAAAATAAAAATTTTTCTTAATATGATTATTTTTGTATGCAGATTCAATTTAGAGACCAAATTATGATCAAAATGACATTCCGCATGAAAATCGGGATAGTTTTGACAAAGTTATGCAAGTTTGAAGTCTGGTACAGCTTTGAACTAGACACTTTACAAGTCAAATTTTTTCTAACTTTCCACATCATTTTTTAGGTATTAAAATCTTAACCGAAACCGTAACCTTTAACCGATTAAAACCGATTGAAATTTGTAACCGTAACTGAAACCGTAACCGAAAATATTTTTTTCCGTTGTAGCGAAATCCATAAACCGAAAGAGCCGTTTGATAACCGATTCATTTAAACGACTAATTTCGGTTCTAGCTGTCGCAGCTACTGAGCCCTTTCTCTTTTTTGTTTTTTTTCGAAAAAATTCGAATTTTCAAAATTAACAAAATTTAAATGCAGAACGAATTTTGAAGTGAAATCATCATCAAATTTACATTGCGCATGGAAATTGATTGAGTTTTGACAAAGTTATGCAAGTTTGAAGTCTGGTACAGCTTTGAACTAGACACTTTACAAGTCAAATTTTTTCTAACTTTCCACATCATTTTTTACAAAAAAATGAAACCCCTCAGAATCAAATTTAAACTGCCGTTTTATACTAATTTGGGTACCAGGAGTTGATTAAAAGTGAAAACTATGGATTCTAAATTTTGAAAAAAATATTTTTTTCCGAAAAGACAAAGGGGGAGTACATGCTGTTTGTCGCGATAAAGACGAAAATAAAAATTTTTCTTAATATGATTATTTTTGTATGCAGATTCAATTTAGAGACCAAATAATGATCAAAATGACATTCCGCATGAAAATCGGGATAGTTTTGACAAAGTTATGCAAGTTTGAAGTCTGGTACAGCTTTGAACTAGACACTTTACAAGTCAAATTTTTTCTAACTTTCCACATCATTTTTTACAAAAAAATGAAACCCCTCAGAATCAAATTTAAACTGCCGTTTTATACTAATTTGGGTACCAGGAGTTGATTAAAAGTGAAAACTATGGATTCTAAATTTTGAAAAAAATATTTTTTCCGAAAAGACAAAAGGGGGAGTACATGCTGTTTGTCGAGATAAAGACGAAAATAAAAATTTTTCTTAATATGATTATTTTTGTATGCAAATTCAATTTAGAGACCAAATAATGATCAAAATGACATTCCGCATGAAAATCGGGATAGTTTTGACAAAGTTATGCAAGTTTGAAGTCTGGTACAGCTTTGAACTAGACGCTACAAGTCAAATTTTTTCTAACTTTCCACATCATTTTTTACAAAAAAATGAAACCCCTCAGAATCAAATTTAAACTGCCGTTTTATACTAATTTGGGTACCAGGAGTTGATTAAAAGTGAAAACTATGGATTCTAAATTTTGAAAAAAATATTTTTTCCGAAAAGACAAAGGGGGGAGTACATGCCGTTTGTCGCGATAAAGACGAAAATAAAAATTTTTCTTAATATGATTATTTTTGTATGCAAATTCAATTTAGAGACCAAATAATGATCAAAATGACATTCCGCATGAAAATCGGGATAGTTTTGACAAAGTTATGCAAGTTTGAAGTCTGGTACAGCTTTGAACTAGACACTTTACAAGTCAAATTTTTCTAACTTTCACATCATTTTTTACAAAAAAATGAAACCCCTCAGAATCAAATTTAAACTGCCGTTTTATACTAATTTGGGTACCAGGAGTTGATTAAAAGTGAAAACTATGGATTCTAAATTTTGAAAAAAATATTTTTTCCGAAAAAGACAAAGGGGGGAGTACATGCCGTTTGTCGCGATAAAGACGAAAATAAAAATTTTTCTTAATATGATTATTTTTGTATGCAAATTCAATTTAGAGACCAAATAATGATCAAAATGACATTCCGCATGAAAATCGGGATAGTTTTGACAAAGTTATGCAAGTTTGAAGTCTGGTACAGCTTTGAACTAGACACTTTACAAGTCAAATTTTTTCTAACTTTCCACATCATTTTTTACAAAAAAAAATGAAACCCCTCAGAATCAAATTTAAACTGCCGTTTTATACTAACTTGGGTACCAGGAGTTGATTAAAAGTGAAAACTATGGATTCTAAATTTTGAAAAAAATATTTTTTCCGAAAAGACAAAGGGGGAGTACATGCTGTTTGTCGCGATAAAGACGAAAATAAAAATTTTTCTTAATATGAATATTTTTGTATGCAGATTCAATTTAGAGACCAAATAATGATCAAAATGACATTCCGCATGAAAATCGGGATAGTTTTGACAAAGTTATGCAAGTTTGAAGTCTGGTACAGCTTTGAACTAGACACTTTACAAGTCAAATTTTTTCTAACTTTCCACATCATTTTTTACAAAAAAATGAAACCCCTCAGAATCAAATTTAAACTGCCGTTTTATACTAATTTGGGTACCAGGAGTTGATTAAAAGTGAAAACTATGGATTCTAAATTTTGAAAAAAATATATTTTTCCGAAAAGACCAAGGGGGGAGTACATGCCGTTTGTCGCGATAAAGACGAAAATAAAAATTTTTCTTAATATGATTATTTTTGTATGCAAATTCAATTTAGAGACCAAATAATGATCAAAATGACATTCCGCATGAAAATCGGGATAGTTTTGACAAAGTTATGCAAGTTTGAAGTCTGGTACAGCTTTGAACTAGACACTTTACAAGTCAAATTTTTTCTAACTTTCCACATCATTTTTTACAAAAAAATGAAACCCCTCAGAATCAAATTTAAACTGCCGTTTTATACTAATTTGGGTACCAGGAGTTGATTAAAAGTGAAAACTATGGATTCTAAATTTTGAAAAAAATATTTTTTCCGAAAAGACAAAGGGGGGAGTACATGCCGTTTGTCGCGATAAAGACGAAAATAAAAATTTTTTCTTAATATGATTATTTTTGTATGCAAATTCAATTTGAGAGACCAAATAATGATCAAAATGACATTCCGCATGAAAATCGGGATAGTTTTGACAAAGTTATGCAAGTTTGAAGTCTGGTACAGCTTTGAACTAGACACTTTACAAGTCAAATTTTTCTAACTTTCCACATCATTTTTTACAAAAAAATGAAACCCCTCAGAATCAAATTTAAACTGCCGTTTTATACTAACTTGGGTACCAGGAGTTGATTAAAAGTGAAAACTATGGATTCTAAATTTTGAAAAAAATATTTTTTTCCGAAAAGACAAAGGGGGGAGTACATGCCGTTTGTCGCGATAAAGACGAAAATAAAAATTTTTCTTAATATGATTATTTTTGTATGCAAATTCAATTTAGAGACCAAATAATGATCAAAATGACATTCCGCATGAAAATCGGGATAGTTTTGACAAAGTTATGCAAGTTTGAAGTCTGGTACAGCTTTGAACTAGACACTTTACAAGTCAAATTTTTTCTAACTTTCCAGCATCATTTTTTACAAAAAAATGAAACCCCTCAGAATCAAATTTAAACTGCCGTTTTATACTAATTTGGGTACCAGGAGTTGATTAAAAGTGAAAACTATGGATTCTAAATTTTGAAAAAAATATTTTTTCCGAAAAGACAAAGGGGGGAGTACATGCCGTTTGTCGCGATAAAGACGAAAATAAAAATTTTTCTTAATATGATTATTTTTGTATGCAAATTCAATTTAGAGACCAAATAATGATCAAAATGACATTCCGCATGAAAATCGGGATAGTTTTGACAAAGTTATGCAAGTTTGAAGTCTGGTACAGCTTTGAACTAGACACTTTACAAGTCAAATTTTTTCTAACTTTCCACATAATTTTTTACAAAAAAATGAAACCCCTCAGAATCAAATTTAAACTGCCGTTTTATACTAATTTGGGTACCAGGAGTTGATTAAAAGTGAAAACTATGGATTCTAAATTTTGAAAAAAATATTTTTTCCGAAAAGACAAAGGGGGGAGTACATGCTGTTTGTCGCGATAAAGACGAAAATAAAAAATTTTCTTAATATGAATATTTTTGTATGCAAATTCAATTTAGAGACCAAATAATGATCAAAATGACATTCCGCATGAAAATCGGGATAGTTTTGACAAAGTTATGCAAGTTTGAAGTCTGGTACAGCTTTGAACTAGACACTTTACAAGTCAAATTTTTTCTAACTTTCCACATCATTTTTTACAAAAAAATGAAACCCCTCAGAATCAAATTTAAACTGCCGTTTTATACTAATTTGGGTACCAGGAGTTGATTAAAAGTGAAAACTATGGATTCTAAATTTTGAAAAAAATATTTTTTCCGAAAAGACAAAGGGGGAGTACATGCTGTTTGTCGCGATAAAGACGAAAATAAAAATTTTTCTTAATATGATTATTTTTGTATGCAGATTCAATTTAGAGACCAAATAATGATCAAAATGACATTCCGCATGAAAATCGGGATAGTTTTGACAAAGTTATGCAAGTTTGAAGTCTGGTACAGCTTTGAACTAGACACTTTACAAGTCAAATTTTTTCTAACTTTCCACATCATTTTTTACAAAAAAATGAAACCCCTCAGAATCAAATTTAAACTGCCGTTTTATACTAATTTGGGTACCAGGAGTTGATTAAAAGTGAAAACTATGGATTCTAAATTTTGAAAAAAATATTTTTTCCGAAAAGACAAAGGGGGGAGTACATGCTGTTTGTCGCGATAAAGACGAAAATAAAAAATTTTCTTAATATGATTATTTTTGTATGCAGATTCAATTTAGAGACCAAATAATGATCAAAATGACATTCCGCATGAAAATCGGGATAGTTTTGACAAAGTTATGCAAGTTTGAAGTCTGGTACAGCTTTGAACTAGACACTTTACAAGTCAAATTTTTTCTAACTTTTCCACATGATTTTTTACAAAAAAATGAAACCCCTCAGAATCAAATTTAAAGCTGCCGTTTTATACTAATTTGGGTACCAGGAGTTGATTAAAAGTGAAAACTATGGATTCTAAATTTTGAAAAAAATATTTTTTCCGAAAAGACAAAGGGGGGAGTACATGCTGTTTGTCGCGATAAAGACGAAAATAAAAAATTTTCTTAATATGATTATTTTTGTATGCAGATTCAATTTAGAGACCAAATAATGATCAAAATGACATTCCGCATGAAAATCGGGATTGTTTTGACAAAGTTATGCAAGTTTGAAGTCTGGTACAGCTTTGAACTAGACACTTTACAAGTCAAATTTTTCTAACTTTCCACATGATTTTTTACAAAAAAATGAAACCCCTCAGAATCAAATTTAAACTGCCGTTTTATACTAATTTGGGTACCAGGAGTTGATTAAAAGTGAAAACTATGGATTCTAAATTTTGAAAAAAATATTTTTTCCGAAAAGACAAAGGGGGGAGTACATGCTGTTTGTCGCGATAAAGACGAAAATAAAAATTTTTCTTAATATGATTATTTTTGTATGCAGATTCAATTTAGAGACCAAATAATGATCAAAATGACATTCCGCATGAAAATCGGGATTGTTTTGACAAAGTTATGCAAGTTTGAAGTCTGGTACAGCTTTGAACTAGACACTTTACAAGTCAAATTTTTTCTAACTTTCCACATGATTTTTTACAAAAAAATGAAACCCCTCAGAATCAAATTTAAAGCTGCCGTTTTATACTAATTTGGGTACCAGGAGTTGATTAAAAGTGAAAACTATGGATTCTAAATTTTGAAAAAAATATTTTTTCCGAAAAGACAAAGGGGGGAGTACATGCTGTTTGTCGCGATAAAGACGAAAATAAAAAATTTTCTTAATATGATTATTTTTGTATGCAGATTCAATTTAGAGACCAAATAATGATCAAAATGACATTCCGCTTGAAAATCGGGATTGTTTTGACAAAGTTATGCAAGTTTGAAGTCTGGTACAGCTTTGAACTAGACACTTTACAAGTCAAATTTTTTCTAACTTTCCACATGATTTTTTACAAAAAAATGAAACCCCTCAGAATCAAATTTAAAGTGTCGTTTTATACTAATTTGGGTACCAGGAGTTGATTAAAAGTGAAAACTATGGATTCTAAATTTTGAAAAAAATATTTTTTCCGAAAAGACAAAGGGGGAGTACATGCTGTTTGTCGCGATAAAGACGAAAATAAAAAATTTTCTTAATATGATTATTTTTGTATGCAGATTCAATTTAGAGACCAAATAATGATCAAAATGACATTCCGCTTGAAAATCGGGATTGTTTTGACAAAGTTATGCAAGTTTGAAGTCTGGTACAGCTTTGAACTAGACACTTTACAAGTCAAATTTTTTCTAACTTTCCACATGATTTTTTACAAAAAAATGAAACCCCTCAGAATCAAATTTAAAGTGTCGTTTTATACTAATTTGGGTACCAGGAGTTGATTAAAAGTGAAAACTATGGATTCTAAATTTTGAAAAAAATATTTTTTCCGAAAAGACAAAGGGGGGAGTACATGCTGTTTGTCGCGATAAAGACGAAAATAAAAAATTTTCTTAATATGATTATTTTTGTATGCAGATTCAATTTAGAGATCAAATAATGATCAAAATGACATTCCGCTTGAAAATCGGGATTGTTTTGACAAAGTTATGCAAGTTTGAAGTCTGGTACAGCTTTGAACTAGACACTTTACAAGTCAAATTTTTTCTAACTTTCCACATGATTTTTTACAAAAAAATGAAACCCCTCAGAATCAAATTTAAAGTGCCGTTTTATACTAATTTGGGTACCAGGAGTTGATTAAAAGTGAAAACTATGGATTCTAAATTTTGAAAAAAATATTTTTTCCGAAAAGACAAAGGGGAGTACATGCTGTTTGTCGCGATAAAGACGAAAATAAAAAATTTTCTTAATATGATTATTTTTGTATGCAGATTCAATTTAGAGACCAAATAATGATCAAAATGACATTCCGCTTGAAAATCGGGATTGTTTTGACAAAGTTATGCAAGTTTGAAGTCTGGTACAGCTTTGAACTAGACACTTTACAAGTCAAATTTTTTCTAACTTTCCACATGATTTTTTACAAAAAAATGAAACCCCTCAGAATCAAATTTAAACTGCCGTTTTATACTAATTTGGGTACCAGGAGTTGATTAAAAGTGAAAACTATGGATTCTAAATTTTGAAAAAAATATTTTTTCCGAAAAGACAAAGGGGGGAGTACATGCTGTTTGTCGCGATAAAGACGAAAATAAAAATTTTCTTAATATGATTATTTTTGTATGCAGATTCAATTTAGAGACCAAATAATGATCAAAATGACATTCCGCTTGAAAATCGGGATTGTTTTGACAAAGTTATGCAAGTTTGAAGTCTGGTACAGCTTTGAACTAGACACTTTACAAGTCAAATTTTTTCTAACTTTCCACATGATTTTTTACAAAAAAATGAAACCCCTCAGAATCAAATTTAAACTGCCGTTTTATACTAATTTGGGTACCAGGAGTTGATTAAAAGTGAAAACTATGGATTCTAAATTTTGAAAAAAATATTTTTTCCGAAAAGACAAAGGGGGGAGTACATGCTGTTTGTCGCGATAAAGACGAAAATAAAAAATTTTCTTAATATGATTATTTTTGTATGCAGATTCAATTTAGAGACCAAATAATGATCAAAATGACATTCCGCTTGAAAATCGGGATTGTTTTGACAAAGTTATGCAAGTTTGAAGTCTGGTACAGCTTTGAACTAGACACTTTACAAGTCAAATTTTTTCTAACTTTCCACATGATTTTTTACAAAAAAATGAAACCCCTCAGAATCAAATTTAAACTGCCGTTTTATACTAATTTGGGTACCAGGAGTTGATTAAAAGTGAAAACTATGGATTCTAAATTTTGAAAAAAATATTTTTTCCGAAAAGACAAAGGGGGGAGTACATGCTGTTTGTCGCGATAAAGACGAAAATAAAAATTTTTCTTAATATGATTATTTTTGTATGCAGATTCAATTTAGAGACCAAATAATGATCAAAATGACATTCCGCTTGAAAATCGGGATTGTTTTGACAAAGTTATGCAAGTTTGAAGTCTGGTACAGCTTTGAACTAGACACTTTACAAGTCAAATTTTTTCTAACTTTCCACATGATTTTTTACAAAAAAATGAAACCCCTCAGAATCAAATTTAAACTGCCGTTTTATACTAATTTGGGTACCAGGAGTTGATTAAAAGTGAAAACTATGGATTCTAAATTTTGAAAAAAATATTTTTTTCCGAAAAGACAAAGGGGGGAGTACATGCTGTTTGTCGCGATAAAGACGAAAATAAAAAATTTTCTTAATATGATTATTTTTGTATGCAGATTCAATTTAGAGACCAAATAATGATCAAAATGACATTCCGCATGAAAATCGGGATAGTTTTGACAAAGTTATGCAAGTTTGAAGTCTGGTACAGCTTTGAACTAGACACTTTACAAGTCAAATTTTTTCTAACTTTCCACATCATTTTTTACAAAAAAATGAAACCCCTCAGAATCAAATTTAAACTGCCGTTTTATACTAATTTGGGTACCAGGAGTTGATTAAAAGTGAAAACTATGGATTCTAAATTTTGAAAAAAATATTTTTTCCGAAAAGACAAAGGGGGAGTACATGCTGTTTGTCGCGATAAAGACGAAAATAAAAAATTTTCTTAATATGATTATTTTTGTATGCAGATTCAATTTAGAGACCAAATAATGATCAAAATGACATTCCGCTTGAAAATCGGGATTGTTTTGACAAAGTTATGCAAGTTTGAAGTCTGGTACAGCTTTGAACTAGACACTTTACAAGTCAAATTTTTTCTAACTTTCCACATGATTTTTTACAAAAAAAATGAAACCCCTCAGAATCAAATTTAAAGTGTCGTTTTATACTAATTTGGGTACCAGGAGTTGATTAAAAGTGAAAACTATGGATTCTAAATTTTGAAAAAAATATTTTTTCCGAAAAGACAAAGGGGGGAGTACATGCTGTTTGTCGCGATAAAGACGAAAATAAAAATTTTTCTTAATATGATTATTTTTGTATGCAGATTCAATTTAGAGACCAAATAATGATCAAAATGACATTCCACATGAAAATCGGGATAGTTTTGACAAAGTTATGCAAGTTTGAAGTCTGGTACAGCTTTGAACTAGACACTTTACAAGTCAAATTTTTTCTAACTTTCCACATCATTTTTTACAAAAAAATGAAACCCCTCAGAATCAAATTTAAAGTGCCGTTTTATACTAATTTGGGTACCAGGAGTTGATTAAAAGTGAAAACTATGGATTCTAAATTTTGAAAAAAATATTTTTTTCCGAAAAGACAAAGGGGGAGTACATGCTGTTTGTCGCGATAAAGACGAAAATAAAAAATTTTCTTAATATGATTATTTTTGTATGCAGATTCAATTTAGAGATCAAATAATGATCAAAATGACATTCCGCTTGAAAATCGGGATTGTTTTGACAAAGTTATGCAAGTTTGAAGTCTGGTACGAGCTTTGAACTAGACACTTTACAAGTCAAATTTTTTCTAACTTTCCACATCATTTTTTACAAAAAAATGAAACCCCTCAGAATCAAATTTAAAGTGTCGATTTATACTAATTTGGGTACCAGGAGTTGATTAAAAGTGAAAACTATGGATTCTAAATTTTGAAAAAAATATTTTTTCCGAAAAGACAAAGGGGGAGTACATGCTGTTTGTCGCGATAAAAACTCGAAAATAAAAAATTTTCTTAATATGATTATTTTTGTATGCAGATTCAATTTAGAGACCAAATAATGATCAAAATGGCATTCCGCTTGAAAATCGGGATTGTTTTGACAAAGTTATGCAAGTTTGAAGTCTGGTACAGCTTTGAACTAGACACTTTACAAGTCAAATTTTTCCTAACTTTCCACATCGATTTTTTACAAAAAAATGAAACCCCTCAGAATCAAATTTAAAGTGCCGTTTTATACTAATTTGGGTACCAGGAGTTGATTAAAAGTGAAAACTATGGATTCTAAATTTTGAAAAAAATATTTTTTCCGAAAAGACAAAGGGGGAGTACATGCTGTTTGTCGCGATAAAGACGAAAATAAAAAATTTTCTTAATATGATTATTTTTGTATGCAGATTCAATTTAGAGACCAAATAATGATCAAAATGACATTCCGCTTGAAAATCGGGATTGTTTTGACAAAGTTATGCAAGTTTGAAGTCTGGTACGAGCTTTGAACTAGACACTTTACAAGTCAAATTTTTTCTAACTTTCCACATCATTTTTTACAAAAAAATGAAACCCCTCAGAATCAAATTTAAAGTGCCGTTTTATACTAATTTGGGTACCAGGAGTTGATTAAAAGTGAAAACTATGGATTCTAAATTTTGAAAAAAATATTTTTTCCGAAAAGACAAAGGGGGGAGTACATGCTGTTTGTCGCGATAAAGACGAAAATAAAAATTTTTCTTAATATGATTATTTTTGTATGCAGATTCAATTTAGAGACCAAATAATGATCAAAATGACATTCCGCTTGAAAATCGGGATTGTTTTGACAAAGTTATGCAAGTTTGAAGTCTGGTACAGCTTTGAACTAGACACTTTACAAGTCAAATTTTTTCTAACTTTCCACATCATTTTTTACAAAAAAATGAAACCCCTCAGAATCAAATTTAAAGTGCCGTTTTATACTAATTTGGGTACCAGGAGTTGATTAAAAGTGAAAACTATGGATTCTAAATTTTGAAAAAAATATTTTTTCCGAAAAGACAAAGGGGGAGTACATGCTGTTTGTCGCGATAAAGACGAAAATAAAAATTTTTCTTAATATGATTATTTTTGTATGCAGATTCAATTTAGAGACCAAATAATGATCAAAATGACATTCCGCTTGAAAATCGGGATTGTTTTGACAAAGTTATGCAAGTTTGAAGTCTGGTACAGCTTTGAACTAGACACTTTACAAGTCAAATTTTTTCTAACTTTCCACATCATTTTTTACAAAAAAATGAAACCCCTCAGAATCAAATTTAAAGTGCCGTTTTATACTAATTTGGGTACCAGGAGTTGATTAAAAGTGAAAACTATGGATTCTAAATTTTGAAAAAAATATTTTTTCCGAAAAGACAAAGGGGGGAGTACATGCTGTTTGTCGCGATAAAGACGAAAATAAAAATTTTCTTAATATGATTATTTTTGTATGCAGATTCAATTTAGAGACCAAATAATGATCAAAATGACATTCCGCTTGAAAATCGGGATTGTTTTGACAAAGTTATGCAAGTTTGAAGTCTGGTAGAGCTTTGAACTAGACACTTTACAAGTCAAATTTTTTCTAACTTTCCACATCATTTTTTACAAAAAAATGAAACCCCTCAGAATCAAATTTAAACTGCCGTTTTATACTAATTTGGGTACCAGGAGTTGATTAAAAGTGAAAACTATGGATTCTAAATTTTGAAAAAAATATTTTTTCCGAAAAGACAAAGGGGGGAGTACATGCTGTTTGTCGCGATAAAGACGAAAATAAAAAATTTTCTTAATATGATTATTTTTGTATGCAGATTCAATTTAGAGACCAAATAATGATCAAAATGACATTCCGCTTGAAAATCGGGATTGTTTTGACAAAGTTATGCAAGTTTGAAGTCTGGTACAGCTTTGAACTAGACACTTTACAAGTCAAATTTTTTCTAACTTTCCACATCATTTTTTACAAAAAAATGAAACCCCTCAGAATCAAATTTAAAGTGCCGTTTTATACTAATTTGGGTACCAGGAGTTGATTAAAAGTGAAAACTATGGATTCTAAATTTTGAAAAAAATATTTTTTCCGAAAAGACAAGGGGGAGTACATGCTGTTTGTGGCGATAAAGACGAAAATAAAAAATTTTCTTAATATGATTATTTTTGTATGCAGATTCAATTTAGAGACCAAATAATGATCAAAATGACATTCCGCATGAAAATCGGGATTGTTTTGACAAAGTTATGCAAGTTTGAAGTCTGGTACAGCTTTGAACTAGACACTTTACAAGTCAAATTTTTTCTAACTTTCCACATCATTTTTTACAAAAAAATGAAACCCCTCAGAATCAAATTTAAAGTGCCGTTTTATACTAATTTGGGTACCAGGAGTTGATTAAAAGTGAAAACTATGGATTCTAAATTTTGAAAAAAATATTTTTTCCGAAAAGACAAAGGGGGGAGTACATGCTGTTTGTGGCGATAAAGACGAAAATAAAAAATTTTCTTAATATGATTATTTTTGTATGCAGATTCAATTTAGAGACCAAATAATGATCAAAATGACATTCCGCTTGAAAATCGGGATTGTTTTGACAAAGTTATGCAAGTTTGAAGTCTGGTACAGCTTTGAACTAGACACTTTACAAGTCAAATTTTTTCTAACTTTCCACATCATTTTTTACAAAAAAATGAAACCCCTCAGAATCAAATTTAAAGTGCCGTTTTATACTAATTTGGGTACCAGGAGTTGATTAAAAGTGAAAACTATGGATTCTAAATTTTGAAAAAAATATTTTTTCCGAAAAAGACAAAGGGGGGAGTACATGCTGTTTGTCGCGATAAAGACGAAAATAAAAAATTTTCTTAATATGATTATTTTTGTATGCAGATTCAATTTAGAGACCAAATAATGATCAAAATGACATTCCACATGAAAATCGGGATAGTTTTGACAAAGTTATGCAAGTTTGAAGTCTGGTACAGCTTTGAACTAGACACTTTACAAGTCAAATTTTTTCTAACTTTCCACATCATTTTTTACAAAAAAATTAAACCCCTCAGAATCAAATTTAAACTGCCGTTTTATACTAATTTGGGTACCAGGAGTTGATTAAAAGTGAAAACTATGGATTCTAAATTTTGAAAAAAATATTTTTTCCGAAAAGACAAAGGGGGGAGTACATGCTGTTTGTCGCGATAAAGACGAAAATAAAAATTTTTCTTAATATGATTATTTTTGTATGCAGATTCAATTTAGAGACCAAATAATGATCAAAATGACATTCCGCTTGAAAATCGGGATAGTTTTGACAAAGTTATGCAAGTTTGAAGTCTGGTACAGCTTTGAACTAGACACTTTACAAGTCAAATTTTTTCTAACTTTCCACATCATTTTTTACAAAAAAATGAAACCCCTCAGAATCAAATTTAAACTGCCGTTTTATACTAATTTGGGTACCAGGAGTTGATTAAAAGTGAAAACTATGGATTCTAAATTTTGAAAAAAATATTTTTTCCGAAAAGACAAAGGGGGGAGTACATGCTGTTTGTCGCGATAAAAGACGAAAATAAAAATTTTTCTTAATATGATTATTTTTGTATGCAGATTCAATTTAGAGACCAAATAATGATCAAAATGACATTCCGCATGAAAATCGGGATAGTTTTGACAAAGTTATGCAAGTTTGAAGTCTGGTACAGCTTTGAACTAGACACTTTACAAGTCAAATTTTTCTAACTTTCCACATCATTTTTTACAAAAAAATGAAACCCCTCAGAATCAAATTTAAACTGCCGTTTTATACTAATTTGGGTACCAGGAGTTGATTAAAAGTGAAAACTATGGATTCTAAATTTTGAAAAAAATATTTTTTCCGAAAAGACAAAGGGGGGAGTACATGCTGTTTGTCGCGATAAAGACGAAAATAAAAATATTTTCTTAATATGATTATTTTTGTATGCAGATTCAATTTAGAGACCAAATAATGATCAAAATGACATTCCGCATGAAAATCGGGATAGTTTTGACAAAGTTATGCAAGTTTGAAGTCTGGTACAGCTTTGAACTAGACACTTTACAAGTCAAATTTTTTCTAACTTTCCACATCGTTTTTTACAAAAAAATGAAACCCCTCAGAATCAAATTTAAACTGCCGTTTTATACTAATTTGGGTACCAGGAGTTGATTAAAAGTGAAAACTATGGATTCTAAATTTTGAAAAAAATATTTTTTCCGAAAAAGACAAAGGGGGGAGTACATGCTGTTTGTGGCGATAAAGACGAAAATAAAAATTTTTCTTAATATGATTATTTTTGTATGCAGATTCAATTTAGAGACCAAATAATGATCAAAATGACATTCCGCATGAAAATCGGGATAGTTTTGACAAAGTTATGCAAGTTTGAAGTCTGGTACAGCTTTGAACTAGACACTTTACAAGTCAAATTTTTTCTAACTTTCCACATCATTTTTTACAAAAAAATGAAACCCCTCAGAATCAAATTTAAACTGCCGTTTTATACTAATTTGGGTACCAGGAGTTGATTAAAAGTGAAAACTATGGATTCTAAATTTTTAAAAAAATATTTTTTCCGAAAAGACAAAGGGGGGAGTACATGCTGTTTGTGGCGATAAAGACGAAAATAAAAATTTTTCTTAATATGATTATTTTTGTATGCAGATTCAATTTAGAGACCAAATAATGATCAAAATGACATTCCACATGAAAATCGGGATAGTTTTGACAAAGTTATGCAAGTTTGAAGTCTGGTACAGCTTTGAACTAGACACTTTACAAGTCAAATTTAACCTCTGGTTAGTATGTAAATTTTCGAAATTTTTTTTTCAAAATTAAAAAAAAAATACAAGCAGATCGAATTAAGAGGTAAAATCATCCTCAAATTTACATTGCGCATGGAAACTGATTGAATTTTGACATAGTTATGACACTTCAAAGTTATTAAAAATCATTACATTACACTGGATCATTCCAGTAACATTATTTTCCAGGCTAATTAGCGCATTAAGTCTTTTTACATGTAAAACAATGAATAAAACTTCTTATTTTGGTCAACCGAAAACCTTAATTTGTATTTTTTTTGTGAACCGAAACCATACCGGTATTTTTATATAAACTTATAAAAAAACGATAACCGTTACGAAACCGATACTCCAAGATTTTGCATAACCGATAATTAAATGCTATATTCGTTTCGATTTTTATTCCAGTTTTCAAACAATTTTTAAAATAGAATTAATGCAAAGGTGAACATTAAATGTTGTCAAATAAGTTTGATTTTTAATTTTGATCAGTTTGTTAAGTAGATAAAGTACGACAGTGCTTGGATGATAATTTCCAGGGTATAAGCCAATGGCCAATCGCCAATTGGGCGCCTCGTTGCCAATGCCATTTGTCTGACATTGTTTGCAATTCGCATTCGCATTTGGCTTTCGATTTTGGCTTTGGCTAAATTTGCAAAACAAATCGAAATTGTGAGAGACCATTTGCATATTTTGTAGATTTGCCCAAATAATCAGCATGATGCAAGTTGGGAGTGGCAAGTGGCAAATGGCAGACAGCATGCGGCAAGTGCAACAGTTGCGTTAGTTGCGACAGTTGCGGCAATTGCAGTTGGCAACTGCGACTGTTGGACGCCGCCAAATGGATTCAACTTGAGTGCTTTTGATGCGTGGGCGGTGAACGAGGAAAGGTAGTGAAAGGGCGGAAAAAGGGAGTCAAAGGCTTTCTATTGCGGTTGCAAAAAACACTGAAAGAAAAGATCAACTTCTAAAATCATTTTACATAATTTGTTCTTAAAACAATACCAGTTTAAGACCAAATTACAATTATATATAGTAGAATTATAATCTAAAAAATCGCAGTTCTTAATATGAGAATACAAATTTTAAATTGTTTGGAAAATATAAATATGTTACATTTTCATGTTTCCCTTTTAGGACGCCAAGAAAAAACATATCAACTTAATTTTTATAGAAAACACCAAACCAGAATAAAATTTATTCAAAATAAAACCACTATAAAAATGTTATAAAATAAAAACATGTATTTTTTTATGTTGTCCAGAGTATTTAAAGCTGTTTGGTCATATTGGAAATGTTCTTAAAATTACATAAGATGTGCATTTGCACTTTACGAATTTTATGTTCTCGACGCATTTTTAGACCAAAAATTTTAGTTCTGAAACCAAAATCTTGATTTTATAACCTTTTTTTTATCAGTGAACTTGTGGGCTCGTTCATATTTACCTTAATGTTGAGCACACATGAAGATGCGCTTTCAAAATGTGCAAAATATGAAGACTAAAAGTGCAACAAATGAAATTAACTGGCAATGTGAAGGAGGAGGGAGAAAAAGCAAATTTATATAGTAGGTTATGGTATGGGCTCTGTTAGCTCAGAGAGATAGTTCAGAAAATTGGTTACTTTATTTGTTTCATTTCTACCTCAATCAGTTTATGGTCTACAACTACTTTAGCTACCCAACAACCCGAAAACGAACTCCATTACAAACTTTTTATTTGGGTTGTGCGTGTGTCGAATGTCAAACAATTTCATGAGCGACACATTTTAGAATACCCTTTGAGCAAAAGTTTGTTACGAGATATTTATTATGGCGCCCACATATGTACATTGCATTTGTAAGTAGATATACCAAGCTGAGTCACATATTTATATACTTTTAGTTAGTTAAGCATGTATATATTTATATATCAACGTGTATGTCAGTTTACACACATGCAATGCGCTGATTCAATGCTGCTTACTAATAACCTAATAACCTCACAGATCTTTACCCGTATATCATAGACAAACTATACAAATGGGGATGACCTTTTAGGGGTCAAGGAATCTTCTTTGTTTTCTACTAAAGTTGTGAACTATGCATAGAAATGTGCTTTCAAACTAATTAATTAGTACCAGAAAATGTACATACATTTGCAGAAAACTTCAGTTAGACGTTAATAGTTAAAGAGGATGTTATGTGACTTGGAATGAAAATAATAAAATTGCTAATTTTAATGCTAATGCTGATGCAAGTGCAAATTAATTTTGTAATTTGAGTCAACAAAATAATGGCTTAATTATTATTATTATTTAAATGTAATTAACGAATGTTAATGCTAATGTTAATGCTAATGCTGATGCAAATTTATAATAAAAAATAATTTTTAAATTACCTAAATTATTTTTAATCATAATGATTTTGCTAATTTTAATGTTAATGTCAATCATTTTATAAGGAAAATAATTATAATATTAAAGTTAATGTTAAGCATCCCTAAAAAAGTTCCCGAATTATATTAATAATTATAATAATAATGATAATGTTAAGTATCCCAAATAAGTTCCAGAGTTATTTCAACCGACAAATTATATGCGCAACTGTGCATTTTCATTCCCAATGTTTTTGCCAAATAACCAATGTTAATGAAATTCGCAAATTAGGAACGACCACAAAAAGTAACAGCGGGGGTGAGCAAAGGAAAATGAGAAAATTCTGTTGAATGCTATGTGAAAAAAAAAACGATACAAAGGCGAAAAGGCACAAAATGGAGACTCGAAAAACTCTTAACTGCAACTTCATTACAGCATTAAAAAGGCCAACAAAAGCAGCAAAAGTAAAAATATTAAAAAAAGATGTATAAACAAAAACAAGCACACAAAAAAGAATGTAAAATATAATTTAAAAAAAAAACAAAAACAGCTCGATGAAGTTGCCTTTCCCATTTGAGGCACTCTCAAATTTGGGACCCAGTTGAAAAGATGGGCATGAAATCGAAACTGACTTTGACAGAGCTTTAAAACAGGTGTTACACCTTTGCAATTTAAAATTTACGAAAAACTCGGCTGCGAATACAAACGATTAAAATCTTTTAAATGTTTAAGATTTGTGATTATATTATTATAATATTATTTTTATTATTATTATTATGATGTTGTGCCGTTGCCCTTTGTGGTTGACACCTACCTGCTAAAGTGGGTCGCAGTTTATGGACTCGCGTGGAAGCCAACATTAAATCAGTTACGTAGTCGTTCACAGCGGGAAGGGTATCGGATAGTACACAGAGAGAAAAAAGCCGTACTAACATTAAGTTCGAATGAACTCGAATTAAGTATTTTCAATATTAAAAATCATTTCTTGATACTTAAGAATGTCTTAAAATTAGAATTAAAATTCTATGAGCAAGTACTATCAATCTTGATATAAGAACAAAAAATCTTGAATTAAATGAAACTCGAAATTTAACAGAAATGAATACGAAAATTCTTTATATATGTAAGTTCGACTCACAGATCAAGTATGTAAAATTTTAAATTAAGTACTTTAATTCTTATATATTTTTACCGTTCGCTTGCTTCGAATTTCCAAATGGTTCTTGCCTATCTGCTATGAGGAGCAGTTCAAGGGGCACTGAGAACTTAAGTCTTTATTTAACAGAATTATTTCTGTAGTCAGTCTTCACTTACATTCACACTAAGTGAAAGTTTTTTTACACCCTCTCTTATGACTTTTATAATTTTATTAAGTAGCGTTAGGGTGTTCCATGATGCTCATAATACTTATTTGAAGAACATTTTATCCATAAAAATCAAGTTTACACGATTTTGATTTAAGTATGCTTAAATCAAGTATCATGTTCATATTTTAACATGACTTTGTACTCAGTTCCAGAATTAAATGGACTTGGATCATGTTGCATTGTACGTAAATGAAGTAAATTTTAGTTTGAAGATACTAAAATACTTAAATTTCGTACTTAACGTGATTAAAATAAATCGAAATATTTTACTTTAGTAATTGCAATTTAAGTGAGAAATAATGTGTGAAATGTGGTGTTTTAAGTACTTAATACTTGATTTTTTCCCTCAGTGTAGGGTAGAGTGGCAAGGGAGGAAAGAGGCATTGTGCTTCTTACCTGTTTGGCGGCTGATACTGCTGCGATTTCAATTATTTTTCGCACATTGTTGACGTTGCTCGCATCGCACGCAAATTGAAAGCAGTTGTGGCGAGTGTGACAGTTAGTTGACTCTGATATACCCTGTAATGCAGTAGAATATCTGGTTCTAAAGGCAACAGACAGAACAGGAGAGATATGAAGCCAATTTTAGTGGTCCCGTGACCTGCCACAAAACATAAGTTTCTCAGTTCGATAACTGGGTTCGATTCCCACCATAATTATTCATGATTCATGAATGAACATAATTATTAATTTTGAAATTCATAAGAACGACTCGCAAATTAACTTACCCGTCAAAATAAAAAAGAAAGCAAATTTGTAGGAAATCTTAACTAGTTTAACTCTTTTACTTTCTACATGAAAGAATACCCATTGCCTCCGACTACGGGTTATAACAAAGTTCGTTGTATCCACTACGAAATTCCAATCAAGCCCACAAACTGAGAGCTATGTAGGTCTTTCAATCTCGCTCCGAATCTGTCATAATGGTGTCTCGACTGCGTCAACTGTTGACTATCAAAATTAACGAGATTCACAGATTTCGATAGTTTTGCAAATAATGGAGAGAGAATAATGGAGTAACCGAGAGATGCATTTCGATAGTTTCTGCATTTAAGACAATGGGCTATTAAAATGAAATAGACAGAAATATCGATAATTTTGCTATTGAAAATCTAAATGAAGGAGTGCCAGTGTTATCGACAGTCAATCTATCCGATTGTGATAGTATTTCATACTATCGATAGTCTCGATAGCTCTCATTTCAAAAGTAACTGATATTCTGATTTTTAATCCAAGTTCACAGTCAAGCAAAAGTTTTGATTACAAACAGTACGAGTAGCTATTGCTATTCATTGAGCTGACTATTAAATCTCATTAACCCATTTATCCACAACTGTGAGTAGAGATCCAAAGTCGAGTTTGTTCTTCTATTCATTGTTAATCTGATGCCACCTCCAGGCATCCGCTTCATTTGTCAATCAACAACATCCCCAGGCGCAGTTGAGACATTCGCTGTGACGTCGGGTTGAGTAAAGTTGAGTTGAGTGCACTACAGGGGTAGCATGAATCCTACACGAGAAGTTTCAAGCGAGCACTCCAATCCCTAATGCTGGGATACCCAAAGTCGCGTTGTCTTCCCACTTTTAACTCATTCAATTCGTCTCCTCTCTCTTTTTATACATTCGCTGCTTTCTCGTCCGCTAACTCGTATTTATTTCATTTCATTTATTTCTGCTATCGCGTGTGGCTGCCAAGCCGGAAATACAGCTGGCTGTTCTTGTTGTTGTTGTTGCTGTTGCTGTTAGCCGAGTACCTAAAGGATACCAAGTATTTTGGACTTGTGACCATCTCTACACCAAATTTGCTAACAATTATCCATTTTTGTTTTATTTTTCGGCTTTATCGGCTGTTTATAAGTTTCGGTTTAAAAATACCGGTATGGTTTCGGTTTACAAAAAAAATTAAAATTAAGTTTTTCGGCTGACCAAAATAAGAAGCTTTATTCATTGTTTTACATGAAAAAAGACTTAATGCTCTCATTAGCCTGCAAAATAATGTTATTTGGTTACTGGAATGATCCGGTGGAATGTAGATTTTATATAATCTCATATAAATTGGGTTAATATGGTTTGAAAATTTTGATTATTTCGATTTACCTGATTTTTAATAACTACGAACTGGCATAACTGTGTCAAAGATAGTGCATGTTTTTATTTGAAAATTTGAAATTTTTCGTAAATTTCGAAAATTTACATACTTACCCCTTTGTATTTTTCGAAAATTCGAAAAATTTTGAATTGAACAAAATTTAAATGCAGAATTTAGAGGTAAAAACATGCACAAATTTACATGCCACATGAAAATTGATTGAGTTTTGACAAAGTTATGGCGACGGCCGGAACCGAAATCAACCCATATAAATGAATCGGTTACTAAACGGTTTAAACGGTTTTTCGGTTTAAAGAGTATCGGCTTGTGGGTTACGATACTGTGTACGGTTACAAATTTCAATCGGTTTTCATCGGTTAAAGGTTACGGTTTCGGTTAAGGTTTTAATCACTGGTTCAAAATATGTCTTTTTTGAGATAAGTCGTTATGTCGATATGTCGTGGGTACCGGACCCAATTTTTTTAAATTTTATTTTTTTAAAAGTTGAGTTTCATTGAATCAAACGCGTGCTGGGCAACTAAAAGTCGAGTAACGCGACCTAAGCTTATTTACGTGTCATATCTTTGTTGTTGTTGTTTGTTGTTGTTGTTTGTTGTTGTTGTTTGTTGAGGCAGCACTTGAGCACAAATCCCATTGTCTATGCCAAGTTGCCAACTAGTCGAGCGGAGCGCACAAAACTTGGCAGCGTCCGTTTGTCTCAATGCAGCCGTTGCACATGATGCACATTTCCCCTTAGCCGCAGCATTCCCCTTAGCCTTAACAATTGAAGGTCTCTCTTCCCCTTCCCCTTTCCCTTTCCCTTTCTCTTACTTTTCCCCCTTTCCGTTTCATTTGATATAGCAAAGCGCATCCTTGGCTGGCGCCCACTTAAGTATGCTAAGATTTCCGTTGCGCTGGCGTTGCTTTATTGCACTTACAACAAGCAACATCAGCAACAACAGCAACAACAGCAACAATAATAACAAATAAATATAAATAATGAAATACAAAGTCATTTCTCGCTGACAATAGAAACTGTGTGAGTGTGTGTGTGTTGTGTTGTGTTGTCAGACATCTGCCTTGAAATTTGTCCGTCTTCTGCTGTTTTGTCGTCTCTTCCATCTCTTCTTTATTATCTAGACAATGATAACAAAAATTCTGATACGACAGTTGAAAGTAAAGTGGAAACTGAAACCAAAACCAAAACCAATACCAAATCAGCCACAATAGGCAATAGCAATAGCTGAAATTGTCTCGATTGTGGTATTAATGCTGCTCAACTCTCTAAGGATGCCCAAGAAAATTTGTTGTGATATTGTTAACAAACTGTGACTTCAACTGTAACTGTGACTTTTTTCTATTTGAGCTGAGTTTCCATTAGAAAGCTGACTAACAACTACCCTGTACTCTGAAAAAAATTCCAACTTCCTAAATCAAGAACATTCATCTTAAATATTTCGTTCTTAAAATATGAACATTTTAAGACCAAATTAATAAAACTTGGAATATTAACCTAAAAATTCGCAGTTCTTAATATAAGAATTAAAAATCTTAAATTGATAAGAAAATATAAATATCTAATTTTTAATATGAAGACAATATTGGCACCGTGGCGCTCTGGTTAGAGTCGCCGCTTCAGTTTGGTAACAAGTCGAGGGATCGAAACCCGCCTTAACCAAGGAAAAACATATATTCGGAATATTTATAAAGAAAAAATAAATCCAAAAAAAGCATAAATATCAAAAATAAAAATATGTTGAAAGTTTTAAAACACCTGCCTTATTTTTTATTTTTGGCTAAATATAAAAACTTATTCTTATTTAAAATGTTTTCAAAACCAAGATGTGTTTTCTAAATTCAAGAATTTTATGTTCTCGGCGCATTTTTTAGACCAAAACTCTTAGTTCTGAGACCAAAATCTTAATTTTAGAACAGCGTAGATGGGTGCTAAATAATCGATGTACATATGCTTCTACATATATTTTATAGTAGGTACAGTCAATTTTTCTTATAACGAATATATTTAATTAATATGACTAATATGACCTTTATAATTATTAATTATTAATATATTTTAAGTTTTTGCAAAGTGAGCTAGAAATTATATACTATTTTCCGGGTTTAACTATATATTTTATAGCAAATGATAAACTGTAAATTTGCACGTTGAATTTGGCTAAAGTATTTAATATTTATCGATTGTTAGAGCTAGAAGCACCAAATTTTGTATACATACATACATATATGTAGACTTCACATACAAATAGAAAAAATAGCAAATAGTCTAGGAATTGCTTTTGGAATAGGAAACTATGTATATATGATCTTTTTTTGTGTTTATTTTATGAATTGGGTGATTGTTTAATTAATATTCCTGTAAATCTTTATTT
The DNA here is from genome assembly GCA_035042165.1 of Drosophila kuntzei. Lineage (NCBI taxonomy): Eukaryota > Metazoa > Arthropoda > Insecta > Diptera > Drosophilidae > Drosophila > Drosophila kuntzei. Next base: position 89,192 of record JAWNLU010001869.1, on the reverse strand, counting down.
TTTAAATTAGTTTTCGTTCGTTAAAAAAAAAAAATTAAAACATATTGGAAAAACTTTTAAAAAATTCTAAAAATGTATTGAAAATATTTAAAACGCATTTATTTGCGTAGTATTTGGATGTACTGTTCATGACTAAGATCTGCTGTCAGTTTGTGGACAGTCAGTAGATATCAAAATGTCCTGTTCATCTGCGATATAAATGACTCTATTTCATGCAAGCTACGAGTATACGAGTATACTATATATAGATCTCATGAGCCCATACATATGCCTGACACGCACACACATGCAAATGTTGGGGATAATAGACACTTGGCTAGAATGACAACACAACACAACACAGCACAACTGCGGCTGTGAAGCTTGTCTCCTTTTGGTCCTTGACTGTTCTCCTTGTTGGCATTTTGGTTGCGGCTGCCGATGGAAAATCAGAATCAAAATCAAAATCAAAGCCAACAGCCGCAAACCGACAACTTTAGTTTATCGACAGCGACATCGAGGCGGCCACGCCCTCTACATAAATGTATGTACACTGAAAATAAAACCATTCTAAAATTCAAGTTTAAAATTCTTGAATTTAGCATGTATTTTTCAAGTACGTATTCAGGATATTATTGTTAAATTAAGATAATTTGCTAATAAAATGGCAACGACTCAATATTAAAATATTTGATTCAACTTAAAAAAATCACAGAAAATCCGGGAATCTGACACCGTATTGGATTGATTTTATTCCGAAATCTCGGATAAAATCAAGATTTTTGTCTCAGAACTACGAATTTTGGTCTAAAAAAGGCGTCAAAAACATAAAATTCTTAAATGTAGAAAACACATCTTGATTTTGAGAACATTTTAAATAAGAATAAGTTCTTAATTTAAGACCAAACAGTCTTAAAATCTCAAACCAAAAATAAAAAAATAAGGCAGGTGTTTAAAACTTTAATCTTATTTTTTTTTGATATTTATTCTTTTTTGATATATATTTTTTTATAAACATTCATATTATATATGACATATTTATAATTTCTTATCAATTTAAGATTTTTAATTCTTATATTAAGAACTGCGAATTTTTAGATTAATATTCTTAGTTTTATTAATTTGGTCTTTAAATGGTCTTATTTTATGAACAATATATTTAAGATGAATGTTCTTGAATTAAGAAGTTGGTCTTTTTTTTTAAGTGTATGCACTGTGGACACTGTCGAGTCAAACTGAATAGAACTTGAGGCACAATTCAAAGTGCGATGGAAAAAATGTTAAAAAAGGGTTAAAGAGTCACGGATCTAACAGTAGATGGTTGATATTTGGGGCTGGGAGAATCGAAATTGCAGCTGAGTGTAGCATTTAAATGAACTAATTACTTATGCAAACGTATCAACGCAGAGGAAACTGGTTACAAACGAATTGCCACAGGACACACTCGAATATGCAACGGAAGGGGGAGGGGTTTTCTGTCCAGTGACGAGCCAACAATTGCCTATTGATTGCCGAACGAAATAAAAGGGAAAAGAATCATGAATGGATTGTGTAAATGCAACAGAGCAGCACAAAAAATGCAGAAACATCATTTATGAATTGCATTTATAAACAATGGGACAAACATTCATAAGAAGATCGAACAAAAATACAACAAAATACATTTTATGTTCACTTGCAGCTCAGTTGTATGCTAATTTGCCTAACTAATTTAAATACAATAAAAAACTCATCTGTCATAGCTTTTATAATATTAATCGTTTTAAAATTCGTATTTTTATTAAAAATAACACCTCTTTTTGATTTTAAAATTAAAGTTACAGTCTAACATTTATTTTTTAGTTTTATTGACAAGTTACGGATTAAAAGTTATTCCGTAAAATTTATTCAATAAATGTATTTAATATATAATTTACTAATATTTCAAAACATTAATAATATTTGGTTCAATACCTTTTATATCATAACTTTTTCACTTTTTCCTAAAGGACAAACTTTAAGAATTCTAAGAGTATTCATGTGAGGTCTCATTTATTTTAAAATCAAAAATATCTATACTTTCCTAAATTTAATTTTAATATCTAAACTTAGTGTTATTTACTAACTTTTAAGTTAAAATGAAAAAATTATGGATATGCCTCAATTTTTAATTTAAAACTTAAAACAGTTACTGTTTCTAAATAAAAGGATCGGTTTCGATAAAAAATTTCATATATTTTATATTATAATGTTAATTTTATTTGATACAGCAGGCTGATAAAATAAATAAGATTGCATTAAAAATATATATATTGATTGAATAACAGACAATCGAGTAAAATTACAACCAATACTTTCTATAGAAAACATTGTTAGGAATTCACTTAGTGTACTTACTTCTGCTTTCGCTCTCTCTCTCTCTGTTTCCCCTGAGAAGTTACCTGAAGTTACCTCAGATTCAACATAGCATATGCTTTTAGCAAAATACGAGAGATGGGAAAACCTCAATGCAATTAAAACTCTTGTATTTAAATAAATAAATAAATGAGATGTGAGATTTAGAATAGCTTCCCGTGGGTGATAGCGATGTCTGTCGCATATGTACACCTGCCAACCCAATGGAGCACTTGACTGGGCGAGGACTCGCGTTAAATTGAGCCGCCACCAAGTTGGCAGAGGAGGCACCAGGAGGAGCTGCAGGATCTGGAGGAGAACTTGCAATAGAGGCGTGCACTGATAAAAAAATGTTCTAAAATCAAGATTTTGGTCTCAGAACTACGAATTTTAGTCTAAAAAATGGGTCGAGAACATTAAATTCTTAAATTTAGAAAACACATCTTGATTTTAAGAACATTTCAAATAAGAATAAGTTCTTAATTTAAGACCAAACAGTCTTATGTTCTCAAACCAAAAATAAAAAAATAAGGCAGGTGTTTTTAACTTTAAACTTAGTTTTTTTTTTTGAAATTTATACTTTTTTTGGATCTATTTTATTCTTGTTTTGTACTAGAAACAAGTGCATTTTAGGATTAGATCAAGACTTTTGGGTACTTAAAATGGTATATTTCAATCTTGAATTAATCCCAAAACGTGTTTTTTAACTTTAAACTTATTTTATTGTTTGATAATTATACTTTTATGGATTTATTTTTTTTTTTATAAATATTCCGATTATCCGTTTTTTTTTTGGCAAGAGCGGGTTTCGATCCCTCGGACTTGTTACCAAACTGAAGCGGCGACTCTAACCAGACCGCCACGGTGTCCTTATTATCTTCATATTAAATATGACATATTTATATTTTCTTAACAATTTAAGATTTTTAATTCTTATATTAAGAACTGTGAATTTTTAGATTAATATTCTTAGTTTTATTAATTTGGTCTGAAAATCGTCTTATTTTAAGAACAAATTATTTAAGATTTATGTTCTTGATTTTAGAAGTTGGTCTTTTTTTGCAGTGTGATTGTCACTTGGCGCTAAAGTGCTGTGGGGCATTTGCAATAGGAGGCGAGTGTCGCCTGGACAAAGTGCAACCAGACAGGCACTGAGAAAATAACTAGAAGTAGCAGCTTCGCTTGCCACAAGATGTGGCTGAAATGTTGATGTTGCCATGCGGTGGCAGCTCCCTAGCTCGAGTTTGCTTGTAAATAAGTAAAAAGGCGCAAATTAAATTTAAAATCAACTGGGAGACTGTTGTTGTTGTTCTGCTTTAGCTGCCATCGGCAACTTATTTCTTAAACGCGGCCAACGAGTCGTATACGCAATGCAAAGAGTCACATCGAATTTGCCGCTGTCTGCGGTTGTTAACGGCGATTATCGGCAATCACAACACAGTCAAGTTAATGCATTTGCTAGTTTGGATGTGTGTGTGTTTAAATTTATCTGCCTCATTTTATCAGCTACGCATTTGCTCGTTTTAAAAGCTTGGTCCTTCGATAAGCTGGAGTTGCCTGTAAAGTGCCGAAGGACATTCATTAGAGCCGCTACAGCAGCAGAAATATCAGCAACAGCAAAACCTTCATATAAACGTATATGTGTATATATATTTATATATATAAACATTTTCTTCGTTTTTTTTTTATAACTAGCAGCAGTAAATTTCTCACATCATTTTGCGTTTTCTTTTATATTTTGTTGTGTTTTGTTCTTACTTCTCTTCTCTTTATTGTTCCATTGCTTTTGTGGCTTTGCGGCTATATCTTTAAGTTTGCAGCAATTACTTTTTGTGTATTATTGAGTTTGTTATTTTATTTTACCATTAAAATCAGTTGAAACCATTAGCAAACTTAGCTATTATTTTTATTTTCAATTATAGAATAAATGTATGCTTTTTCTGAAATTAATGAACACGTTAACTTCTATTGCCTATACAAACAAAATAAGGTACGATTTATTATTAAAGACTGATTTTAAATAATAAAAATTCAGCGTGTTTTTTAAATACAAAAGCAATGATATTGAGTCGAAATTTAAATACAGAGTTGCCAATTTATTGTGTCTGTATCAAAAGTGTTCACTACATTAAAATTTATAGTTGTTTTAAGACTTGATTCCTACGAAAAACATAATCAGCTTAAAATAAACTTTATATAACAATATTAAATTTATTTGGTTGTTTATTATTACAAATATTTTTGTGATATCAAACTAAAAATGTACGTCCTGTAAGCCGCGTTTATTTCAGAGAGTTATGAGTTATTTATAAGACGCACAAAAAAACTTCCAAGAAGAGTGAGAAAAATAGACAAATTTTATTTTTTTTTTACGGCAAATTCAAATATAGGATAAACTTTTATTTGCAATTTTGTATTTTTAAATAATTTTTAGTTATTAAAATTAATTTATATGATAAAAATAAAAAATAATTATTATTTTTAAATTTTTATATAAAAATTAAACCATAACCATAACATAGACATATATATATATGATCTGGCACCTTTAGTTCAAAAGATATTTGAATTCAATTTTTATTTACAATTTTTAAAATAAAAATTGAAGAATAACTTTTATTTTCAACTTTTGTTATAAGAATTTTAAAATAAAATAAAATTAAATTTTTATAACAAAAATGGAAAATAAAAGTAATGGTTTAATTTTTATATAAGAATTGAAAAATAATAATTATTTTTAATTTTTATCATATAAATTAATTTTAATAATTACAAATAATTTTTTAACAAAATTAAAAAAATAATTATAATTTTTTAATTTTATTTGCACAAAAAGTAAACATTCTGATTTTTGTCACTATTTAAGTGGTGTTTAAATTTCATTTGAATCGTTGACTGTAAATAATATTCATAGATGCATTTATTTATTGTTAAGTGTATTTAAAATTCATCATGTGTGAATTATGTTTAATTTTTGCTATCATTTATTGTTGTTGTTGTTGTGGTGATGGTGGCGGTTGCGTTATGAGAATCATTTACTTGGCCTGGCCAGTTGGCCTGGCACTTTGACTTGGGGCTGCCATTTGGCATTGCTTGACTTGGCTTTAAATTAAAAGCAGTCAACTTGGTGACTTCAAAGCCTTCTTTCTGCTTGCCTGGTAGTAAAAGCCAAGTTCCATATTGTGAACGTCTTGCCACTTTGCTTGTATGCTCCTATATATTTATGACAGCATTTTGGACTGGGTCTCACTACATCCACCCTCTCTGTATCTCTGTGTGTTCTTATATGGCTTGAGCCCATGTTTAGTTATCAAGGTCACGCACCATTGAACGTAATGCTCCAATCAACGTTTAGCTGCACTCCATGTGCATGATGAGGCGACAGGCGATTGAAGACCCGTCGTCAGGCATGAGAATATTTAACTTATGTGCTGTGGCATTCCATAAATATCATACATATACACTGAGCGAAAAAATCATGTATTTCTGTAGCTAGCGTATATTTATTTACGACTGTTTCTTTTTATCAGGGACCATAACTGTGATGAGGAATAAGCAAAATAATAATTTTTAATGTTTTAACGACTTTTACTTTATGAATCAAATTTAATAAATATAATATTAAAAAAAAATAATTTAAAATATTTATTGATATTGATTTTTATTTTTTCATTCTTTAATAAGAGTTTTCGATGATTTAATAATTATAATTAAATTTAATAATTATTTTGAAATCACAAATAAATAATAAATTTGATTTATAAAAAAAGTCTTGAAAAAAGCAATTAAAAATAATTTTAAATTTGAAAATACTTCTTATCAATTACGATTATTTTCAGTCCCTGATTTTTATCTCAGAATGTCACTTAAACTATATTTTCCTTGTTTTTTTTAAAGAGTATGTTATATTCGTTAACACAATATGTTATGTTTTTTGCAGTGTATGTTATATATTTGCATCGAGCTGCTGTTTACATATAACAGCGATAAATGTATTTAATTGATATTTAAATCTATATTCCTGCCATTTTTCTCGCCACATTTCGAACTTGATTTATCATTAAGATTGAAATTACTAAAGTTTAGTTTTCCATTTTATTTCAATAATGATATCTAAAGTTCGAAATTTAAGTATTTTAGTATTTTCAAACTGAAAATTACTTTAAAACTTACATCATTTAAGTACATTTCACACTTGAACCAAGTTTTTTTAATTCTGTAATTGAGTACAAAAAATATAAGATTAGAACTTGATTAAAGAGTTGTCATGCTTATTTTTAGTAATTCGTACATGTATCAAGTATACATTTTAAGTATCGAAAATTCTTTACTCGAGGTACATTCGCACTTGATTTCAGTACGGCTTTTATCTCTCAGTGTAAATAAATACATACATGCATATAAAAGACTTCTTCTTCTGCTATATTACTTTGTGAGTGCGTTTTATTATTCACACACACACACTCATACATACACACATATACAATTGGTTAACGAGCTAACAATTCCGGATGTTATCCTTACAGGAACAGAGTGTGAAGTCCCAACGAGGACGAAGTCTTCAAGATGCAGACCAATGTGCAAATTGATTCCAAAAATCTACGCAACACTGATGACAATTTTCGTTCACGCAGTCATCACATAACCATTGAGGTGAGTGTGCCCCCATTAACTAAATATAGTATAACTTATCTGCCACTTGTGGCAATCTATTTATCTTTGTGCAACTGCCCAGAAATTCGAATCAACTACAACTGTAGGCAAATTAGTTCTAACATATTAATTACACTACAAAGTTTATGTTTTACCATCAAATTCAATGTTTAGTATTGCCATTGTTTTGTTGTAGTTGTGGCTGAACAGTTGGTAACTTTTTTTTTCTGATTTGTGGGCGGCAACAGGAGCCAACACTGCGTATGAGTAATGTCTAGCCCGAGAGGTTAGAGATGAAATTTGTCGGCTGGCTTAATTAATTGGAAGGCTGTTCGGCAAGCAAACATTTATTACAGCCCACACGACGTATGATTAATTTAAGATTCTCAATAGACTGAAACACACATACATATGTATACAGGCAAACCAGTGTACACCAAGTGCCGTAATAATGCAAATGTATAATTTTAACTCTGTTTTAACTTACAAGTTGATACCCCGTAATCAATTAGTAATAAATCTCTCAAAAAATATTCGAATTATGTTTTGAGCTTAAACGAAAGTACTTGAAAGTTGATTAAGCTTGTCAGTCTACCATGATAATAATATTTAAATAACCTTACAGGGATTAAAACCGAAATAAATACCGGTTTCGGTTCACAAAAAAAATAAAAAAATAAAATAAAAAAACCGGTTAAAGGTTACGGTTTCGGTTTTGAGTTGAATTCCTGTAACTTTATTTAAATTTAACAATCATAAATTGACCCTATAAATGAAGTGCAATAAAAACTTCTCTGCAAGTAATAATTATAATATATTAATGTAGGTTAAAAAATTGAATTATAAAGGGTTATGGCGGACATTTTTCAATAATTGTTTTCAATTTGTTGTTTACACATTAACAAAAAAAAAAAAAAACTTTATGTGAAGCAACATATTATTTTTTTGGGATTTAAATATCAAATTATTATTGATCGCAATATAAAACCTCTTAACTCTTAAAACTGAGTTTATTTTTCGAAATTTGGTTATTCGATTAAGTGAGAATCAAGTATTAGGAAAATATAAATACTTATGTCATATTTTATGACAAGCCAATAGTGGAAAAACAAAGAAAAACCATACTAGAAAAAATTTATTTTGTGTAAATTTGTTTTATTTTTTGCCTTTAGTAACTATTTGGGCGATAAATAAGATCTGGGTCTTATTTGAAATGTTCTTAAAATCAAGATGTCTTTTCAACATAAGAAATTTTATGTTCTCGACACATTTTTTAGACCAAAATTCTTAGTTCTGAGACCAAAATCATGATTTAAGCCAAATAAAAAAGTTTAAATTCCTTTAATAAATTCAGCTTAGCATCGTTTTTAAAATATCGTTTTATTTATTTGCTGTGAAAACGATTATATGTCTCCTTAAGACTGAAAAGCTCGATTTCGAGTACAACCAAAATTGTTTGATGGGTTATCCAATGAAAAGCTTTGCAGAGTCGAAAAGTTGTGCAGACAAATGTCAACAGAGAGTAAAAAGCCGCTGCTCACAGATTAACTTAAAGTTTTCTACAGTTACTAACTAAGAAGTAGGTTTTTATTCTTAAAGATTGTTAATTATTCGGTAGGGAAATTTTTGTTTTAACCCAAATTTCTGGAGCACTCGTACTTTGAGAGAAATGTTGTGGCATGCAACAAGTGTTGAGAGCGCTTTTGCAGAGAGTGTAAACGCCGCTTTGCAGTTGCTGCACAGGCGCAGTAGCAAAGTGAAGCTTTAAAGCTGCATTTAGAGCTTTTTTCGGTCAGCTGCGCTGCAAAACTTGAGGCGAAAATGACAATTGAGAACCATCTGATTTTTGTTATGTTCTCCGCAATTTCTCAATGAAACTACTCCACTCTCCCCTTCGCTTGCTCTCGCTCTATCTATCTCTCGCTCGCTCGCTCTCTCTCTCTCTCTCGCTCTCTCTTTGGTCCAGGACGTGGGTGCGTTCTGTGTTCATCAGTCGTCAGTCGTCAGTCGCTGGCAACATTTTGGCGCGTGTTGACATGCTAAAGATTCTCGGTTAACGCGACGCGCGACGCTTTTTATTCACGTTAAACGCTTTAAGTTCTTAGCCGTTATTCGCTTGTTACACGCTTCAATCTGATAGTAACAATAACAATACACTTTTGCAACAGTTGACCACGTGCTCTCGTTTCTATTCTATTTTTTTTTATACATTTCTTTTATTGTTATTGTTATTATTGTTATCGTTATCGTTGCTGGCGCTCTTAAAAAGTAATTTTTTATTGGCAGTTGAGCAACAACAAAAGAAAACCCAAAAAGTAATTAAAAGATACAAATATATATATATATATATGTAAATATATATATTTTTAGATGTCGAAAGCATTTTTGTGAAAATTTTGCGGCCATTTTCCATTGTTGTGCTTGTGTGTGCGTGTGCCGGCATTTTGTTTGGCGCGTAAAACGGCTTCTCTTATCAGTGAAGTGTATTGCAAGCTGCTTATCAGTTGCGCAGTCTAGTAAATCATACAGCAGCTCAAAGTAAACAATGTGAGTGTTGCAATTGTTGCCTTTCGATAGTAAAACACACACATACACACGCAGCCCACAGACTCAACAACAATACACAGAAATAAAAACTATTCTAAAATTTAGCATGATTTTTTTAAGAATTTTTTTTAGGATTTTTATTGGTAAATTAAGTTAAAATGACAACGACTCAACATTCAAAAGTCAAAGAAGCCCAAAATATTTGATCTAATCAGGGATTAAAACCGCAACGAATTTCAGTTTCACTTACGGTTTCGGTTATGCTCGAATTAAGGTTTTTGGTTATCGGCTTTGCAAAATCTTGGAGTATCGGTTTCGAAACGGTTATTGGTTTTTTGTAAGTTTCGGTTTAAAAATACCGGTATGGTTTCGGTTTTCGGTCGACCAAAATATTATATTATAATTATAATTTGATCTCATATAAATTTGGTTCGTTTGGTTTGAAAATTTCGATTATTTTGATTTTACTGATTTTTAATAACTTCGGACTGCCCTAACTTTGTCAAAACTCAATCAATTTCCATGTGCAATGTGCACGATTTTACCTCCAAATTTGTTCTGCATTTAAATTTTTTTAATATTGAAAATTTAGAAATTTTTCGAAAATTTTTGTTCTTTTTTGATTTTTCGAAAAAATTCGATTTTTCCAAATGAACAAAATTTAAATGCAGAACGAATTAAGAGGTAAAATCATACTCAAATTTATATTGCGGAAAATATTGAAATTGATTGACTTTTGACAAAGTTATGGCAGTTCAAAGTTATCAAAGTTGCTCAGTAGCTGCGACGGCTAGAACCGAAATTAACACTTATAAATGAATCGGTTACTAAACGGTTATTTCGGTTAAAAGAGTTTCGGATTATGGGTTTCGGTACAGCGGAAAAAAACTTTTTTGGTTACGGTTTCAAATTTCAATCGGTTTTTATCGGTTAAAGGTTACGGTTTCGGTTAAGGTTTTCATCCCGAGATCTAATTAAAGCATGAAATGAAAATTCAAATAATGTTGAGAAAAATCGTGTATTTTTGAATTAGTTTAAGAAAATCCAGGATTGCACCGCATTGAATTGACTTTATACCGGAATCTGGGAATATTTTTATCTGTGTACTTGTATGTTAGCAGTGGGATTGTCGTATGTTTTGTCAAGCATATAAACGTAACACATAAATATCTAAATGTGTGCGTGCGTGTGTGTGTGTGTGTGATTGTCACTTTATGTTTACATTGTCTGTCATTGGGCGCTGCCAACAATGGCGAAACGTTAAAGTCTGTGACCGGAAACGGAAATTCATGTAATGGCATTTTTAATGCGCTAAATTGCTAACTAAAATGCGTTTTTAATTTGACATTTGTCAGCGCACTTTCCAGATACACGTAAATGGATTGATAATATGCTTGCATGTGTGTGCGACATTTCTTGGGCAACTTAGCTGCTAATTGGCACTTTCTTTAACAACGCACAAACCCACTTTAATATTAATATTTCCAATAATAGCAGCTGTCGTTCAGTTGTTATTGAAACTGCAATTTATTTCAAATATTATGCAAAATTATTGCTTAATTAATTGAAAGTACAAAATTCCTAGCACATTTTTGTTGCATACTTTTGTGCGTTCGAGGCAATAAAAGTTTTTATTGCTAGTTCTTGCAACATTTGCAATGATGCATTGTGTTAAAATTCATAGAAATTGACTTTTTTTAATGTAAATAAATTCTTAGCTTATGATTGGGCAGTTTGTGAAAATGATTTTACAACTTAAGTGGTTCTAAAAGCATAGATGATTTGTGTAAAAACCTTCTACTTAGTCCTTGTCTCAGCTTAATTGGTAAATAATTGTGGTTTTATGAATATATTAGTATTTTTATTATGGGATATGTATTTTTAAACGTTGATAATGCTTTAATTTTTTTTTTTTTAACAATGTTTAGATGTTATCAATGTTTAAAAATACATATCCCATTACTTATGAGAATTGTTAATTGAAATAAAAAAAATGTATTTTGGTGTCTTCCAGAAATGTATGCCAACCGAAAACCAACCAAAAATCCATACATATTTGGTTGGTTTTCGGTTGGTTTGTATTTCTTGAACATCCCTGATTATAATATAACTATTTATAAAAATTTAAGAATATTCCTAGAATATTTAAGAATATTCCATATCTGTGATATGGGCTTTATAAAATGTTTTAAATAAACGCATAAAAAATATTTCAAAAGAATTACAAAACATATTTAATTATTTAAAGATCTTTTAATTATTTTTATATATATCTTTTTTTTTTTTTTTTAATATTTCATATATGTATTCATTACATTATTGTTTAAGTTCAAATAAATTCAATAAATAAAAGAATAAAGTACTTTTTTAAAATTGTCTCAAAAATTCAAGACATATTTATTTTTCATTCCAAAAAACAAAAAATATCAGCTAACAGGGTTAATGAAAATAGATGATTTTATTAAAGCGCAGAGTGTTTTCATTAATAAACAATATTTCAAGAAAAAGACGAAAGTTTCTCGAGAACTCTTTTATTTTGATGACTGCAAATTATTTGAATAACAAAATCACTTTGATTTTGACTTGAATGGGAATTGAAAATGTGACTAGAGAGTAATTGGAAGCTTCAACTTTATCTACAAATTCAGTCTTAACTGGATGTTAAGTATACGCATTTACAGAAGCTCAGATTGCAGATAACGTGTCGATCTGTATGTATATTTAAGTATGTAGTTGATAAGCTAGTTTGAAAATAGCTACTTAGTTGAAGTGAATAGGTAGTGAGTGAATGGAGGTCGGGTCCAATTGCAAGAGAGATACACAGAGATAAATATGGTTGTCAAGGAGGCAGGCAATTGTGGCATGACATTGACCTTGAACTGTTAAGGTCAAGCATTTGCAGCTTGTTGCATACAACAACAGCAACAACAACAGAAACAACAACAGAAACAGCAGTAGCAACTATGTATTTATGTATAGATACAAAGTGGAGATGGAGAACGGGGTTTGTATTCGGAACAAAACCAATGCCAATCAAGAGAGTGGCCCGAAGGCAGTTGAAGAGCAAACGCTCCTCTCAGTATCTGTGTCTATCTTCAATGCGAAAGAAAGAAAGAAAACCAACTGCCAATTTGCAGCAGCTTTGAATGCGGCCAAGTTGTTCACTTTACGCTGCCTCGGGTTGCACGACACTCGTTATATTGTACGTATACGTACTCGCATTCATGCTGGATGCCATTCTATGTCCTGATGTCCTGTTGGCCACCTTGAGCATCAAGCCAAGTGGCCGTTGTGCATCTAGAACGGGACTTCAATTCAATTGCCTGCCTGCCTGTCATAGAAATGAGGTTAGCCAATTGTATTCTTGTCATTCTGTGGCCAGTGATTTACCAATTGCTTATAATTCTCCTTTAACTCGCAATCCTTTTCATTCAACTGATCTGACATCTCTATTATCTGAATTATGACCATTACGTAAACCAATCAATAACAAAAGTTCAGCTAATTATTATGATATTTGTAGTATCAGGAAACCATCAATTTCTTCAACTCTATGCATACGATTTTTGAAAATGTTCTACTGAATGCAAAAGGTACAAATCAGGTAAAATGACTGATCCTCAATGTTAGCTGCTAAATGCCCCCATTATTTAGAGTAGGATTTTTGATATTTATTTTAAAATATTTGATGTTTTTTCCGTTCAATTATTTTCAAATTTGTATAATTATTTTTTTGTATTTATCGCTTCTGAACTGTTTAATTAATATTATGATAGTGGTCATAAATCTGAAGTAAAATTATTTATATTTATTATTATTAAAATACTTTAATACTTTTCTAAAATTGCACAACTTCGAATAAAACATAAAATAATAAGTCGTACTTAAATCTTTCAATTAATTTAGATTACTTACAAAAATTTGAATATTTTCTAATGTAAATTTGAATTTGTTTAACAAATTAAGGAATAATGCAAATCGAACCTAATTTTACCAACATTTTGGTGGTTTGCAGGCTTCAAGGAATAAAGCTCAATAAAGTTCAGAATAATTAATAAAAATAAAAAGTAAATTAATTATAAAACTTCAAAAAATACTCATAGGAATGGAAAATTGACTGTTAAAAATATTTAAAAAAGTTATAAAAATTAATCTTAAAATATATAAGCAGTATTTTTATCTCTCATATTCAATGATCTGTTTGCTCTGAGTATAATTTAGCTAATATTCGTATGGGAGCAATAAACAGAGGGCAAAATTAATAGAGTCATCTGGATGCCATTGGCATCATGATTGCCTCGTTTCCCGTACTTTGTATTCCCCCATTCTCTGTTCATTCCCTGTTCATCACCCATCCGCCCTGTTGTTCTGCTCAGCATTTTCAGTTGAAGTTAAATTGGACATAAGCATTTAAGCAAATAGCGTGAGCACCGCAAAATACAAAGCAAAATCAAAAGAAATTGTTTTAAATGGATCTCTGGTCTGGGTTGGCCATTGGGGTGGACCTATGGAAAATGAGGGGTGTGGGGACAGGATCTGTGAGTTGGGAGTTGGGAGGGTGCACTGATAAAAAAGATGTTCTCAAATCAAGATTTTGGTCGCAGAACTAAGAACGTCGAGAACATAAAATTCTGAAATTTAGAAAACACATGTTGATTTTAAGAATATTTCAAAAAAGAATAAGTTCTTAATTTAAGACCAAACAGTCTTAAATTCTCAAACCAAAAATAAAAAAATAAGGCAAATGTTTTAAAGATAAAAATTATTTTTTTTTTCATATATAAACTTTTTTTGGATTTATTTTATATTTTATAAATATTCCGAGATTATATGTTTTTTCCTAGGCTAGAGCGGGTTTCGATCCCTCGACTTCTTTATCAGACTGAAGCGGCGACTCTAACCGGAGCACCACGGTGTCATTATTGTTTTTTTATTAAATATGACATATTTATATTTTCTTATCAATTTAAGATTTTTAATTCTTATATTAAGATCTGCGAATTTTTAGATTAATATTCTTAGTTTTATTAATTTGGTCTTAAAATTGTCTTATTTTAAGAACAAAATATTTAAGATGAATGTTCTTGATTTTAGAAGTTGGTAATTTTTTACAGTGTGCCAATTGGCAGATGGGGATGTTGTTGTTATGGCACTTTTGTTCGTCCAACTGTTCAGCGGGTCACTGACTGAGCAGTCCAAAAACAATCCGATGTATCAGTGTGTGTGTGTGGGTGTGTGTGTGTGTGTGAATACTGCTTGTATCAGGCACTCAGCTTGATTATCATATTACATTTAGCTCTTTTATGAGTCTCACTTTTGTTCATGGTTTAAGCAGTTTAAGACTTTGTTTTTATGAAAAGCCAAGGCGTTTAGTTGATTTGTTTACTTATGATTTGACTGACACGCCCAATACCCTAACACACACATAGTATACTATATTATACATATGTACATTGAAAACAGAGTCACAAGCAATGTTTAGTGTTGAAAGTTTACCTAAGGCTTAAGCTTGAATGCCCACAGCCGCAAATCGAGTTAAAGTTGCAATTTTTGTGTGTGTGTGATTGCCCCAGGCACACACAAATTTACACACACTTGTATATGATAGTGTTTGTCTTGCTAAAAGCCCTTACACTGATCAAAAAAATACCGGTTTCTTAAATCAAAGATATTTTCTTAAAAATAAATATTATTTTATATTTATTTTTTTTTATATGACGCGAAAGGTTAACTTTTTTTTGATTTTCGTTCTTATGAACTTAAAAACACATTTATGATAACATGAATTATTTTATAATAATTCATGACTGTTCTCCTTTAGTATTGCAGGGTGGGAAACGAACCCAGTTATCAAACTGAAAAGGTTCTATTTTTGTGGCAGTTCGGCGACTCTTATCATTGACCCATGGGATTACCATAATCTTAAATATTTATTATATTTTGAGCAACCAATTTGAAAAGAAAACTAAAATTATTAGAATCTACGTTCTTAACTCATTTTTTAGACGAATGATCTTAATATAAATATTTATAATTAGTATATTTTTATTAAAACAAAATTTATATATTTTTCATTTCATATTTTACCCTTTTTTTTTTTTTTTAGCAGTGTAGTCCTTTTTAAAGTGTCCATATTAGTTGTTGTTGTTTTGAAGCCTAAAAATAAACGGACAGAACGAGATGAGATGCGAAATTGACACAAAAGTGTTTACGTGTGGTTGTGTGTATGTGTGTGTGTGTGTGTGTGTGTATGGGTGTGTGTTTATGTAATTATGTAAGCCACTTATGGGAGCTCAACTTTTAATGCAGTTAAAACTTGCCACTACCTCCAAGTATAATCGTGTTGATTAAACTGCGACTGTGACCCGAGAACAGCAGAAGGATAACAATGTCATATTTAATAACACAACACACATATGTATGTACATACAAACATACATTGATAGCGTGTTGTGGCCATATGTCAGGACAAGGCAACGCCCAACGTCCGCACACACACCAACACACACACACACACATAAAGACATTACACTGTAGGTCAAATGGACCCTTTTTCTGGTATAAATTAATAACTCAAAGGCTTATCAAGTTTTCCGTGAAAAGTTTTTTGAATACTATTTTAGATCTCATTTGCAACTGGTTTTAAAAAAATGGGCGTG
This sequence comes from Drosophila kuntzei, assembly GCA_035042165.1. Lineage (NCBI taxonomy): Eukaryota > Metazoa > Arthropoda > Insecta > Diptera > Drosophilidae > Drosophila > Drosophila kuntzei. Next base: position 72,981 of record JAWNLU010001869.1, on the reverse strand, counting down.
GCACTGCCCTTATGCTTGATTCTGCAATATGCAATTTTTTTGTTTTTTAAGCTATCCGCACCAAACTTGTAGGTTTGGTGTGTTACTATTTTACTGACTTATTGCTAAAATATGATCCAAATCGGATTTCTATGTCATATAGAAATAATAGGTAATATCGGTTGAAAAATGCCTTTTTATATAAAAACCATATTATTTTCCAATACATCCGGCCAAACTGTACTTATATATGTATGTAGTATTATGAAATTTATATATTGGACAAAAAATATCAAGATCGGAATACTAAATCGGAATAAATATTGGCCGAAAACTGAATCGCACTACTTATATAGATGTTATGTGCTAAAAAGTTAAATTTTGGGAGAAGTGGGCAAAATGGGGAAATGAACTTTACTGCTGTAACATTACAGTTCGTTGTATTCCTAACAAGAATATAACAAAAGTTTATTAATTTGAATACATTTAAAAGATGAGTTTATACCAGAAAAAGGTTTCATTTGACCTATAGTCCTTTGTGGGAGCTCTCTTGCAACTTTTCACAGGCAATAAAATATTTTGTAGCATATTTTTTTGGCTGAAAGGGGAAATAGAAAAAAAGTAGCGAGCAGACAACTAACTTATGTTAACACTTTAATAAAACTTCTAAATTGCTTTATTCTCAAATTTCAATTAAACACACGCCAACTGGCCAGATTTTGGCCCATTGCCAATAGTTTTAACATTTAACGCCTGAAGACTGAAATTTAATATCAAAAGTCTGGGCAAAGAATCTGCAAGCGTTGCCTACTATGTAAAAGCCAACGAATCTATAAAAATATAAGTTTCAGCATGGATTTAACTAATCGGTAATCTAGCTGATAGACAAAACTTTCGCAGCCGGATTTAAAAGGGTCTTTTTAATATGAGACGCAACCACTTTCTTGAACTAGTTTCAAATGTATGCAAAAAGTGGTTGATAAAAAAACTTCAACTGTTTCAAGAGCTTTTGAAGTATCTTACTTGAAATGAAATGTTTGCAAATCTCGGAAATAGTTTGTTGGATGCTGATTTAGTTTTAAATGTAATGTTGGTCTTTTCTTTATTATAAGCAAAATTCTATAGATTTCCCATTAAAGATGTTGAAGATTATTTTATTTTATAATTGAGTTTAGCAAAAAATTTATTTACTGACATATATATTTTATTTCTTTCAATACATTTTAATTTTTGTTTATTAACATCCGTAAAAATTCATCAGATTGATTTTTTATAATTATAAGTTTATTTATATATCACAATTTTTTTTTTTATTATTGTTGTAATTTAATTGTTTAGCATACAAAAATATTGAGATTGTAGTTAAGCAAAATGCCAATTTTTATGTTATTAATGTTTATTATTTCTCATTTAATTTAACATAATAATTTTCATTATGTAAAGACAAATATATATTTTATGTACATTGATTGAGTTTTGACAAAGTTATGGCAATGCAAAGTTATCAAAGTTGCTCATTAGCTGCGACGGTCAGAACCGAAATTAACCCTTATAAATGAATTGGTTACTAAACAGTTATTTCGGTTTAAAGAGTTTCGGATTATGGGTTTCGGTACAGCGCAAAAAAATTGTTTATGTTACTGTTTCAATTACGGTTATAAATTTCAATCGGTTTTCATCGGTTAAGGGTTACGGTTTCGGTTACGGTTTTATCCATGGTTTATATATTAAAGTTTTTTTACAATTAACTTTTTTTTTGGTTGAACCGAAATCATACCGATGTTTTGAAACCGAAACATGCAAAAAACCTGTAACCGTTACGAAACCGATACACAAATATTTTGCGTAACCGATAACCGAAAAGCAAAATACAAACATAACCGACACTCTGACTGAAACCGATATTCGATTCGGTTTGATACCCTGATATTCACTGATGTATTTCGATGTTATCAATTGTTTTGCATGTTGTTTTCCTTTGGCCTGCCTGTGGGGCATCCTGCAGAGCTTGCCACGCAAAACTGTGGTGAAAAGTTGTGGTCATCTATTTGGTCTACGAGTTTAGAAGATATGAGAAGCAGGAGTCGCATTGTCTATGTCGTTCATTGTTCATTGTTGTCTCGACTACTATTGGACCTCTGTCTGACTACCTTCGCTTCGGGCTGTTGTCGTTGTTTGTTGTCGTTGTTTGTTGTCGTTGTTGTTGTCGTTGTCATTGGTAAGCTTTTGTCATGAGCAGCTTTTCCCGTCGTTGCCTTTTGCCAATGTAAACAATTTAATTTGCTTAGTTGGCGTTATATTCACCATCAATAAAATGTAGACCACTAAACTTTAGGGGACGTCATCAAAAAAGGTCTTGACACGCTATGCAATCGCATATCTTGTATATACACTCAGAAAAAAATTCAATACTCAAACAGGCGATATTCAACTACAAACGATCTCATAAGATGTCTAATAAACTGAATACAAAAATCTTATTTCAAGTTTGCTTCTTATAAATTCGTAATTTTTAAAATAAGATTTTTCTGTGATTTAAGTCAGTTAAAGACTTAAATATACTATTTTAAGTACCCAAAAATCTTAAACATATCCCAAAATGTACTTGTTTTAAGTACAAAACATTTTCATATTTAATTTCGTTTAATCTTCAAATATACAATATTATGTATTCTAAAATTAAGCAAATAACAAAATTAAATACCATTTAATAATAATGTATTTTGTTGGTTAGCGACCTTTCCACTTTATAATAGGTGCTGACTTAACCAGCAATCCAAGCTTAAAGTCAACTTTGCGTCGCTAGAACCAGTTGAGAATTCAAAGAAATGAAAAAAAATATCTTCCACATATCCCAAAATGTACTTGTTTCTAGTACAAAAAATTCTCATTCTTAAGTTCATTTTAATCTTAAAAAAACGATTTTAAGAAAAAATAGTTTATTATAGATAACTTTGTTGTTTCTGGAGGTATCTTAACGAAACCCACAGATATTACATTTGCCATGGTCTTATACATGCTGACTAAATTCGGTAAAAATCTGACTATTATTTCAGATAGCTCTCATAGAAAAGGTCAGTCAAAATTTCAAATTTAAGATTGTTTATAATTTATTTAAGTATTTTTGGTACACAGAACTCAGAATTCAGAATTCAAGTCCGGTCGTACCTAAATTAGCAGGGAACGTAACAATTGTAATTTTTTATAAAAAAATGGAAAAATAAGAACAAATTTTTTTATTTTATTGAAAAAATTATTTTTAATTATTAAAATTAACTTATATGATAAAAATAAAAAATTATTTTTATAAAAAAGTTTTTATAATAAAAATTGAAAATAAAAGTTATTTTTTAATTTTTATTATTTAAAAAAATATTGAATTAAAATATGTTTTGAACTAAAGGAGCTATATCATATATATATATAGCTCCTTTAGTTGAAAGATATTTGAATTCAATTTTTATTTTAAATTTTTATAATAAAAATTAAAAAATAACTTTTATTTTCAATTCAGTGTTTTCAATTTTTACATAAAAATTGAAGAATAATAATTATTTTTTATTTTTATCATACAAATTAATTTTAATAATTAAAAATAATTTTAAAATTAAAAATTGCAAATAAAAGTTTATCCTGTTTTTGAATTTGCCGTAAAAAATAACATTTGTCTATTTTTCTCACTCTTCTTGGAGGCTTTTTAGGACCTTAATTTTTTAAAACTCATAACTCTTATTTACGGTCCTTGAAATTTAGGATGGCATATTTTTCTGAGTGCATATATATGTATATAGATATGTGTGTGTGTGTGCAAGTGGCGCAAACAATGATTATCGATAAGAGCGAGTCCCATCTTGGCCTTGCATTGTACTGAGTCGTTGGCGTCTCTGCAATTGAGTGGCAAGCTCACTTGAAATACATAAATCTAAGCAATACACATACACACACACACATGCAGACATATCGCACACACACATATATATATTTGTGTATGGTTCACATTAAATGATTATGTACAACGCCTTTGTGTTTGCTTCCATCTTGTTGCCTCGTCTCTTTTGGCTCTGTGCCACACTTGTTGACCGAATTGTAATTGTTAATCTTCTGCATTGATTTTCTGCCCTTTGTTGTTCGATATTTAAGTCAGTCCGAGTAATCGAATTAACGCTCCGCCATTGACTGATGAAGTGGCACTCCGGCAATAATTCTGACTTGACCTCAGCTCTGGGCATGGCATTAACTACGCTCGCGGTTCCATCTCTCACTTTAATTATAGGGATTGCCAGTCGATGCGCAACGTTGCGTATGATTAACACACAGTAACAACAAAAACAACAACAACAACATACTATATTTATAGCATACATATATGCATGTATATGTACTGTGTGTCTCTTGGGATGAGTTTATCATTAAGTTTACTGACACCAGAAGAGCCAACAACTTCATAAATAGCTTAAAAACTTCCACAAAAGTTTTAAATGATCGATTATAATAATTGGGTTACAGTTAAAGCAAACCGTTTATTATTGCAGTGCAATGATTACAAATTCTTTTCCAACACTAGAGTTTTTAAAAAATGGTCCAATTTTTTTGTATCTGTATGATACGATCAAATTATCAAATGTAAATGGTAGAAACCAGAAATGGTTGAATTTAAGTCCGATTTTTATAGGAAAGTATTATGATTATGATTAAAAGATTTGAAGAATTAAATTTGCATTTCCTTACATTTTTAATAAGAATTATTCTTATTTATAGTATAAATTTCTCATTATAAAGCTTCGTTCTCAAAAATATTATATTATATTATATTATATTATATTATATTATATTATATTATATTATATTATATTATTTATATTATATTATATTATATTATATTATATTATATTATATTATATTATATTATATTATATTATATTATATTATATTATATTATATTATATTATATTATATTATATTATATTATATTATATTATATTATATTATATTATATTATATTATATTATATTATATTATATTATATTATATTATATTATATTATATTATATTATATTATATTATATTATATTATATTATATTATATTATATTATATTATATTATATTATATTATATTATATTATATTATATTATATTATATTATATTATATTATATTATATTATATTATATTATATTATATTATATTATATTATATTATATTATATTATATTATATTATATTATATTATATTATATTATATTATATTATATTATATTATATTATATTATATTATATTATATTATATTATATTATATTATATTATATTATATTATATTATATTATATTATATTATATTATATTATATTATATTATATTATATTATATTATATTATATTATATTATATTATATTATATTATATTATATTATATTATATTATATTATATTATATTATATTATATTATATTATATTATATTATATTATATTATATTATATTATATTATATTATATTATATTATATTATATTATATTATATTATATTATATTATATTATATTATATTATATGCATTTATGCACAAATATTTCTTATAGAAAATTGAACTCGGATTTGAAAGTTTAATTTCAATTTTTAAGCAGAGTATTTTGCAGTCGGTGCAACCCAAATGTGCTGTTAAGATGTCCATTTAAATTAACTACTGAATCTTTGATGGCCCGGACAGAGGACTGGGAAATTCTTTTGTTCGTGCTTACGGCTAGTTTGATTGAGTTAAGAATATTGGACAAGGATAGTGTACATATATACGTGTGTATGCATGTAATTGTACAATACTATGTAATAGTGACTCCTATGTGAATAAGAGAAGGCTTTTGATACACATATATGCGCATTTTGGACATGACAAGCTTATCATGAATCATTTGGCCAAATCATGAATAACAAGCAATTATGCGGGTCGATTCAAAAGGAGACTTGGAATCTCTAAGGAATGCAAATTGACAAATCGCCTGTGTTCTAGGTGTATGTGTGTGTGTGTGTGTGTGCAGACAGCTGTCAGTTGAGCAGCTGGAACTGATTTATGCATCGCATATCGCATTTTGGTCTTAACCTCAGTCCCAACCTTAATCTTACCTAGTCAACATACAAAACTTGAGCATTGAGGGTCCTGCATTTTCCTTTACTCCTTTTTGCTTTCCTGTGATCAAAGTCAACGAAGTAAAAGGGGGGAGGCTTAAAGTGAAGTTTCATGTTACTAGGATTCAACTTTTTGCCTTTGTCTTAAGTTGTTTAATTATGTGTGCAGAGCTTTTTTCGGAAAGATGTGGCTGAAGTCACCTAATAATTCATGCTAAATGCACGCCCCGCTCTTTAAGCAATTTCATTTAATTTTCATTAGCAAAAGCCGCAAATTGGTAGCAACAGCCAGCCGAAACTTTGCCCCAACATTTTTCATTAATATTAAAATATTCAAATTGTGAAAAAGCCGTCAGGCTGCCAACCATCAGCAAAAATAGCGACGGTGACGGAGCAAGGGATAAGGAATAAGGGATAAGGGGTCAAACCCCCCTTGCAACCGAATAACAAAATTTCTTGTGTTTTCGTGTATACAAGCGGTTGGGAGGGGGCGTGGCATGGCTCCTCGCCCCTCTTTTCCTTTTTAAACGCGAGAAATTTGAAATTCATAGATTGTTGTCGAGCCATTTTTGTGGGTAAATAAATGCAATTATCAGTATTTCCGCAATGAACATTTCAATTAGGCCAAAGGCGAATAAAAATTAATATACTCGTATGTACGCGTACTCATTTATTCAAGTCCAAGGCCTAATTGAGCATCGTCGGATAAGACGGTCGGTGACTTAAGTCTCCAGCTTCATTTTCATTGTCAGCAAATTGGCCAAAAGCTTAGGCGGTTGCTTTAGTGTCGATTTTAATTAAGCGCCGACGTCAACAGCATCCCATCACAGAACACATTCCTTGCACCACCGCACCACCGAACCACCAGCATTTGTGACCCATCAAGCCACTGCGAGTGCTACGAAGATTGGTAGCACTGGATCGGGCCTTGTGTTGAAATCCTTGCGACCCTGGCCATAAATCAAATAAACGCCAACTAAGCCGAATCAGTAAAAAGAAATATCAAGCAGAGGTCTAACAATTTCACACCGCACAATCTATACTCTTTAGGCGTTGTAAAAGCGAGTTATTTGTTGATATAGTAACAAGTTTTGCATAAATGTATTTAATTGTTTTTAATTTTTACATTAATTTCTATAAATCTAAATACTTTTCTATTACAATGTGTATACCGCAATTCGACCATCCGATTGACATTTGTTTTCTTCTTCTTCCCCATGATTTTTAAACAAAGTTTTGCCTATCTTATACTTCACGTATTGGCACAAACAAATACCATTTTCCAAAATATGTATGAGATTTTCTTAGCGTATTCATATGGATTTTATATATTTATATCATATATCATTGTAAAATATTTTTACTATACATCTTGCTTACATATATTTCAAATTAATTTTTAATTCTCTATATTTTTGAAGCTATTAATAATTTAATTTAAATTAGCGGTGGGCACTAAATTATTAATCGAGAGCACTACAACAAACACAATTTCTGAATTCATAAATTAAAGCATAATGAACACTTTTATGGCTCTATGCGTCGCAACGCAAATCCAGCGTTTACTGTGTCGTTGTTGTTTGTTTTTATGAGGCTCTGTGCAAAACTAACGGATTGAGCAGAGTCGAGACGATGCATCTATTTTGTTATTGTAAGCTTGCTCAAGATCGGCATCTGTTCGCTTAAATGCTTGTGCGTCTGCTTGGCGCTACTTTCCAAAACATAGCCGACTGAGCACACAGAGCATCGGGAGCAAAAGCTTGCCCACCGCTGATTTAAATCATTAGTTCATCTTTATTTAGCAGAAACATCAAAAAATATTATCAGATATAAAACTCATTCTTTTATGTTTAGTCATATTTCCTTAAATATATTGTTTGTTTCTTAAAAAAGAGTAATATATAATGGATAATTTATTTACTTAATATTAGTTTATAGTAATTTATTATTATGAAAATAATTCCCTCTTTTTTATATGCCGCCTAAGTTAGTTTAAGTTTTTTCTTTAACAAATCTACAAAATGTTAACTTGATTAACTTGATAAGCTGCGGATTTTTATCACGTTAGCAAACTTTATTAGAGAGTCAACATACCCAGTTTGAATTGTTTTGTGATGGATCAAAAAAAAAACTGGACTGAGTGCTGAGATAGTCGGTAGGGGAAATGTGTGTGGGAGGAGATGAAGATGTGTGAGAGAGAGTGAGAAATGTTTAGGTTTACGGTCAAGGCACATGATAAAAATTGACACCATTGGATGGACAGAGAACTTTTCCGTAAGTATATTGTGTATTGTGTAACCTCTACTATCGAATGGATACTGTTTGGGGTAGTAAAAGGCCTCGCCTGCGTTTTGGCCTGTAATAAAAATGTCATTGCATTAGTGCGAGGAAGTGTAATAAAAGTTTAGTATGTGTCACACTTTATGCTATACGTATACTCTGATGTTCTTCTTTTTGTTATTGTTATTGTTGTTGTTGGTGACCCCAGTTGCATTAGCCTAGACCGGAAGTTGGCACTTTACAGCAATGCGCCTTTGGAGCATTTTGAAAGGCTTTAGACCAAGACAATATTTTGCCATTTGCCATGCAGATTATGACATTGATTTGGTATGTTGTTGTTAGCTCCATTTATCCAGTTGTCACACTGATACAAAAAAATGTTCTAAAATCAAGATTTTGGTCTCAGAACTAAGAATTTTGGCCTAAAAAATGCGTCGAGAACATTAAATTCTTAAATTTAGAAAACACATCTTGATTTTAAGAACATTTCAAATAAGAATAAGTTCTTAATTTAAGACCAAACAGTCTTAAATTAAAAATTAAATTTTTTTTATATTTATACTATTCGTGGATTTATTTTTTTTTATAAATATTCCGATTAGATGTTTTTTCCTTGGCTAGAGCGGGTTTTGATCCCTTGACTTGTTATCAAACTGAAGCGGCGACTCTAACCAAAGCGCCACGGTGTCATTATTGTCCCCATATTAAATATGACATATTTATATTTTCTTATCAATTTAAGATTTATAATTCTTATATTAAGAACTGCGAATTTTTCGATTAATATTTTTAGTTTTATTAATTTGGTGTTAAAATGGGCCTATTTGATGAACAAAATATTTAAGATGAATGTTCCTGATTTTAGAAGTTGGTCTATTTTTTCAGTGCAGTTGTTATTTGTAGGCTTCACTGTACAGAACTAACGCTGCTGGGGCAATGATTATTCGTATTTGCCATGTCCTTGAACCGTCTGTTTGTTGCTCCGTCTGTCTGTCTGTCTGTCGATCTGTCTGTCAGCGACATTTGCCTTGATTGATTCGATTTGACTTAATTCACGCATATTAATCATACGCCCCGTGACATACCAAGAAAAAAAAAAACAAAACCCCAAATCAAAGCAGACGCTCAAGATAAAGTTGAACGCAGTAAAATCAACTTTCAGACATTTTTGGGGCATTTACATTTAAGTAAGCAAACATCGTCCTCGAGGCTGCTGAAAAAGTAATTATACATCAAGTATACGCGGGGTGGGACCGAGGGAGAAGTTTTCGAGTTGAAATTGGGACACGTAGAAGGCCTAATGAGTACTAAATACTAGATCCTCACTGGGTTGACTTTGTTGCCGTTTGGCGTTATTTATTGATTACGTGTCATATCACTCATACGCTCCGTTATGCGCTACGATTGAAATGTAACGCAAGTAAAACGTGCCCTAACAGAGGCGTCACAATGGGGGTATTAAAGGGGGTTGAGGTGAACAAGACTTGGCGAACTGAGAGCGAAACTTGTGCAAATAATTAAGTGCGCTTAAGTGATTTGCCCAAAAGAGACAGCGAAAGATATAGAGAGAGAGAGAAAGAGTATCTGAGAGATAGATGATGACGATGACGATGACGATGCCAGCGGCACAAATGGGTCATCAATTTTGTCTCACAAATTATGTGACTGTGACTGGGAATGTGAATGTGCCGCCATCTTTTAACACAGACCGATGAACCCCTCGGGGCAAAACGTTTGAAGTTTCTTCCTCTTTTCTCCCTTTTTTGTGATCGTCGAGCGCACCTGAAAAATGTAAATTGCATTGAAATACAAATATTTAAATACAATTATAAATTTAGAAAAGATATATTGTTCTCTTAATTTACCAAAGTTGTATTCTCTTCTAATATCCATAAATTAATTATCTATATAAGTTATGGCATACAGTGAGTACTCAGTTTCATTTCCTCTGCATCATCACAAATTTGAAATTCAGTTCGATATAAGGAAATGCTGCATTTGATCAAATGTTTCTTTTTTCTCTACCAAAACCGTTTAAATAGTTGTCATTTATTATTACCCGTACATCTTTTTGAAATATTCTTCACAGACAGACAATAACATAAATTAATTTGAAGATATAAATATGTCTTATTATTTAAAAAAAAATTTTTTTTTCTAAGTCTCAAATAGTTGCGCAATATTAGAAAAGCATGAAATGCAAATAATTATTTTCTTTTTCGAGCCGGTTTCATGGATTCGGTTCGTATTGCTTAAAAATCCGAATTTGAACCAGTTGGAAGTATTGTAAAAAAACTCTCATTCGGTTGACATTTAATAAATATATATTTATATTAAATTATTATTTATTTAATAAGACAATGAACCAATTTTGTGTTGCCACATTCTGTAAGGTAATTTCATTTCCTAATTAATAACTGAAACATTGTTCAGTTAACTAAACTGTTAATTGAACTAAAGACAAAAGACTGAAAATGCTGAAATCAATTTAATATCATGCTGCTTAATAGCCAGAATAAGGGGACCCGACAGAGAATAACGATTACATTGTGTGGTTTCCTGGGGCTGTGTGGTTTTAATGGGCACACAGCACAGGGCACAGCTGTCTTTGATCAAAATGTGAAATTTTTGGGTTCTGTTGACTCAACAAATTTGTACACTGATAAAAAAATTGTTCTAAAATCAAGATTTTAGTTTCAGAACTAAGAATTTTGGTCTAAAAAATGCGTCGAGAACATAAAATTCTTAAAGTTGGAAAACACATCTTGATTTTAATTAAATTTCACATAAGATTAAGTTCTTAATTTAAGACCAAACAGTCTTAAATTCTCAAACCAAAAATAAAAAAAATGAGGCAGGTGTTTTAAACTTGTTTTTTTTTTTAATATTTATACTTATTTTGGATTAATTTTATTTTTATAAATATTCCGATAATATGTTTTTTCTAGGCTAGAGCAGGTTTCGATCCCTCGACTTGTTTACCAAACTAAAGCGGCGACTCTAACCAGAGCGCCACGGTGCCATTATTGTCTTCATATTAAATATGACATATTTATATTTTCTTATAAATTTAAGATTCTTTAATTCTTATATTAAGAACTGCGAATTTTTAGATTAATATTCTTAGTTTTATTAATTTCGTCTTAAAATGGTCTTATTTTGTGAACAAAATATTTAAGATGAATGTTCTTGATTTTATTAGTTGGTCTTTTTTTTCTGTGTAGGAGATGCTCAAACAATTTCTGAAGAGAACTGAGAACTGAGATGTGAGTCGTGATTTTGATTGCGAGTGTTGAGTCTCGAGTCTTGCCTTGAGCTTGAGTGAATGAATGCCAGAAGCATCTACATTTCAAGTATGAGTGTGAGTATGAGTATGAGTGTGAGTGTGAGTATAAGTTTGAGTGTAAAAGTGTTGGGGGCTAGCTGATGTTTTGTTTGACTGCCCCCAGGCTCATCAACAAATTGCAGCTGAGTTTTGCTGTAGCGCATAAATCCCAAATGGCCTGCAGCTGCAGGTAGCCAGGCAACCAGGTAATGTAACTTTGGCCAGACCAAGACCGAGTCCGAGACCAAGTCCGATACCAAGTCCGGGACCCAGAGTCTGAGCAAGGGCAGTGGCAAGGTCAACTTTCCAGTTGGCAGCTGTTGCAAGGATATTTTGTTTTTTGTTGCCAGTTTCTTTTCGAGAGAAGGTCGCTTGTAAGTTACCGTTCTTGCTTGGATCTGAATTGTGGGCAGGATGAGCTAAAACTGGATACTCGTTTTGCCCCTCAAGGTCAACGTGGCAATTAATGTTGCAGTATCCACACGTGTCTCCCAATCTTTTACAATATGCATTTTTCATTTGCCAACCGAGCGCAAATAAATATGAATAACTCAAAAGCGCATTTTAATTAACTGTCCGCAATTGTCCGCAAGTGCTAAACTCCCCTCTCCCATTCTATATGTTATCCACCTGACCTTTATTTACTAAGTGCGCTCCCACATCGCCACACTGAAAAAAAAGACCAACTTCTAAAATCAGAAAAATTCATCTTAAATATTGTGTTTTTAAAATAAGAACATTTTAAGACCAAACTAGTAAAACTAAGAATATTAATCTAAAAATTCGCAGTTCTTAATATAAGAATTACAAATCTTAAATTGTTAAGAAAATATAAATATGTCATATTTAATAGAAAGACAATAATGACACCGTGGCGCTCTGGTTAGAGTCGCCGCTTCAGTTTGGTAACAAGTCGAGGGATCGAAACCGCTCTAGCCAAGGAAAAAACATATAATAAATCCAAAAAAAAGTATAAATATAAAAAAAAAAATAAGTTTAAAGTTTAAAACACCTGCTTCATTTTAATATTTTTGGTTTGAGAATTTAAGACTGTTTGGTCTTAAATTAAGAACTTATTCTTATTTGAAATGTTCTTAAAATCAAGATGTGTTTTCTAATTTTAAGAATCTTATGTTCTCGACGCATTTTTTAGACCAAAATTCTTAGTTCTGAGACCAAAATCTTAATTTTAGAACATTTATTTTTATCAGTGCAGCTCAGTCAATTAAATGCCCTAAATGCAGTCATAGTTACATTCACAGTCACAGTTACTGCTCGAAATCTCTGCCTATTGAAATGAAGCTCAATTTGTAAACACGAAACTATGCTGCAACAGTGTCTGCTGAAAGTATGTGTGCACAGCTCAATTAAAACTATGCAGACCCATTAACATTCATTTATATCATTTACATTTTTAATATCAAACAACAAAAATAACTGAAAATAAAAACAAAAATACTTTGAGGCTACAACTTAGGAGATATCCTGTAATATATGTAAATTTACTTAGAATTGCCTGCAAAAGTTAGCGAGACTTTTTAAATAAATCGATTCAAATATTTAATATATGCGAATAAAATTTTACATTTTTTAAGTTACCCTAAACTTCACAACATTATAAATTTTAATTTTTATTTTGACTCTTTATTTAAAATTGTTATGTGTAATATAATTTTAATTTGTAACAATTTTTTGTCAACTTCTTTTAGTTGACCGTAAATAAATAATAAATACATAGTATAAATAAATAATTATTCTTACTAAATTTGAGATTTTTTTGTGCATATATATATTTAATGTCGATTAAAAGCAGTCGACAAATAATTCCTCAAAATTGATGATCAAATTAGAAAATGCAATTTTAAATTTCAAACTATAAACAAATTGAAATTAAAAACTGAAAGGATAAATAATTAAAAAGTTGTATAAGTGTGAGAGTATTTAAAAGAAAAATATTTGAATCCATTTGTCTGAATTTTTCTACGCATATTAACAGCATATGATTATATTATTTACAAACCACTGTTTCTATTCTACTATCTCTTTAGCATTTAATTATGAATAAACTAAATGTTTAATGTATTAACAATATGAAATATATAGTACTGAGTATTTCATTGTGCGTTTTATTTTGAAAATTCGAAATAAATACCATTTAAGTATAAAACCATATTTTTTGGTGTCTATTTTCACACACACATTTCATTGAAATCTGTAGTAATCATTTATTCAGGGTCATAAATTTTGTTGAATTTGTTCAGTTAAGCGCATACTTTTCGCAGGCAGTATTATAATATGCTCTGATGCCTTCGCAATGAATTTGGCGCCATCAAAAATGTGTCAATAAAAGTTGTGTTAATTTGTAAAGCGCGCAAGGCCATAACGAAAATACAACAAAAGTAACAATTTCAATCAGTGCAGGACTCATTACACCCACTATACTCCCCACACTCACATACAGTGGGGTGTGTAGAACAAAAATTGGAAAAGTATGCGTAATTACGAGTATGGGCAAAGAATGAAATGTTATTGACAACTTTGGCACATTAAGTGCTTCGGTTGATTTTGTTATTGTTGTTGTTGTTATTGTTGTTGCTTATTGCAATTTAATTAAGAAAAACAAAGTAGAAATTTTACTGCGTGCAAGGCGACTTAATGTTAGGAAGGAGGCAGTGAAAAGATAGCTGAGGGGTGAGGAGTGAGGAGTGAGGGGTGAGGGGTGACCACTGCCCTTGTGGTGGGGAAGACTAACGAAGCGTGCCATGATTTGCCTTTGGCTTCTCGCGGCACATCTTTTGTTCGTGGATCTGTGTGTGTACACAGAGAGAAAAATTACGTAATTATAATTAAGTTAAAATGAACCCGAATTAAATATTTTAGAAACTTAAAAAGTATATACATATGTATGTAAGTAAAATTAAAATATCTTGAATCAAGTAAAACTCAAAAAAAAAAAATTGTGTTTCGTGTATCTGTGTATGTACACTGATAAAATAATGTTCTAAAATCAAGATTTTGGTCTCAGAACTAAGAATTTTGGTCTAAAAAATGTGTCGAGAACATAAAATTCTTAAATTTAGAAAACACATCTTCATTTTAAGAACATTTAAAATAGGAATAAGTTCTTGTTTTTAGACTAAAGAGTCTTAAATTCTCAATCCAAAAAAAAAAAAAAAAAAAGCAGGTGTTTTGAACTTTAAACTTATTTTTTCTTGATATTTATACTTTTCTTGGATTTTTTTTTTTATAAATATTCCGATTAGATGTTTTTTCCTTGACTAGAGCGGGTATAAGCTTGATATAAGAACAAAGAATCTTGAATCAAGTAACACACTAAAATTGCTAAAAATGAGTACGCAAATTCTATATACAAGTTCGGGACTCAGAAACGACTCATAGATCCATTTTGTAAAATATTAAAACAATTTCATTAATTCATATATCTTTTTACCGTTCGCTCGCTTCGAATTCCCAAATGGTTCTTGCTACTGCTATCTACTATGAGAAGCAGTTCGAGTGGCACTGAGAACTTAAGACTAGATTTAACAAAAGATTTTCTGTAGTCAGTTTTTCCACTAATTGAATGCTTTTTTACATAGCTAAAAATCCAGTTTACTCGATTTTGATTTAAGTCTGCAGTATGCTTAAATCAAGTATCATGTTCATATTTTACCATGATTTTATAGTCAGTTCTAGAATTAAAAGGACGCATCAATTACATTTTTAAGTAAATTTAAGTTTGAAAATACTGAATTAAATTAATTTTTTTCCTCTGTGTAAGCTCAAATACGAGGAGAAATTTAAAAAATAAATAAAATGAAAGCGGAAATGATGTGCGGCCATTTTGGAGACAAAAAGCCGACGGGCAACAAAGTCGAACAACAATAACAACAAGAACAAGAAGAACATCATGAAGGGGAAACTCGTTACAGCTGTGGTTGCCCTGTCAAACAATTTGGTGGCTAATGGTTTCTTTTTTCCTCTTTGGTGGCCCCAATGGGACCTCCAAGTTCATGTCAATTATTTGCATTTCGGTTTGAATTTGATGTGGCAACGCTGTCACATGGTGTGTGAAGGGGGTTTGGGGGGGATAGAGGAGTAAACGACGCGGCAGTTGACAGTTAAAAGTGCTTCGAATGAATGCAAGACGGCATACAGCGTGCAATAGCAGGGTCAAGGCAATGGAAGGGAGGATCGTGGAGTAGGGCGACAGAGGCAGGGGTGTGTGTGTGTGTGTGTGTGTGTAGCACTTGTCAGGGGCATCGAGGCGCTCATGCATAATTCCCGTGCCGCGCTCGAGCTGAACTCTGGCCATAACCATTTGCCTGCCATTTTAGCATGCCACAAAACTTTTTGCCCGGCAGCATGAAAGAAAGATGCAGTAGTAGGAGAACAAGAAGAATAATACAAGAGAAACCAGTGTAAAGTTGAATGACCACATTTCAGAAAGGGCTCGACTATAGAGACCCTGCTTAATCCCCTAGATTCGGATAATGAGTGTCAAGAAGAGCTTGCAAATAGCAGTCGACCGTTTTTTGTTGTCCGAAAATAACTCTTGTTTACCAACACTTTGAGCAAAGCATCCGAGATAAACCGTTCACATCGTCTTTTAAATATAAGTGTTATTTTAAAATTTGTATAATCAAAATCAAACTTAAAGTTACAAGTATGTTCAAAAATTTTAAGCAAACAAAATAGTTGAATTCAATTTTATAATTTCTATATTAAAATTTAAATATAAAACTAATTTTCATTTTATGATTTAAAATTATAAATTTATATTAATAATTTTTTAATTTAGAAGATAACATAAATCAAATTTGTTAGCTTTCGAATAATTAAAAGTGGGCTACGAAAGCAAGTAAATGGTTGAATTATCGTTGAAATTGGGGATATCTCTTATTATTAAAAATTTATATAATTTTTTAAGGCCATCTCTATTATTTTACTTTACTCCAAATTTCATTTAAAGTAAATTAAGAAATTTATTTGAATAAAATAAACAAACTTATGGAATCTTCTGAAAGGGTATAAAAAAATATATTTTTCTATATGTATATATTTTGTGAGACTTAAATTATTTGGTGAAAATTAATTACATTTTAAATTAATTTTGATGAAATATCAACAGTTTAATAATTAAGTACATTGAATTGACAATGATATTCTCAATTTCGTCTTCATCAGTACAAAGTCAGGATAGCCATAGTATGTATTGCGTGCAGGGTATTAAACGAAATGTCATGGAAGGGCGATGGGTGGGGAGGGGGATTGTGGAGTTGCAACTGGAAAGAAGGTCGCAACATGTGTAAAATGGAGGCAGAGCTTGAATTGCATAATTATGCAATGCGTTGGCGTTTTGCGGCCTCTGATTTTGATTTGCATATTTATGCTGATATGAGTATTATGAACATTACGCATGCGCCATGTGTGCCAAGCGATATTCGTTATGAATATTGCGTATTAAAATGCAAATTAAAGCCAAATTAGCACGCCTTTCAAGAGGTCGCAAGTGCCGTTGTTGGTGTTGTTGTTGGTGTTGGTTGTACGACATCAGACAGCTGACATCTGTGACAGCTCGAAAACTGTGTTCCAGTGTTCATCCTCACGGAGAATAGCTTTTCCTTCTGCCTGATTATCAGCAAGTGGTTCGACACTGATTTCGTCAATCATTCAATTTTAATTTGATTAACAATTCACCATGGACAGTGTCAATAATCTGAAATCGGCATTCATATAATCTCTTGTTCTGCTATTTAAAGTAATGGTGGGAAATCTCTCTTTTGACCAGGGATTAAAACCTTAACCGAAACCGTAACCTTTAACCGATAAAAACCGATTGAAATTTGTAACCGTAACCGCTGTACCGAAACCCATAAACTGAAACTCTTTTTACCGTTTAGTAACCGATTAATTTATAAGGGTTTATTTCGGTTCTGTCCGTCGCAGCTACTGAGCAACTTTGATAACTTTGAACTGTCATAACTTTGTCAAAACTCAATCAATTTCCATGCGCAATGTAAATTTTAGCATGATTTTACCTCTTAATTCATTCTGCATTTAAATTTTGTTAATTTTTAAACATTTTTGAAAATCGAATTTTTTCGAAAATTTACATTGTTACCCCTTTGTCTTTTTTGATTTTTTCGAAAAAATTCGAATTTAAAAAAACAACAAAATTTAAATGTAGAACGAATTAAGCGGTAAAATCTTGCTCAAATTTACATGGCGCATGATATTGATTGAGTTTTGACAAAGTTATGGCAGTTCGAAGTTATTAAAAATCAGTAAAATCAAAACAATCGAAATTTTCAAACCAAATTAACCAAATTTATATAAGATCAAATTATAATAAAATCGACATTACACTGGACTATTCCAGTAATCAGATAACATTATTTTCTAGGCTAATTAGAGCATTAAGTCTTTTTTCATGTAAAACAATGAATGACGGTTCTTAGTTTGGTCAACCGAAAACCTTAATTGTTTTTTTTTTTGTGACCCGAAACCATACCGATATTTTTAAACCGAAACTTACAAAAAACCGATAACCGTTACGAAACCGATATTACAAGATTTTGCATAACCGATAACCGAAAACCTTAATTCGAGCTTAACCGAAACCGTAACTGAATCCGATATTCGTTTCGGTTTTAATCCGTGCTTTTGACTGAATTTATGCACTTTACGACTCAAATCATTCGAATGACTTTCGCTGTCATTTATTTGGCACCTCGTAAACTTGACGCTGCTCTTTGATGGCAAATTTTATACTTATTGGATCTCTGCAACCACAACCACAGCAACCACCTTCAACCACACATCATTACGTGTATGCACTTGCTGAGTGTGTGATAATTTTGTGACACAGTCTGCCATTTATCGCTTCGGTTTTATGAACCTCTATGCCAAACTTTCTTAATAAGATCGATTATAAAAATGCAATTTTCTTTATATGTTTTTCTTATTTAAATTCTGTCAAGTTCTGTAGATTTTATTAACCATTAGAAAGGGGATTATAAATAAATAAAGTTGTGTCAGAATTTGTATTCTTTGAGACCATGAATACTTTATTTAAACGAAAATTAATAAAATCAGTTTGCAGTTTATTTCAATTTATTTATTTTCTCTGAAATTTAGCAAAACTGAAATTCAACTATTTTAAGACGAATCTGGACTTTGAATTGTTTTAATTTCCATATTCAAATCAATTGCTTCAACTTTTTTCCATGCAACAAACGAGAGGCTAGAAATAATTAAATGAATCAAATGTTTCTATGCGAATGAATGAATCCTTTGTGGCAATTCAACTTAAAGTACAATCAGAGTTTCACTACAATTTTAATTGAATTAAATTGAAAATATTATCTTTTGCATTTATACAAAATGAAATGCTCTCAGTAAATGAATTTGTGGGATTTTGGCAAATGCTTTTAAAAATGTGCGCAATTTTTGGGCCAAGACTTTGGGGATCCATGCAATTTTGTAATTCAACGACATTCTCTTAAGTATGTATGTATGTTTGTATAATAATATCATTGAGTTTTTATCACAATGCTGCCTTTGATGACACATCAAGTTTCATGTGGCACACATACACTGATAAAAAAAATGAAAAACCAAACTAAGAATTTAGGTCGAGAACATAAAATTCTTAAATTTAGAAAACACATCTTGATTTTAAGAACATTTCAAATAAGAATAAGTTCATAATTAAAGACCAAACAGTCTTAAATTCTCAAACCAAAAATAATAAAAATAAGACAGGTGTTTTAAGTTTTAAACTTATTTTATTTTTTGATATTTATACTTTTTTTGGATTTATTTTTTTTATACATTTTCCGATTATATGTTTTTTCCTTGGCAAGAGCGGGATCCCTCGGGCTTGTTATCAGATTGAAGCATTCATATTAAATACATAT
This sequence comes from Drosophila kuntzei, assembly GCA_035042165.1. NCBI lineage: Eukaryota > Metazoa > Arthropoda > Insecta > Diptera > Drosophilidae > Drosophila > Drosophila kuntzei. The sequence continues at coordinate 53,361 of JAWNLU010001869.1, read as the reverse complement.
GACATATTTATATTTTCTTAACAATTTAAGATTTTTAATTCTCATATTAAGAACTGCGAGTTTTTTAGATTAATATTCTTAGTTTTATAAATTTGGTCCTAAAATGGTCTTATTTTAAGAACAAAATATTTAAGATGAGTGTTCTTGATTTTAGAAGTTGGTCTTTTTTTTCAGTGTACACATAAGCATAAGTACAAGTACAAGTACAAGTGTATGTGAGGACATTTTGACTGTCTTCTGGTTGTCACCTGGCCATGGTTATGGCCATGGCCAATGCCAATGCCAATGCCAGAGGCAGAGTCAGAGATAGAGAGAAACCCGTGTCGCTTCCCTGACTGCTCGTAAAGCGTGTGTAATGCCGTTAATACCAATTTCAGTGCTTACAAATTGCGCATACGACGCGTGTGGCATGACTTGGGTGACAGCAACAGCAACAACAACAACAACAACTTATTTTTTGCTTAGGAAATGGAAATTTCAATATGTCAGCGACAGCAGCATTCGCGTGTTTGAAGCCGTGAGACAGACCTGATATATTTACACCCACAACAACGACCTCACTTCCCCACAACTCTCCAATAACAACTTCAAACATCCAAGAACCCTCAGCGCCCTGTCAGCTGTCATATATATCCTCCGGTGTTTATTGACAGACGTGTCTGTCAGTTGTTCTTACAGGGCAATAGATGCATAACTTTTCCCAGCTGGCAGCTTTAATTAGCAACTGACTTATTGGAATTGTAATTGTATTGCTGTCCCCCCCATTTCTCTCTCTCTCTATCTTGCATTCTCAACAACATTCATAGCAAAAAGCTTTGAAAGTCAACTTAAGGACATGTTCCAATTCCAAATGGCATATCAATAATTGTGTATTCGTCAAAAAGTAATTTTATTAATTCGTTTTCAGATAAGGCTTAAAAAATTGAACCTTTATATCTCGAATTTTTAATCAAGCGCAAAATTATCGATTTTGGAATATTTTACCTGTCGATTAAGAGATCTTTCTTTACATTTTCATAAATTCAACAATTTTAAAATTATTTAAATGGTTCTGTTTACCCCCAGTTATTTATTGATTTTTATAGTTTTAACATTTATCACCTATATGTTCTCCATCTCTTAAAGGGAATAATAATATTAGATCATAGCAAAAATTATCATCTATCTAAGTTTTTAATTTTTATAAATTTTACGAAACTGTCGAAAATATTTACAGAACTACAGTATTTAATTTTGAAATAATTTTTAGTTTTTTTGTAAAAGACTGATAAATTTATTGATGATGCCAAAAAAATAAAAATGTTGTCTTGTAAAGTTCCCAGATTTCTAAGTAGTAAATGGTCTTTTTATAATTCCAACTTTAACAACAAATGCAAATATTAACGAATTTTTACGTTGTATGTCTTTTTGCTTATTGATGACTTGCAGATTGTTTAGGCATTTCATTTGAATTCCTCTTGCACAGGATTTTGCTGAATTTGACACCATATTAATGAGATTAATTGACCATTTGAATCGGAATAATATTCGTAAAATGTTTCTGTTGTAATTCAAAATTATCATATATTACTCGTAGTTTCTATCTAATAAATTTGGATTAAAATAATGCCTACAGAATGTGTTTTCATTAAGGCTGCAAAACGATTCTAAACCGAACCTCGCAGATTCATCTCGGTTCTTATATAAAAGGTTCGGTTAGAAAAAAAATAATTAAACACATTTTATCGTTATTTCATATTGCTCAACTATTTAAGGTTTCGATTAAAAAATAATCAAAAATATTAAATCATATTTAAATCTTAAAGTGAGAAAAGTCTAATTTTATTTTGATAAAAAATTTAATTTGTTTAAAAAGTTAAGGAAAAATGAATACATTAAAAATATTCTTGGGTAATAAATTGAACCAGGGTTCGAATCCAAGCCTTGTATTGAGGGGGCATAAAAACCGGTTCACGAACCGTACCAAGGACTTGCTTAAACCGAACCTTTAACAATTTTAAAGTGGTTTGCAGGCTTGGTTTTCTTCTTATGCAATTTAATGTATATAGTTGGTTGGGTTAGTCGTGTTTATGGCACATTTGCATAAGCATTGCATTGCATTGCAATTGCATTTTCATCAGTTACAATTGCAGTGGCTATTCTTAAAACCGACTGAGCATCAAGTGAGAAATACAATAATAATAACAATAATAATAATAATAGCATTAACTATTGCTTATACAACGACGCGCTAAGTAACAATAATAAAAACGAAAACGAGTTCACAACATTGAAATCCGCTTTAAGTGAAAATGTCGGTGGATTTGAGCGCCCAACAGGAGCCGACCATATCCGTGATAACCACTGTGCCGGTGGCTCAAAATGGCGGCGAAATGGACGCCCTGCTGCTGGGACGCATTGGGGTGAGTAACTCAACTATCCGACATGCAATTAAACTTATGTACCCGAACAAAAACAACAAACAGCAATACTACAAAATACTTATTTCCTTTTAAAACTACAACTAAAACAAAAACTAAACCAAAGCAAACTTACTTGTAACAAAGTAGCAAAGTGCGTGACGCCTAGCCAAAAAAAATAAAAAATAAATAAACAACAAATACATACACTTGCATCAACATATATACATATATATGCTATATAATATTTATATATATATACACTGATAAAGAAAATTGTTCTAAAATCAAGATTTTGGTATCAGAACTAAGAATTTTGGTCTAAAAAATGCGTCGAGAACATCAAATTCTTAAATTTAGAAAACACATCTTGATTTTAAGAATATTTCAAATAAGAATAAGTTCTTAATTTAAGACCAAACAGACTTAATTTATCAAACCAAGAATAAAAATATTAAGGCAGGTGTTTTTAAACTTTAATTTTTTTTTTTTTTTTTCGATATATATTCTTTTTTTTTTTTTTTTTTTTTTTTTTTGTAAATTTTCCGATTAAATGTTTTTTCCTTGGGTAGAGCGGGTTTCGATCCTCGACTTGTTACCAAACTGAAGCGGCAACTCTACCCAGAGCGCCACAGTGTGATTATTGTTTTAATATTTAATATGACATATTTATTTTTTCTTAACAATTTATTTTTATTTTTATTCATATATTAAGAACTGCGAATTTTTTGATGAATATTCTTAGTTTTATTAATTTGGTCTTAAAATGGTCTTATTTTAAGAACAAAATATTTAAGATTAATGTTCCTGATTTTAGAAGTTGGTCTTTTTTTTCAGTATATATATATATATATATATATGTATTTGTGTACGTGTATACGCACAAGTTTCAATTGGCGTGCATTTTAGCTAGACAAATATTTGACTTGGCTTTCGTTTTTCTCTTATTCTCTTGTATACTGTCATTTTCTCATTCATTTCACACTTTACTCTAGTATTTTCCTATGGCAAATATACATACAAATATACATACTTTATATACTAGCTGAAGAACTTTGCTCGTCGCTCTCTCTGCGTTGCCATAATTCGTACTCACATTACTATCAAATTGAATTTAATTCTGTTCTGTTTGGTTCTATCAATTTTTAATTATTAACTAAATGTAGTTGCAACCCGTTCTTAAAACGCTTACAGCCAATCAGCTCTTAGTTCTAGCATCAATTCTCCACACTTTATCGTGAATTATGAACTATGAATTATACTAAATATTCGTACTTCTCCTAACTTGAAAACTCTCAAGTGTTGACACCTTAACATCTTCACTATATTTCAATTGACTCAAATTCAGCGTAAGTATCGTAGTGAATAATTAATAGTAAACTGTTTATTCAATCGCACAGCAAAGACACGCCCACACTTGAGCTTCAGGTATCTATTGATAGATATTGATATACTATACTATATGTATGTATGTATATATATCAATCATCACAATCGTATTTCGATTCAGTTGCGTTTCAATTTGCTTCCTCTACGTTCTCAACGGTCAATTTTATTCTGAAAATACTGAAAGTGCTTTGCTTTGTGTTTCATTCGATTACATTAATTTAGTGCTAAGGTTTAAAATGGTTTTAAGCCTACACAACTATGTCGATGATATTCAAGAGCAAGAGGTAATCATTATTTATCATAATATTTATATCTGATGAATACTCTGTCGTATACTTGACATGAAGGCGAATGCTGAAAAGTCAAGGTATTTTATGGTTTTATTTTAAAATTTAATTTGAAATAGTTTACAAATATATAGAAATTTTATTTAAATTATTAATAAGAATATAAAAGCATTTTAAAATCATTTAAACTACGATAGAGAATCATTTTCTATCATATTTAAATGACTACTTTCCTATTTCGATGATATGTAAGAAATGGGCTATCGATAGTAGTTTTCTTTTTATCATTTCAATAAGTTTTCGATGAGAAATGCGCCTTGTTTTATTCTATCACTATTCTTTTTATTAAATTATTTTAAATCAGCGATTAAAACCTTAACCGAAACCGTTCCCTTTAACCGATTAAAATCGATTGAAATTTGTAGACGTAACCGAAAATATTTTTTTCCGCTGTACCGAAACCTATAAACCGAAACTCTTTTTTTTTTGTGAACCGAAGCCGTCCGGTATTTTTAAGTCGAAACTTACGAAAAAAACCGATAACCGTTACGAAACCTATTCTCCAAGATTTTGCATAACCGATAACCAAAAACCTTAATTCGAGCATAACCGAAACCGTAACTGAAACCGATATTCGTTTCGGTTTTATTCCATGTTTGAAATGTATTGCCAATAAAGTAGAACAATTTTTTAGTCACGAGCGGCTTAAATATGTCTACAGAATTAAATCGATTGCCATTAGTATTATAAAAGATTACAAGTTCTTGGCAAAATGCAAAACTTTGGATGCATTTAAATCCTCTACTCGAACTTAAAAGCTATAGCTTTAGATAGTTTTTAAGGCTGGCACACTCCTCACCTTTTCACGAAGCTTTATTAATGCTTTGCCTTGTTAATTAGAAAGCTTTCGTCTCACAGCACAACGAGAGCAACTACAACAATTGCTAAGTTTTTGCTATTTTGCTGTTGGCAACTAGTTTCTATGATTGTAAGCCGAGAATGCAATAAATTCAGGTACAAAAACCAAAAGAAAAATGCAAAAGAAACGAGAAACGAGAAAACGGAATGTGTGCAGTTAAGAGTCGTCTAATAATTAAGTGGCTGAATTTAATTAAGCCAAACAAAAATGACTCAATTAAGTTAAAAGGCACTGCATCTGTTTTACAGCCAATAAAAAAGGGATTCACATACGCTGAGAACTTCAGATTATTCGACTTTTCTTCTTTTCTACATTTAAGTCGTAACTACAAAAGAACAAATTGTTCAAGTTTGAGTATATCAAGTATACGTAATGTTGATCAGCATTACTTGTCAAGTCGATAGATCTTTGTCTGTCAGTCTGTTTGTCAAACTGTTGGCATTATAATAAGGGTATGCCCTAAACACTTTGTGTTAAAATCACCAAAATTTGTAAAATTGCTGCACATGTGTATGTAAATAGGGTATCACATAGTCGAGCAACACATTCCATCGTGGTTTTTTTTTTCATTTTTATTTCACTTTCAAGGATACCCACAAAGACGTCGTTGGCGTTGCACTATGGTAAAAATAGTCAGATATTTTGAAATTTTTTTATATTGAACATTTTTTTGTTCAATATCTTAAAAAAAATTTTTATTTCCTAAATCGAAAAACTCCAAAGCAAAAATATTTTTTAAGATTTTCTGGACTTTCCTTAATATTTGAAGCGCGAAAAAATAAGTGCAACTCTCAAAGCGAATTGTGTGTGTTATGTAAACTTTATAAAAAGTAGAAATGTATACAAAGTTGATAAAGGTATTTAAAAAACGGTAGTAGTAAAGATTTTTAGTATTTGTGATTTATTGTGATATTGTCCAATGTGTTGTTTATGTGTATTATTAGCTAAAAACTAAAAAACAGGGCTGTTAAGCTTTACATTAGTATAGCACAAGGTATCACGAGAGTTTTGCATAAAGGTTATTAATTAAGCCATCTAGAATGAGATGTTTTTTTTATAACTTTTGCTCCTTTTTGCGACTTTTTTTTTAAGAAAACACATGTTGCAGATGTTAAATTTTGCTAACAAATCGGATTTTTCTTAGAGCATTGTTGGGAGAGGGTGAAGAAAAGGTCAAATTAAAAAACAAAATAAATTCTAAGTTCTACTTTACAAATGTGCAAAATTTAAAGCGTCTGGCTTTATATTTAGAGAAAAAGAAAATTTTATTTTTAAGGTAAAACAATGTCTAATCGAAAAACAAAAATTCTGGTTTAGTTTAACAAAAGTTCATGCCAAATTTCCAGCCTCTAGCTTAATATTTCGATTTTATATAAATATTTTACACTTTTTATTCATAGGCGGATTGGAAGGAGGGGGTGAAGGCGTGGTCCAGTTTAAAAAAAAAAAAAATTATATTTTACATTAGTCTAACTAAGGTTCATGCCAAATTTCAAGTCTTTAGCTTTATATTTAGAGTATCGGGATTTTTTTCCATAGTGCGTTGGGAGCTCATGTGAAACAAGCTCATTATAGCGTCAAGTGCAACCATTTGATTATGTTGCATAAAAATGAAAATAGAATTTCGACAAAGCCGCTGCACTTGCAACAGCTGTCGATGCAGCCTTTCAACCATTCAACTACCTTTTCTTCATCCCCCTCTTCCGCCTTGACAGTTAAGCCGTTTTCATGCCAACACCAGAAAAGCTCTGTATTTTCCTTCTTTTTTTTTGTCATCTTTTTGTTAAACGTTATTTTTGACAAGAAGGCGTCATAAATCTTTCTCTCAAAAATCCACAGCAGCTAGTGTGTGCTGTCATTTAATATTATAGGAAAACAGGAAAATAGAAAGTATTATTATCTGCTTGGTATACATTTTTAGTATAAAGATGAAGAATATTTATGCACATCTATCAAATATTTAAATTATTAATTATTTATGTTCCCACAAACGTTATTATAATTATAATTATTCTTACATTAAATAAACATAAACAGTACCTAAAATATAAAGAAATTCAAGAATTACGTAAAGACTAATCTTCCTAAAAAAATAAATTAAACATATATTTCAAATAAATATTTAAAAATAATTCCCGTCTATGATAAATCTGTATTCTCAATTAGAAATCATAAAAACAATTTAAAAAAAAATAAAATAAATAAATGAAATTTAAAATTAGAAGAAAGCAAATTATATAAAATTCTTGGTTATATTAAATTTGTATTCTAAATAAGAAATCATAAAGGCTATCAAAAATATACTATATAAATAGAAAATTAAAAGAAATATTTTCTTAATTATTTACACCAAATAATTTACATTTGTTGATACATATACATATATTTTTTATAATTATTTACTTAGGTATTTTAAGTAATTTTTTTAGATTTTTTATGGAAAATATTTTAATATATTTTTTATTAGCTGCAGAATTTGTTTTCGTCATTTTAATTAAATATAAACATGCGTAACTAAGTTTTAGGAATTATTCAGCTTTTTAATTAAATTTATTTAGTATTTACACTTAAAGTTATAATATTTAGTATTTGTTTAAGCATGAAAGAGTATACACAATTCGTCTTAAAATTTTATGTCGGATTACAAATGTCTTTTGCTTGTTTGATTTTCGTTTCACATGAGCGACGAAATTTTTATGGAAAATATTTCTTATGAAACTGTGAGTAGCTTCTTGAATGTCAAAGCAGGTGTGGTATGTGCATGTGTGTGTGTGTGGTATGTGTGTGTGTGTGTGTATTTTAGTGAGTTCCATAAAGGTAATCGCAATTTTTTTTTAATCTTCTGCATCGCTAAACCAATTTGGTTATCAGATAAAGAAAATATGTTTTAAAGTTGTCGAATAACTGTAATCAGTTTTTCAGTTGGCAGGTGGGCGAATGTGGGGGGGGGGCGTGACACGTGTACTTTTGGCCCGATTGGCTGACTTATGCAATTTGGCAAATTGATTTGCCCGGCAGCTGCAGAGATATCGTGTTCTGAAACACACAAACACATGTTTCTTTGAGATGAGATTCAGATGGAACCGTGAAGCGATTGCAACAACGAGAATTTTGTTGTGTCGCATAATTGATGAGCTGGACAGATGAGAATGACGATGATGATGATGATGAGAATGATGATGATGATTTGTATGTGGATGACGCTGACGTTGATGCTGTGATGGGATACAGAATAACAGTCAGTGAATGAAACGTTGCTCACGTTAATCGAATTAAATGCAGGCCACGTTGTCTCCATAGTCACTGCACATACACGAATCCACACACTCACTCACACTCACACACACACACTTGTGATGGACCTATACAATATGGCGTAACTGTTAGCCGAGAGCGGTAAGCTTGATTGAGTTCAAAATCAGATTTGTTGTTCGCTCTCACATTGCAAATTGAAATAAAAACGAAACGTGACATTTGGTTGTGGCAACAGGCGCCCGCAGGCCTCTCTTACACACACACACACACACACGCACACACACATGCATAGACTGGCATGTAAAATGTCTAACAATATGGCAGAACAGTTAAAGCTGATTGTGGCAAAAGGCACTGAGCGTAAACCCCCCAAAGCAATGTGTTCCCTTTTTATACGCTTTTCTTGAAATATATATAAAAGGGTATCACTGGGAACGGCAGTCCGCGCTAGTGACGAAGCAAGCAAGTGACTAGCAATATTATATAGGAAAAATTAAAAGCAGAGTTATTTAATTTAATTTAATATATGAATTATTCTAAAATAAAAACTGCGCATTAAGGTTAATTTTAGTTTGCTTAATTTAGTTTTAGCTTTTTGCGCAATGTTTTTTTATTTTACAATAAATAATATATTAAATTAAATATCGTTCGTCAGAAAATTGGATATCAGAAAGTTCGGGGCACGGCAAGTCTTTTGTCATTAGACTTTTACTTCGGCAAAACGTTTTTTTTTTGGTATTGTATTCGTTAAAATTAGCACAGAAAATAAAAAACAATTCTAGAATTCAAGTTTTAAAATTCTTGATTTTAGCATGCATTTTTTAAGTATGTATTCAGGATATTATTGTTAATTTAAGACAATATGCGAATAAAATGGCCACGACTCAACATTAAAAGGTCAAAGAAGAGTCAAATATTTGATCTAACTAAAAAAAGTGTACAGAACCCCGAAAATCAAAATATTGCTAAGAAAAATCGTGCTTGAACCAAGTATTTTTTACTTGGCTTAAGAAAATCCGTGATTACAGAATTTTTGACACCGCATTGGATTGATTTTATTCCGGAATACCGGATATTTTTCTTACATTGATCTAGAGACTAGACGAGAGAGAGCAACCAAATTTTGCACACAGTCTTCTATAAACGTTTATAGAAGATCAAGTTTGTTTTAAACTTTTGCCACACTCACAGTTTTTAAGATAATAACATTTTTTTTTGGTAACTAGAGTTATCTATTATTATAACTATCTATTAAATAGAACGTCCGTTATGGCCATCTTAGTTTTTAAAGCAATACCAGCTCCTAAAAGTATGCAACGGGTATTCCTATAGTCGAGGTTTTGCTTTCCCGACTGTTTTTCTTCTTTTAGGTGCCGCTTTTCTTTTGGGGTTGCGGGTGCCAAACAATCAAATAAAGTTTTTTGCGTTTTTACCCTTTTTTTATTGCTGGCTATACAGTGAGAAAGAGGGAAGGGAAGAAAGAGAGAAGGAGAGGGAAAGTCGCATCGCACACACATATTTTATTGTCAAAATCAATAGATGTCAGCATTTAACAGTTGCCAATGCCTGCTGGCGTTTTCTCCCTCTCTCTCTCCTTCCTCTCCTCTCTCTCTTTGTCTCTCCTTTCTCTCTTTGCTCTTTCGACTGTCAGATGCTTTCGCTTTATTAGATTTTCTCGGTCATTTGGCACAGGTAAGTAATAAATATATGTATTTATGTAGTGTAGTATCATCTATGATAATATATATGTTTATTTCTTTTAATAACTATCTATTTGACTATCTCATGCATCCTCTAACACACACTCAGAACAACCATATACACATATATAAATAATATCCATACATACATATATGTATATTGCGATTGAAGCGTTAAAGCGCAACAATCAAAAGTTTAATGTGCAATCATTTTAAAATATATTTTTCTTTTTCTCTTCTACTCCCCTACACACACACACACACACACACACACATACACATACACACACATACACACTCGACCATGAAATGTATAAAAAACAAAACAAAAACAATAACAAACTACCAACAACTCATACATTCACACCCAAACCAATCCAATATATACTTTATGTACTTGTGTGTATCTGTGTATCAAAAAAATAAAACTAATTATAAAACTAACCAAAAAAAAAAAATAAAAATAACATACACAATATGCTAAAAACGATGCAGCATTCGGTAAGTGCCAACTGATTAAATCTTTAATTAATTTGTTGTCCCTTTTTTGTGTTTTCTATTTGTTCCACACGTCGTATGCTTAATATTTGACTGACATTTCCCACTTGCTGACCAAATTAACGGTCAGCCTTTAATTTATTCACATCTTTTTAAGGTACAAGTTGCAGATAAAAGTATGAAAAATATTTTAAAATTAACGTATGATTAATTTTTGTTGAAAAACAATTTATTCATATAGTCAAAGATGAAATTATTGAGAATACTTTGAACTCTACGTAAGAGAAGCTTTTGTTGAAAAGAAATTCTGTTTTCAACATGAGAATATTTTAATTTATTTACAGTACTCGGAAATTAACATATGAGTTGTATTAATTCTAAGAAAATTAAATTTGAAACATGTCGTGAATTAAATGAAAAGTTGCATAATAGTCGTTTCGCATTCTTGGAATAGCTGACATACTTAATTAAAGTTAGCTAACAGTTTATTGTTCGTAGTTTATTTTCTGCGAAAAAAATGAAAGAAATTTTGAAATGTTGTGAAGATTAAAGTGACAGTTTACTGAGAAATGTCAACTCGTAAGGGACTATGATGATTAGAGCAAAACAAGAGAATAAAGAGGGAGAAAGGGAGAGAGTGAGAGTTGTTATGATTAATGCGGCAAGGTCCCGTTGCGTAGTTCAGTGAATTTATTGAGTTCAAAGCTTGGCTGGGACAGGACAGGAAAAAGGACGAGACAAGAGACCATTGAAGTTGACTGTAAGACAAAAGTCTTACGGCTGGCATGGCTAATGGACAGCCGGCGGCAAAGTGACTTCTGTGGTTACCTGTGCTACCAGTTTCAGTTTCTGTTTCGGTTTCAGTTTTTGTTTCAGTCTAACGATGCCATTATATTGTCATGAATATGATTATGCCTCTATCTGACTATGTGTCTATTAGAAGTAAGAATGCCAACTGGCTGAATGTCGGCATAGGTTGACTGTCGGTCATGTCGAAAGGTATGACGCTCATAATTCATAAAAAACTTTTACGCCTCTTAAGTAAATAGCACAAAATGGAATATGGAATTATAAGGCGTGCCAACCGCCTTCAAAGTATGCACAAATTTTTTCTGTGCATGACAATTTATGCGCAGATCGTGTAAAGAATTTTTGTGCTCCTTATGTTTGCTACACTCAGAAAAAAATATGCCATCCTTAGATTAGGTACGTTCGTAATTGAATTCGTAACTTTTTTTCATCAAATTTTAATATTGCTACGTAATAAAATTCTTAAATTAAGTAAGACTCGATCGTAAATTTAAAAATTTTACTAACTATGATAACTATATGATATAATATTCCGATTTGCACCAAACTTAGTCGAAATATATAAGAGCCAAACCTAAAATCTGTGAGTTTGGATGAGATACCAGAAAAAAAAAAGAAAAATAATTAATAATAAATAGCAAATGCTCTGTTTAAGTATGTCAATCTAGATTTTTTTTGATGAGTTTACACTGATAAAAAAATGTTCTAAAATTAAGATTTTGGTCTCAGAACTAATTATTTTGGTCTGAAAAATGCGTCGAGAACATAAAATTCATAAATTTAGAAAATACATCTTGATTTTAAGAATTTCAAATTTCAATTAAAATAAGAATAAGTTCTTAATTTAAGACCAAACAGTCTTTAATTCTCAAACCAAAAATAAAAAATTAAGGCAGGTGTTTTTAACTTTAAATTTTTTTTTTTTTTGTGGATTTTTTTTTTTTAAATATTCAGATAAAATGTTTTTTCCTTGGCTAGAGCGAGCTTCGATCCCTTGGGATTGTTATCATACTGAAGCGGCGACTCTAACCAGAGTACCACGGTGTCATTATTGTCTTCATATTAAATATTACATAATTATACTTTCTTAACAATTTAGGATTTTTAATTCTTATTTTAAGAACTGCGAATTTTAAGATTAATATTCTTATTTTTGTCTCAAAATATTCTTATTTTAAAAACACAATGTTTAAGATGAATGTTCTTGATTTTAGAAGTTGGTCTTTTTTTTTCAGTGTAGCTTATGTTTTATACAGAATACCGTGTACCGTATGCCATGTACCTTATGCCACATGCTTTGTGCCTCGTTTGGCGTCTAATTGCAACAACAGCAACAGCAACAGAAACAACAACAACAACATCTCGTTGCCAAAAGGATGGCGTCAGGTGTTGTCTGCCATAATTAAAGCTGCAACTGCTGCTGCTGCTGTTTGTCTTGTCCTGACAAAGTTCAAGTTCACAACATTCAGAGGAGTGACCTTGCCAACAGGGCTACAAAAATACCCCACACGACTGGGGACTCTTCTCGAGTGCAGACTGCAATCTGCAATGTTGGCGACAACCCTGGCAAGGTTACTTAAGGTCCACAAAATTATAATACTTATTCGCTCGTGTACATATTGTCTTGCGGCTTTAAAGTTATGGCATTTATGCTATTTGAACAGCAGGCAGCTCTATTTACACCAGCACATCAAGTATACGTCATGTTGTGCCCAGCTATGCAAATCATTTCCATTATTAAACAACCGCACGCCCGACATGTTCCCAATTTTTAATAAAGCAGTCATTTTTCTGTTTGATTTTTTTTTCTTGATTCCTCTCTGTTTTTTCTACAAAAAACAGAGTCGAATAAATTGCGTTGTGTATAAAAGAATTACGGATAAAATGCCGAAAGAACTATGAAAATATGAAATGTATATAATTTCTTATCCACTGTCGAAAAATAATTAATACTATATTAACAATTGTTTTCTTAATTTAATTACGTTAAATATATTAAATATTATTCGATGCTTGTGTAATGTATCCGATGGAATTATTAATGTAAAAACAATATTTAGCTATTAATTATGGTTTAATTGAACTTCGCGAAGGACTTCTAAAAAAGGAAATTTGAGTTTATAAATATAAAAATCTAATTAAAATAAATTCTGTCACTAAACAATTATTTTCTTATTTGAATTGCGATAAAAATATTAACTATCAAAGTATAAATTAATATTCGATGAATAAGTTGACTTGAGCAAATAGCATTAATAATGAAAAAAAGATATTTAGATATTAAATTCAAGTGCGCTTGCTTATAAAAAGAAATTTTGTATTTATAAATACGAAAGCCATATATTAAAAAAAAATTATGTGCAATAGAAAAAGTCACTAATTCGAATTTCTCTACTCTCTTTTTGTATCAAATGATAGCATTTATTTTTATTACAGCTAAATTAACTTTATGTGAGAATAAATGCAAAATAAATGTGATAATTATCATTTGCTTTGTCACTCAAGTCCAGTTGGAAACAATTGATGATTTTCGAGGATTATGTTTTGTCATGCTGTGAATTCTATGACCAAAAAAATAAAAAAAAAATAAAACAATTGCCACGTATTTGAGCCATAAAAACAATAAGATCCGGAAAACAGAAGCTAGGATAAAGGGACAAAGGCCGTTGGCTTAGCGAAACATTTGGATTTATAAATCGATTTTGAATTCGCGTTTATCAGCAGAAATAAATCACGACATCCATGCTTAAGCTAGACAAAATGTCGACGTGTCCTCGCCTCCTTGAAGTAGGGAATGAAGGGAATGAAATTTAAGCTGACGCCTGGCTGTAATTGTCAGATACTAAGATACTGAGAACAGCTCATAAAATGCAGGGCAACAAGGCAAGACAAGGCCGAGAAGCCTACAAGTAGACAAAAGGACACTTAATGTCATACATGTGTGATTGTGTGTGTGTGTGTGTGCATGTGCATATGTGTGTGTGTTGAGTGGGCGTGATGAAAAGCTTAAGTTAATAGCGAATATTTACAAATCGATTTTGTTGTGATTGGGAAAACAATTTCAAAATGGCTTTGAGCGATTTCCAAAGAATTCAAGCGGCAAGCTCGCAAACATGAACGCCCACTCGTACACACACAAACATACACACACACACACTGAAAGAAAAGAGCAACTTCTAAAATCAAGAATATTCATCTTAAATATTTTTTTCTTAAAATAAGACCATTTCAAGACCAAATTAATAAAACTAAGAATATTAATCTAAAAATTTGCAGCTCTTAATATAAGAATTAAAAATCTTAAACTAATAAGAAAATATAAATATGTCATATTTAATATGAAGACAATAATGACACCGTGGTGCTCTGGTTAGAATCGACGCTTCAGTTTTGTAACAAGTCGAGGGATCGAAACCCCCCACTCTAGCCAAGGAAAAAACATATAATCAGAATATTTATAAAAAAAAAAAATGAATCTTAAAAAAGTATAAATATTAAAAAAACAAAAAATAAAAAATAAAATTAAAAAAAAACTTATTCTTATTTGAAAAGTTCTTAAAATCAAGATGTGTTTTCTAAATTTAAAAATTGTATGTTCTCGAAGCATTTTTAAGATCAAAATTCTTAGTTCTGAGACCAAAATCTTGATTTTAGAACATTTTTTTATCAGTGTACACACACATATAGAGACACTGTTAACCACAGTACAGTTACTCCCACATACATACATACAGGTTTGGGGACAATGCAAGGCTGTAAAATTTACAGTCGCCGTCGCATTGAATCCCTTTTCATTGTTTTCCTCCGCTGGCAGTTGAGCACACACCCACACACACACACCCACACACACCCACACACACACACACACACACACACACACACTCCCACACCTACGTATATTCACATTTACTCACATGCACTCAGTGGCATGTGAAATGGAACAGTCTTCCTGCAGTTGATGCACTAATTTCTTAGAAGAGCTTGACAACGTCAACGCCAATTTGTCGCTTCGTGTCGTGTCGTGTCAGAGCAACAGCGTCACACTAACTGACAGTCGAAAGACTTGCAAGTCCTTTCCCTAAATGCACATGGCTATAAACGAGAAATACGAGAATAATCTTTTTATAAATCAGACTAAATGACTGAAGAATTTATTGGCTATCATTACTAAGCCCAAACCTTGTTAGACAGTACACTGGTCTCAGATCTAAGAATTTTGGTCTAAAAAATGCGTTGAAAACATAAAACTCATAAAATTTGAAAACACATTTTGATTTTAAGAACATTTCCTTCATTTTTTTTAATAAAAAAATTATCCACTTATAATAGACATAAAAAAAATGGTTAACACCAATTTCCAAAATGGTTTACTGCATTTCCGGCATGATTTTTATTTTTTTGGCTTTTACGTTTTTGTTCAACCAAAATCATTATTTTTGAGTAATTTTATAAAACTTTATTTTATTTTAGAATAATTCATATATTAAATGTAATATCAATCGACACAAAATTGGATATCAGAAAGTTTGGGGCACTGAAATGGTTTAATCCCTAAACTTTGACTTTGTAAAGAAGTTTTTTTATAAGATAAAGATTATTCATTATTTTTTTCGCTCAAAATGTATAAATCAGGTTTTACGATCAATATTTCCTGCTTAATGCAATTAAATAAACTCACAAGGGACCATCAAAATTGTATTTATATTTATTTTCTTTACTATTTTTATAAGCATAAAATATATAAGTTTATCTATGAATTCAGTTCAAGTTTCTTAACAATATTATAGGCTGCTACTGTGGCTGCTCGTCATCCTCGCCAAGGGCTTCCATGCCAAAATCCTGTTCCTTCAGTTCATGCTTTTGATGATTATGATGTTGCTGTTTTTGTTCAGTTTTGATCAGCTGTTGGTTACACACATTCTGAATTGTTTTCTTATGTTTCACTTGCTCTTTTGAATTATTATCAGAAAGTAGTTCATCGATAACAGCAGATTCAGGCAATTGACCATTAAAACCGGACTCTTTTTCCAATTTATTCTCTAAGAGCTGATTGTTCTCATCATCATCATAGTTGTACATATCGTGTTTATCTATCTCCGATGATTCAAAGACCTTCTTCTCCAGCTCATTCAAGGCAAAGGTCTTGGCAAAGCTTGACCCGATGAACGTAAGAAGCACAAAGGTCAAGAAAAGATTATTGTTGATCATAATGTTAAGGTTTCTCTGGCTGGAATTGATTTATATGATATAGGTGTGGAATAAAATTTTAAGCAAGTTGTATTCAATGTGGAGCCTACTATGGTTAAGAAATTGAATAACTATTTAATATGTAATAAGTTTTTATTTTAAATACGGCTTCAACGGTTTTCACTTCATATTTTATAGCAATTAATAAAATATAAATTTTCACGTTGAATTCAGGCAAAGTATTTCAAATTGATCGTTTTTCTTTATCGAACTTAAATTCACCAACTTAAATTAAATTCAAACAGCAAAATTGGTCCAAAATGATATTAAGGTTAAATGATAAGGTGATAGGTTAAAGATATTCAGTTCTAAAAAACCTTGCCAAAAGTGAAAAACAAAAATGGCCTGAAAGTTGAAAAAATTACAACTGTTTCTTGAGTCGGCAAATTTAATTCAAATTTGTTGGCTAGTTATTCATTAAGAAATATATTTAATTTAACGAAATACTATATTTTTTTTTATTAAATATCCATTTTCTTACTATTTACCTTTACGGCTTTCCGCAAATTAGTCAAGATTGATTGTAAATATTTACATACCTTCCTAGGGAAACAAATGTCATTCGCAAATTGTTCAATCCAAAATAATTTTGTCCCAAAATATTTTTGTGCTATTTATTGAACAGATCTTTAACAAATTAAAGAAAATTGAATCTCTAATGAAAATAAGTTATGTTAACATCTAGTATGAGTTTGGTGATTATTCCTACGACAGCTTTATGATATAGTAATTCGACTTTGACCAAATTTGATCAGAATGTAAAAGACAGTTCTAAATATACAATCTGCAAATTTGGTTAAAATATCTTAAAAAACAAAAAAGTTTTTCATACAAAGCCATTCTGACCTCAATATGACGCACTTACAGGTGGAATTTCGCAAAACGCCGTCTAATTGCACGATTTTTAAATTTTTACCTTTAGCCTTTTGGCCTACACGTTGATGTATTAGGACAGTCAGTCAGTTAGGACAAATAATTTTATTTATGTAGATGGAAAACTTTAAAAATCCCTTTAATTAAAGTATTTATTTTAAACACAAAGTTATAAAAATTGAATTAAGTTTTTTGTTGGCCAATCATTTACAAAAAAAGTCGCGAATCTATTGGAGAACTGCATTATGAATTCCATCGAGCAATCCGTTAACCCGTCGCTCGATAACCGCCCGATTGGAGACGAGACGTCGAAGGTTCTCCTTAAACTCATCCACGTGCTCCTGGAGCTCGCTGCTCCTCTGCTTATGGCGATCACGAGCTGCAGCCGCTGCCTGAATGGCTCTGGCGAGACGCAGCTCGTTGAGGGCGTGTAGATAGCGTCGCCTCTCTACGAAATTGGGAACGGCAAGGGACCAGGAACGTCGATTGAGTAGAGGCACCAAAACACTGGCAGATGGCACCATAAATGGCAGTTGTAGATCAACTAGAGGAATGCGATCGTTTGTCTGATCTTGTAAGCATAATTGAGATTGTGTATCTACTGCTGATTGCGTATCCGCCTCGTTGTTCTTCACATTCTTCACACATTTGAGCTTCTCGTCCACATCGGAGTAATTATCCTCCTTGACCATCAGGTTGCTTATTTTTTGGGTCTTTTATTCTTAAAGCTTTTGCATTGCGTTGATGCTTTTTTGGGCTAAAGATGCCAGAATCGAGTTGTTCAAGATCAGCGGACATTGCTTTCGAATTATCATAGAGTGTGCGAAGTAAACAGGAGACTCGTGTCGTAAACTCCTTCTCATTATTAGTCTTGCTATAAGTCTCATCGTTGGCCTCCTCATCGTCATCGTAGTCCTCCACTTTGGGTACTTTCGTCTTTGTCTTTGGCTTCTCATCGCTTAAATCTTTATCCTTGTTACCCTCCGATGGGCAAATGCGAACTCGATTGCCATATTCCAACATCCTTCCTGCTTCCTGGTCGATGCTGCTGCTCTTTGGGAGATGACGTTTCGAATTCAATTGCAGCTCCTTCTCGGGCTCCTCGAATCTCACTCTGTTCTCAGGCACAGCGCAAGTATCCAGCATTAAGTTGGATTTGTGCACCTGTGAATTGAATGAATGGAATTGGGCTTCATCCTCATCCTCTCCAATGCCCACGCTGAATCTCAGAGTGAGACAAATTCCAAGCAACGCACTCAGCAATTGTATTTCCATGACATTGTTTGACTACGAGCACTTCAAGTATCTCCCCCGATTAGTTGTGCTCTATTTCACATTTGTGACGCACAACACACAAACGAGTTGTTCTCTTTCTGAGCTCCATTTCAAAACTACACATGGAAAAATAGATTTAATACTTGTTAAAAAAAAAACTTAAGCAGAATAGATAATGAATTTGGCGTTCGTTTAAATTTGTATTTTATTTTAATACATTACTATTATTATGATAGCATGAGAATCGAGCCCAGTTATTTTCAAACTGAATTTCAGTTTGGGACCTTAAGATTAATTAAACTGTTTTTCTAAGATATAAAATTTACTTAGGTCTCATTATGTCATAAAATAGATGATTTAAACCAGGGATTAGAACCTTAACCGAAACCGTAACCTTTAACCGGTGAAAACCGATTGAAATTTGTAACCGTAACCGAAAATAATTTCTCCGCTGTACCAGAACCCATAAACCGAAACTCTTTAAACCGAAATAACCGTTTAGTAACCGATATGGGTTAATTTCGGTTCTAGCCGTCGCAGCTACTGAGTAACTTTGATTACTTTGAACTGCCATAACTTGGTCAAAAGTCAATCAATTACCACGCGCATTGTCAATTTCAGCATGATTTTACCTCTAAAATCGTTCTGCATTTCAAATTTCTGCATAAAATTCAAATGCACTATGTAGAAAGTTTAATAAGTTTAGGTAAATATATGTGACTGGCTTTATAGAGTATGGAGTATATATATTCTTGATTTCTCTGTTCGTTTATCTGCCTGTGTGAACAAACAGTTTTTAGTTATGGTAAGAGTTTGAAGAACCAAATTAATATATGTACATATGAAGACGGGGTCCTTCTATGTGATCGCAGATCAAAGTTACTAGTCTCCAACAAATTTAAAAAAATAGTTATAAGAAAATTTTTAACATTATGACCTTGAGTTTTGGCACTTGTGTTTCTTAAAAAATTCCAGATTTGATCAATAAATTTCAAACAGATCGAATAATAAACGCGGATGTTATTCACACATATGTACATGGATAGTTCCAGTTTTATTAAGAAATATTCATATATTTTATAAAGTTTCTATATTTGATCAATGTATTTTCTTATGGTTTTTAATACAAAATTTTGAACTCGAATCAATAAAGTTTGCTAATAAATAGCAAACATGTCTAATTTCATAAAATATTTAAATGCTATTCGATCAAAGTCAAAAATATATAATATTAAACTAAAACTTTAAAGTTTAAACCCTCTCGCTCCCTCGGTCTCTCTTTCTCTCCCAGTTTATCTAAGTTTTGAAAACAGATGCAGCTGTCGTGAACAGATTCACAAAATAATAACTTTAAAATTGTGATTAAAGTTGACAGAAACTTGTGTTTGTTTTCACTATTTATCTGCAGATCTATTAATCTTTTCTCTTCTATTGCCTCTTAAATTTCGTACCCTTTATTTGGTATCTTTTCATTGACAAATACATTTGAAACCTTAAAAGTTCTCGTATTTCAACGTTCCCGCAACTTGCTGAAAACCCATTTTTTTGTTTGACAAAATTTCGTAACTGAAAATGCAACTACGAGTTTAATCCATTGTCATCATGAACATTTCCCCAGCTGGGTTTTAATTGTAAATTGCAATGGGGACTACCAAATGAAATGTAATCAAATTCGCAGACTAAATGCGAGATGGGAATTATCGCAGAAATGGAAAATCTGATGAGGATGGGAGTACGATTGTCAAAATGCGATGGCCGTCAGATCTTTTAGGTGAAGGGCACTTCGAAGCTGACAGCAACAGAGCTACAGTGACAGCTTGTTGCACACAGCAAATGCATTTGCCTTAAGTCCAATGGAGGCGCCACCAAAGCCGTGTGCCTGTCAACACATCCGGATTGCCACAGCATTCGCCATGGGCGTAGCCACACTTTGTTGAAGGGGGGTCCAAACAATTTTTTGTAGTTTAAAATCAACTATCTTAATAATACAAAGAATATATCAAAAGTTAACAACGCTTTAAAACTTCCTCCTCAAATGTTTCGTGTTGATAAGCAAATAATTAATATTAACACATATATGTAAAAGCCTGTAATTGGAAAAGACACAGGTCATTTTCTGTTGCTAAATAAAAAATAACCTCAAATAGAGGGCAATTTATCATAAATAAAGAGATACAAATTATTTGGGGGTCTCAACTAGTTTTTTTTTAACTGAATTTTCAAATGCCCATACAAAATGAACATTTTTATTGTTGTTTTGTGCAACTTATCTTTTTGTAGTTTTGCCCGATCGCCAGTACTACATTTCTCTATTGTGTTTTAATTAATAAACATAAATACACATTTTCATTATTTAAGCATTCATTGGGAGGGTTGTACAGTCTCCCAATGGCCATAGCAAATCTCATAAATCATTTCCCTGTGGTCCTTTTGACTTTACTGCGCGGAACTCAAAATGTATTTAAAATATTTTGGCTCTGAGAAAAAGTCAAAAAAAAAAAAATATGAAATAAGGCCCTAAAAATCATGGACCGTAAATAAGAGTTATAAGTTTAAAAAAATTGAGGCACTAAAAAGCCTCCAAGAGTGAAAAAATAGACATATGTTATTTTTTTACGGCATATTCAAAAACAGGATAAACTTTTATTTGCAATTTTTTATTTTAAAATTATTTTTAACTATTAAAATTAATTTATTTGATAAAAAAAAAATAATTATTTTTAAATTTTTATAATAAAAATAGAAATTAAAAGTTATCGTTTAATTATTATATAAAAATTGAATAATATTTATTTTTTATTTTTATCATATAAATTAATTTTAATAATTACAAATAATTTTTTCAATAAAATAAAAAAATTAATTCTTATTTTTTAATTTTTTTAATAAAAATGATAATCTTAAGGTTCTTGCTAAAAATTATACGAAAACAACAACAATGATTTTTAATAAAATTTTGGGTATTAGCTCCCTTTTTTGGGGAGTTATTTCCTAATCTTAACTGGCGTCTTATTTCATAATGATCGCGCGATTTCTAAAAAAAATGTTTGTCTAAATAACACACCAGAGAGAATAGAAGTGTTGTCATAATAGTGACAAGTTTCACAAAACAACAATGAAAAAGTTAATTTGGCATGGAACTTTTAAAATTTTAAAATTAAAAGAAAAATAGTTCGTTAGAAATATAGGAGGGGCAGGGCGGTCAGCTCCCCCTTATGATACGCCCATGGCATCCGCATTCGCATCCGTTAAAGAGGCACCGCAACGAGCGATTTCCTTCGTTGTGTGTGTGTGTGTGTGTGTGTGTGTTTGTAGGTGTTGCTGTTTCTATTACTGTTACTCAGGGCGTCTTGGCCTTAGTTTGCCATTTTTCTTCATCTTTTGTGTGCTGTGTATTGCGCTCTTGATGAATTCGTTAGACGCAGAACGACAACAGATACATTCACACAGATACACCCACACACACACCCACACACACACACACACACACACGCATACGGCATACGCTTGAATTCATTTGCTTGTTGCACCTTTAGGGAATTGTGCGCTGCTTGTAAAAGTAGCAAAAAATACCATAATAACTGCAAATTCCACAACACTAGCAGGAAATGCCAAACAGAGCAGACAACAAACCATAAAAAATGTAAACTGATGACAAACCACAACAACAACAACAAATACAAGAGCAGTAAATTCGTTGCACGGATTCCTGTGCATTTTATTAAATGGTAAATTTACAAGTTTTCATACCGATTACACAATAACGAGTTTCTCCTGTATTCAACATACTTCCATTAAACAAATTTCAAAATGCACTTAACGCCACAATTTTGTTCGTTTCATCGGAATTTAAATTGAGCTTTGAAGCATTGATATTTTTTGATTTTCTATAAAATTCTTTTCGTCCTGCATTTGTGGAATAAAATAGCTTGTAATTTGGCGCGGCATTTTCATTTTTTTAAAGTTTCATTTTGTGTCAAATTCTTAGATTTTTATTAAATATTCTATTTAATCGTTTCGAAGAAAATTGTGAAGAAAAATGAATTTTATTCATTGAAACTGAATAAAACAAAGGATAATAAACAATATTCATAATCGATTCAGCCCTGGCTGCTAATAATATTTGGTATAAGCTAAAGGAATTTTCCTTTTCACTTTTAGACAACTTTAATTATCCACTTAAGTTGCTTGAAATATCAGAAATATTAAAAAGAATATTAAAAGTACTAAAATATAAATTTTTGCCATACAGCAAATTTATTAGACCTGTATTAAAAATACTGAAAATACTAAAATAATACTATGAAATTATGCAAATTTATTAGACTTGTTCTGGTTTACGCTGTATACTTTATAACAATTAATAATATGTAAATTTTCACGTTAAAATTAGCCAAAGTATTTAAAATTTACTGGTCTAAAATTATATTAGAACAGTTTAAAGATATTCAGTTCCGCAAAATCCTGCCGAAAGTGAAAACCGAAATAGGCTTGTATTAAAAAAACCCACAGTAATAATTCCAAAAACAATTATTCTCAGTATGGATCAACAAGCGCATTACTAGTGCAATTAGGTAGTTTCAACATTTCAACATTTTTCGGATCGTCAGCAGGCAATAGACAGGTCTGAAAAACTTGGTTAAACAAACATTCCAGCTCAAATTATTTGGAATTGCTAACATTTCAAATTTATAATTTAAAATCTTAGAGTTACGTTTTCCATTAGCATGGATACAAAGTTTGTATTACAAACCAGGGACCGTAAATAAGAGTTATGAGTTAAAAAAAATTGAGGCACCAAAAAGCCTCCAAGAAGAGTGAGAAAAATAGACATATGTTATTTTTTTACGGCAAATTCAAAAACAAATTAAACTTTTATTTACAATTTTTTATTTTAAAATTAATTTATATGATAAAAATAAAAAATAATTATTATTTTTCAATTTTTATATAAAATATAATTGATCATATATATATGTAAATAGCTCCTTTAGTTCAAAAGATATTTGAATTCAATTTTTATTTTCCATTTTTATAATAAAAATTGAAAAATAACTTTTATTTTCAATTTTTACAATAAAAATGGTTTAATGGCTTAATTTTAATAATTAAAAATAATTTTTTCAATAAAATAAAAAAATTAATTCTTTTTTTTTAATTTTTTTAATAAAAATTATAATTGTTACGATCCCTGTTACAAACCAATAAATGCCTTATATATTATTAAATATGAATTCTTAGTTACTCTTTTATATCTTTTAAATAAATAGACTAAATAGAGATATCACGAATACAGCTTACTAACTAGAATATATTTTAAAAAATAAATTGAGGGATTGCAATTAAGCGCCATCTATGGAGCACAATACGGCAATACAACTGCAAGTTTTAGAGCTTTAAGCTGTCGTAAGCTTTCAAGTGAAAGCTACTCGAAGTGACAGATTGAAAGCTTTCTTATGCTTTTTAAACTTTTAATCCACAAAAAAGCTGTTTACATTTTTGTGGCAATCGAATGGAATGCAACTTGAAATAACTGACAACAACTGGCAACAACAACAACATTGAGAACAACAACAACAACTGTGTGTGTTATTGCTAAAGCATCCTTTGTAGCACATAAATCATTAGTTGTGTCCAGTGCAGAGCGTTAAGCATACGCCATGTTGCACACCCAAAGAGAACAAAAATACATATACATATACTATATATTTACATACATCCCTTTTCGCACTGCATTTAAAAGCAGATTCGACAAAATTTATGGCCTGGCCTGTTGCTGAATTCGCAGTCTCTCTTTCTCTCTCGCTCTCTCTCTCTCTCTTTATCTGTCTGTCTGTCCTGCTCTTGTTACGAGTTTTCAAGTTAGTTTGAAGTTTTCTTGGTTGAAGAAAATGTTTTTCAATTGACTTGGAAAGTGTTGACACAGCGACAATGTTGAAATGAAAACAGCTTATCAAGCATGACAAACAAAGTCCAAAAGGACTTTGGCTAGACTTTAGCCACATTCACATTTATGTTTATGTTTATTCACTGTGGCATAAAGAATGTTTTGTCTGAATTGCACTGAATTTTTGCATGCCATTTCTTTTTCATTTCAACTTTGGGGCGGTGGTGTGGGCGTGGCAGTTGCGTTGACTTATGGCCACATTCAAATGACAGCACGCCTTTGGCAAGGTCCCCAAAGACAACGCGGCGTATGCGCAATGCGAGCGCTTGATCAACAGCTTTATTAATCGAAGCAATCCACAGAGATCCAAGCTGACATGTGTGGCAGCTGGAACGACGCACGTGGCACGTGGCAAGTGGCAAGTGGCATGTGGCATATGGCACGTGGTTTGCTTACGTGCAACAATAATGGTACACTGAAAATAAAGACAAACTTCTATAATCAAGAACATTCATCTTACATATTTTGTTCTTCCAATAAGACAAATTTAAGACCAAAATACTAATACTAAGAATATTTAACTGAAAATTGACAGTTCTTAATATAAGACTAATACATTTTAAATTTTAGGAAAATATGTTTTTTATGAGAAAAAACTGTGGTGCCGTGATTTTATGGTTAGAGTCGCTTTAGGTTAGGAAACTAGCGCGGGTTCGATTCCCACTCTTTCCAAAAAAACACATATTTTTGGAATATTTTGGAATATTAGTTATGTTAATAAGTTTAGTCAAAGAAAAGAATTATATATATTTAAGATGTTTTCCTCACTTCCACCACCCCAGAGGTAAAGGATTTGACGCATTTTTGTATAATGTGGTATCTACAATAGTTATAATCCACTAACACTCATACAATGGAAGTCCTGGTGAATTCTGATTGTTCAGAAACTCTAGAGTATAATGGACAGCATTATTAACTTCATACCTTTGGTATGAGTTTGGCTGAGATATCTTAAGAAACAAACAAATTTTTCATACTTAAGGTTAATTTGCATCCGATTGTTCCTATGGCAGCTATATATGATATAGTTATTCGACTTTGACCAAATTTGGTCGAAAGTAAGAGACAGTCCCAAACATATGCATACAATCTGTAGGGTTTGGTTAAGATATCTTAAGTTTTTCATACAAAGCAATTCCCTGACCTTTGACCTGAATTTGACCCACTTACATGTGGAATTTCGCAAAACGCCGTCTTATTGCATCATGAAATTGTCTCATCTATGTCATTAGTCAGGACAAAGAATTTTAAATATGTATATAGATAATTAAAAAATTCTTAAATAAAAAACTGCATTATTATTTTTAATTTGTCTTGAGTATTTAAAACTGTTTGGTCTATAAATAAGGACTTGGTCTTAATTGAAATGTTTTTAAAATCATAATTTGTTTTTTAACTTTAAGAATTTTATGTTCTCAACCCATTTTTCGGACTGAAATTCTTTGTTCTGAGACCAACATCTTGATTTTAGAACAGTGGTGTCAAAAGTACACTGTAATATATTTTTCCTATCACATGTGATAGGGAAATTCACATTTTAAACTCCACTGATTTTGAACCTTTTCTTTATCAGTGTAAAGTTCATTACAGCGGCTTTGTTTCAGTTGAGTTTTTGTGCCTTTTGTTTTGCTCGCCGCATTCCTTGTCGCTTGCCACGTGACGAAAGACACACAGATAAGCTTGCATGCCACATGCCACATGCGAAAGCTTCCATGCAGATGTCATGATGAAAGCTTTCACCATCAACTGTTTGCCTGCCGCATGCTGTGATAACATTCCTCCCGTCTGCCATTCAGACATGCCACAATGTGCGTTTGTCCGACGCAAAGCGACGCGACGCGACGCGTCGGTCTCAGTTATGCCCACAACGCCAACTGCTGCAGTCGCAACTGTCGCAGTGCCGCACGCAATACGCCGCACAGATACGCGATATTCCATCGTTCGTTCTCGTTCTCGTCCTCGTCCTCGGTCTCGTTCTCGTCCTGTTCCGCAGTTGTTTTGTCGGTTGACGATCGTCGCACGTTTGAATTTTGCGCGCTATGCAAATGACTTTGGAAATGCAATTGCAGGCATTGCAATAATTTATATCGGCGATTTAATTGAGTGTACGTTATGTGTTTTTTTTTTTGACTGCCACGCCCCGTTGTGGTTTTAAATTCAACAGAGCGTGTAATTTTTCTCCTTTTTTTTAATGTTGTTTTACAACACATAGTTGAAATTTAATTGTTTGCTCAACAACTTCAAAACAAATAAATACAAATGTCACAAGCGCCATTCGAATAAATGGATAAAAAGCCAATTAATGGGTTAAATGTTAATGAGCACACAAGCAAATTTGATTTGCCAAAACAATTCAGCAAATCAGCTGCATAAATTAATAATTAGCTAATGAAAATATTTATTTATTGATAATATAATAATTGAGTAAATAAACTTAATACTAATAAAAATGTCAAGCGCAATTTTTTTTTACAAATTTGATTTGCCAAAACAATTCAGCAAATCAGCTGCATAAATTAATAATTAGCTAATGAGTTTATCAATTTATTTTATTTAATAAAATAATAATCGAGTAAATAAACTGAATACAAATATAAATTTCAAGCCCATTTTTTTTACAAATTTGATTTACCAGTACAATACAGCAAATCAGCTGCATAAATTAATAATTAGCTAATGAAAATATTTATTAATTGATAATATAATGATTGAGTAAATAAACTTAATACAAATATAAATGTCAAGCGCAATTTTTTTTACATATTTGGTTTGCCAAAACAATACAGCAAATAAGCTGCATAAATTAATAATTAGCTAATGACAATATATATTAATTTATTTCAATTGATAATATAATAATTGAGTAAATAAACTTAATACAAATTTAAATTCCATGCGCAGTTTTTATTTAATAAAGCATTAAACATATTAAAAATTTAATTTGCCAACACAATATAGCAAATAAGCTGCAAAAATTAATAATTAGCTAATGACAATATATATCAATTTATTTCAATTAATAAAATAGTAATCGAGTAAATAAATTTAATACAAATTTAAATTCAAGCGCAATATTTTGGCTTACTTTAAGCAAATTTGTATCGTAAACATTTATTTGAATAACAAAACATAATGAAAACTTTCTTAGTAACTTTAAAGAAATTCAAGGAATCAAATATTTAAAACAAAATAAAATTCCTTGACATTTTGACTAAGTTTTTACATAAATTACGCATACGACTAGTTGTAGGCGTACTTTGTCAAATCAATGGAATGATGAGGCAATAAATGAATAAATAAATATGTTCTGATAAAATAATAGAAATGCTGATTTCAATATTATTTAAACAAGTCCAAGTCGAGCTGAGTGAAAGCACACTTTAAATTTATAAAAATTAAAATAATGAAATAAATAAACACAAATATTGACAAATACTTGTGTAAGCTAAAAATTATATTACAAATATTCATATATTTATTTAAAAAAAAAAAACTTATATAAAATATTAAATGAATATAATTCAATAAAAGTACATACTTATGTATATATAATGAGCTGACAGCTTTATTACGTATACGACTGGTTGTACACCAATTTTAATGACGGTCCATTAAATGCTTAAGACAACTTTTGCAATCACTTATTTCAATCAAAATAAAAATACTAACAATTGAATATTCCTAACTTTATTTTAATTAAAATAAATATACATAAATAATAATCAGATTATAGCAATTTAATACAAGCAGTGAAATATATGTACAATGCGCACTCCCTCACAATAGTATCCCAAGCTAAGAGTTTTATTAAGTATACGACATGTTGCGACCAACTGGATATCGAAGGGCTTTAGTAAAGTAACCTAACCAATCAGTAAATTGGAGAGGGAAGAAAGTTGTGTGTGTTCCCAATCAAAGTCGAATCGCCATCTGATCCATTTGCAGTAAATGCCTCAATCAAATTGGGTTTCATTGGTTTTGCCTGTTGCCTGCTGACTATCGACTATCGTCTACCGACTGCTGCCATAGATTGTTTAAATAAATGTTGCAAATTGCTGCTGCCAGTGTTTCCATCGCTTTTTTTTCTATCTTCGACTTGTTATCTTTTTTTTTGCGTGTGTTTCACTTGATGCTGCAGTTAAAGCCAAGATTCGGTCTGCTTGCTGATTGCCCGTGCCAACAAATCCCGCCCCCGGCCAAAAACAAAATCTTCGTAACTTGCAACACTCTTCGTTTTTTTTCTCTTCATTTTTTTGCTGCCGGGCACTAAAACGAAACGAATCCTGTCTCTCCCCCAAATCCAGCACAAAAATCAAACGCAACTCGCAGTTCGCCGTCTGCATGCTGATTTCTTACCTTATTTATTTGGGATTGTCTTGCCAGAGTTTTGAAATCTGTTACGTTTTCTATTTTTTACTTTGTTTTGTGTGAAATTCTCTTTGTTTTATTTGACAGAATGTGGCTTTGTTTATGCCCTGCAGCATTACTAGAAGAGGGTATACTCATGCCATAAAAAAACCAGGGACCGTAAATAAGAGTTATGAGTTTAAAAAAATTGAGGCACAAAAAAGCCTCCAAGAAGAGTGAAAAGTACAAGTGAGTGAGTTGTACGGCAAATTTAAAAACAGGATAAACTTTTATTTGCAATTTTTTATTTTAAAATTATTTTTATTTATTAAAATAACTTATTTTTATAATTAAAATTTACCATAATTATGATTTTTGAATTCTTATTATAAAAAATTGAATTCAAATATGTTTTGAACTAAAGGAGCTAAACCATATATATATAGCTCCTTTAGTTCAAAAGATATTTAAATTCAATTTTTATTTTCAATTGTTTTTCAATTTTTATTATAAAACTTTTATTTTATTATATATATTACTATAATAATTATTTTTTATTTTAATCATATATTTTAATTTTAATAATTAAAAATAATTTTTTCAATAAAATAAAAACATTAATTCTTATTTTTAAATTTTTTTAATAAAAACTATAGTCGTCACGGTCCCTGAAAAAAACTGTTTTCAGTCACTTGTGCTGAGTTAGTTCTGTATTTAGTACAGGGTAGCTGCTAGTCTGTCTCTCAACTGTTTTTCCTTATGATTTTGTCTCTGTCCCAACTTATTAGCATAGCGTTGATGTTGCGCTTATCGCTCGGCTTTGTTTCTTCTATTTTTTCTTTCTTTATTTCATTTGTTTTGCGTACGTGCGAGACGCTGAGGAGTCTTCACGTTTTGGTAACGCTTTTGGCTGCAATATGTTAATAATGCTTGGTAATTAGCCATAGACAAATGCCTTTTAGCAGGCGCCTCTAATTGCCAACGATGCAAACTAATTAAATCACGTAGCAAACGCATAAAAACAAAAACAAAAACAAAAATAGACACGTTTCACAGTTCACTTGGAGATTCTCAATACGAGACCCGATTCTCTCCGCTTGAACCCTCTCTCTGTCTCTCTCTCACTCTCTCTCTATCTATCTCTTTTGACCCCCGTTTCTTGACCATTTCTAGCCGAACGTATTAAATCTCTGTGCAAACTTTTAGGCAAATTGACAGCTAACAAAGGCAACTTTAACTGCAACAACAATAACAGCAATCAGTGCTCACATTTCGCTTATATATATATAGATGCACTGAAAGAAAAACATTTTAAAATTCAAGTATAAAATTCTGAATTTTAGCATGCATTTTTTTTAAGCAGGGACCGTCAATAAGTGTTGAGTTTAAAAATTTTGATGCACTAAAAAGCCTCCAAGAAAAGTGAGAAAAATAGACAAATGTTATTTTTTTACGGCATATTTAAAAACAGGATAAACTTCTAATTGTAATTTTTTATTTTAAAATAATTTTTAATCATTAAAATTAATTTATATGATAAATTTTAATTAATTTTAATAATTAAAAATAATTTTTTTAATAAAATAAAAAAATTAATTCTTATTTTTTAATTTTTTTAATAAAAATTAGAATCGTTACGGACCCTGTTTTTAAGTATGCATTCAGGATATTATTATTAAATTAGGACAACATGGGAATAAAATGGCAAGACTTAATTTTAAAAAGTAAAAGAAATCTGAGATATTTAATATAATTAAGGAAAATTTACAGAACCCCAAAATACAAAATATTGCTGAGAAAAATCTTGCTTGAATCAAGTATTTTTTAATTGGTTTAAGAAAATTCGGTATTAACATAATTCTGAGAGGGCATTGGATTGATTTTATGCCAGAATCTCAGATTGTTTTTTTCTGTGTAGCTGTCCAGTTTCAGTTCTCAGTCCCCAGTTCCCAGTCCTCAGTCCCATAACCCAAACTACAATCAGATGCTGCTTCTCATGTGTGTTTTACGCTTTGTGGTGTTGTTAGTGCTCTTATTATTGTTGTTGTTGTGCTTATCAAAGGATTGGGTCAACCCAGATAAATTGCCTTCATCATATTTTGTTTGGTTATCTCTGTTAAGCCTACATCTTTCCATCTTTTCATCTCTCCTTCTCTTTAGTTTCTCTCTGTCTGTATGTCTTCATTTCTATTATTCTTTGTCACTTGTTTATTCTGGTTAAAAACTCAATTTCAAATCAACTTCAAATGCTACGTGCAAATGCGTTTATCCTTTTTGTTGTCCGCAGGACATTTTCATGCTGGATACTGTAGCAAACACACACACATACACACACTGTACTCAAGTATATTTTATTAATATTTCATGTCATCTTGCATTATTCAAGTCCAAAGATCTTCAATAGGTATTTTAACACCAGACAAACGAGGCCAAAGTTAGGGGGAAATAAATTCAAATGCAAAATAAATCGAGGAATGCTTTTATTCTGAATTCTGCTTGAAATTAAATAAATGCATGTACATTAAGTTATATTTATGACTCATCCTTTATTAAATTATACTATACTCTCGTATTTATGTACATCAGCTCGGGCCAACTCTAAAAACAACTGCAGAAATGAATGGAAAACACATCAAATTTATAAAAATTTGCAATGATTTTCTATAAATTGTTCCAGAACTTTTAGCAATTTGCATTAAGAACTTTCCTGATCAGAAGAATATAAATTACATCAATTTATTTTGCTGTCATTTCACATTTTAAAGTCCGTTTCAATTGTATTTTTGCCACAAAAACCAAGATACATTTATTGAATTTATTGTTGTATTTTATTTATTAATGAACTTTTATAAAATCATTATATTTCATTTTATTGCGTTGCTTAACACATCAATTAACTTTATTTAAATTGCATTTTCCTCTTATATAATATTTTTTTGTGAATTTCATTACTGATAAATGTCGGAATATTTATTCAACATTGCGTTCTGCTTTAATATACTTAATTTGATTGCTTAAGATAAACATAAATATAAAGATTAAATAAAATGAATCTTATTAATTATTTGTTTGATAGTCAATAAATATTTACATTTAAATCAGCTTAATTTATTTATATTTTTCTTCTTCTAAATAAATTGAATTATAAATAAATTTTAAATACCACTAAATTTTCGGTATAATATTAAAGTTCAATATTATACTGAGACTCACAACAGTAACCATTTTATTTCTGATAATTTGATACCTTGACAGGCAGCCAAGTTGTTTCACTTACTTTTAGTTTAACTCTGGCTGAGAGCGAGATGAAAATTTCTTTAGCATCAGTTTTGCTTAAAGTTATCCTCGGGTTTCCTTTGACAAACTCTGTCAGCGACATATCAATAGAGGCATAAAGGCGCACACAATACAAAACCAAGAACCAAGAACCAAGAACTCATCTTTAATATCCCTCAAGCCTTGTCTAAGTCTCGCGCTTCCATGGTTATCTGATACAAGTTGAGAGGCCTCCGGGTTGGGGTGGAATGAGAGTTGGGCGTTTTTTGGAGCTGGATGGGGTTTGTGATTCAAGTGCTCCGTATATAGTTACATTATATCTGACACAGAGCATTCGATGTTGTTGGCTTATTTAAGTTTCAACTTCGCTGTCGCTGTCACTTGTCGCCTGTCATTGGAGCTGCTCTCATTTGCCATGCCCCACGCCCCATGCCACATACCACATGCTGCATGCCACATACATATCGTAACGTCCATTGTCTTTGCGAGACATGCTCAAGTGTTGTTGTCAATTCGTGGGCCAGCTTCGCTTCTGCTTAGTTTTAGTAGCATATTAATACTATATAAACACACATACAGTTAGTCAAGAATGTGTTTTGCCTACATAAAAATTCACATAATTGCTTTTAATATTTTTAAAAATAGTTAAATTTATGGACAAAATAATAAATTAAATTAAAATTCATAAAAAGCATATATTTTTGCGAATTGTTTTTTGTATATTTTTATAAATATAAATTACTTTTCTCTTTTTTGACTTGATCTAAGAACAAGACAAAAATAATAAAATGTATATTTAAATTAAAATCCATAGAAAATATGTATTTTTTTGCAATTGTTTTTTAAATTTTTAAAAATAGTTTTTTCTATTTTTTAACTTCATCTAAGAACCATTGAAAAGGATATTAAAATAATAAATTAAATTAATATCCAGAAAAAGTATATATTGTTTGCAATTGTTTTATATATTTTAAAAAATAGTTAAACTCAATAATAAAACTATTTTTCTTTTTTTTTTGGAAAAATATTTAAGTTTGATCAAAATTATTTTTCCTTTTTTTTTTTTACTTTTTCTGAGAATCTTAGACAAGAAAAATAAATATTAATTTAATTAAAAGGCATAAAAAATATATTTTTTGCAAAAGAAACTGTTTAAATTTTTGATTGTATCAAAAGACTTTCGTGACTAACTGTATATTAATAGTGAGCAAATCGCCAACACGCGAAATGCAACTTGAAATTGCAAATTGAATTTAGGCGCGTGCCAAAGTGCAAAAAACAGCGGCAGACATAAAATTTAATACCACTCCCCCTTTACCCCAATACGCAGAGCAGCAACCACATAAAATAAAAGCATATATACATATATTTCTATAAATAAAAATAATAATAAAAATAAATTATATACATAAAGGCGCAATTTGACTAAATAAAAAATGAAGCTTTAAACTGAAGCAAAAAAAAGGAAAGAAAAATATATGAAATTATAAAATTAATAGTACGAAAAAAAGGAGAATAAAAAGCGAAGAAGAGAAAAATAAAGCACAGCAACGTGAAGCATTGACCGGCACATAAATTTCAATAGAAGGCAAGAATTGAGAATTGGCAACAAGAGCACACGAAGGAAACCGCGAGGATTTATTGCTTGCACATAATTTGTGAGTTAGCCACAACAACAGGAGCAGGAGCAGAGGCAACATACATACTTATACACATATTGTAATAATTACCAATAACCGAGCCAGGCTAAAGCTGTTAATAAAGACAGGCGCCAAAGCGACGAGACTCGACCCAAAACCACGAATAGGCAACAGTTTCAGATACAGCAACAGATTCAGATACAACTACAGATACAACTTAAGATACAGCAACAACTACAGCTACAGATACAACAACAAATACAAGGATGAATGCCGCACAGAGCGGCGGCCACACGGGTGGTGGCTCCATGGGCAAGAAGGGCTCTCAAATGGAGGTAATTATATTAAATTTAAAGTGCACGTTTCTATCCCCCCAACTCTCTAACAAATTTCAATGTATGTGCTTTTCTTTTTACTCGCTAAATGAATTTGTTGAGATGCCGTCCAGTTTTTAAGTTTACTTCTAGGCCTTCTCAGGATTGGTAAGGGGGTGGGGAGGGGGTGTGTTGGCCACTCTCGAGTGTCGCCATTTTGTAATTGAATTTCCTGACAGTCGCGACGTGCTGAGGCTGCCAAATGACGATGGCAACAAATTAAAATTAACCAATTTGATTAGTTTTTAAGTAAGATAAATATGTTCAAGTCCCAAAACTGTCAAATATGTACACAGAGCGAAAAAATCAAGTATATCGTAATTAAAACGACACTTTTCGAACTTGATTTCTCACTAAGATCGATTCCTTCGATCTTATTTCAATTACGATATTTTAAGTACGAAATTTAAGTATTTTAGTATTTTCAAACTTAAATTAACTTTGAAACGTACTTGATTTAAGTACAATAATACCTAATAAAATAATTATTAATACTAGTACTAGAACTAGTTGGGAATTCGAAGCAAGCGAACTCTAGAATGATATAAGAGCTAAAGTCATGGATTTAAGATTTTACAAACTTGATCTGTGAGTCGAACTTGAGTCTCGAACTCATATAAAGAATTTGAGTACTCATTTCTAGCAAATTTTAGAGTTTTACTTGATTTAAGATTTTTTTCTTATATCAAGATTGTTAGTACGTGGTCATAGAATTTGAATGCTCATTTTAAGTAATTCATACTTATATGAAGTATTAATTTTATGTATGGAAAATAATTCATTCGGGTTCATTCATACTTAATTTAACTTAATAGAACGGCTTTTTTCTCTCTGTATAGATCTACAGTTACAGACAGATTGAGGTATATAATTAAAGATTAATGCAGTTTTCAATGCGAGTTGAAAAGTTGTAAACAAAATTTGGAAAAGCTACTAGAATTTCCAAACAATTTTGTTTGCTTATAAATGAATCGAATAAGATGCTTAATTTGATTATAAAACAAAGTTTTGTTTTAAAATTAAATTGTGAGGTCCTCCTCATTTATAGAATTTCAGTTTGAAAAATAACTGGGTTCGATTCCCACACTGCCTCTTCAACATCTGTAATATACCTGTCTTATAAAAATTCGTGCTTATAATAATAATAAATAATTTATTTAAAAATATATAAATATAAGTACTAGAAACTAAAGAAGTTAAAAAAAATTCTATCTTTAATGCGCTATTTGTTAACAAAAGAAGATTAATGAAAATACAATAGGGTTTCAAGTTTCAACTCAATATTTAAATAAAAATGCAAAGAAAGAAACTTACAAAAAATTAAAAAAAGCCTTTTCTATTTGTAAAGAAATAAATTACATTTAAAAAACTGAATCTGTTTAAAGCAGAAAAAGAAACCGCTTTGCACAATTGTTTCAATACATTTTTAAATCGCTTTCTAGAAATTGCGCCCTAATTGTAAATGACAAAACTTTTGATAATTAGGGATAAGCACAAAAAGAAATAATAAAAAGGGAGTCGACCACATTAAACCAGTTGACAATAAACAAAAGAAAAAAAAGGAAAAAATGTAAAAAAAAACTAAAAATAAACAATAAATAAAAAGCAAAAAAAAAAGTACGGCCTACTTTAAGGCTAATTGTGCTTTTAAGCACTTTACAAAACAATTCGGGGCGAAGCAAAATTCATAGCCTTAGGAGAGGCGGACTTAATGAGAGTTTGTGCCCGCGGAAAACAACAACAACAATAACAACAACAATAACAAATGCGTACATTAATTAAGTTTGAGCGACAACGTGCAAAACAAACCCCTGGCTGGCAATAAAAAAGCAAACTAAAAGTAAATAAATGCAAGAAAAACAAAAATAACAACAACAACAAATTGTAGGAATTGTAATTGTGAAAATTGTGAAAAGCGCGCATTAAATTTTCCAAGAGCGGCAATCAGAACAAACAAAACGCTTATCCAAGTGCCGACAACTTCGCTCTCACTCTCTGTCTCTCGCTCTCACTCTCTGTCTCTCACTCTCTCTCTCTCTCTCTCTCTCTCTCTCTCTCTCTCTCTCTGTCTCTCACTCGCTCTCTCTCTCTCCTCTGTCTCGCTTTCTTTACATTTTTGTCGCTGCTGGTAAACAGACAATTAAAAATGGCAACAAACTTAAACACACAAATGTTGGAGCTTGACAAAGACAGGTATAATGTAAGATAGAAAGAGATAGAAAGAGAGAGGAGAGAGAGAGAGAGCTGCGACATAATGAGCAAGGTCGCTGGCGTCTCTCACCTGCCATTCAAATGGTTGGTCATAAATGTTTTAAATGGCT
This sequence comes from Drosophila kuntzei, assembly GCA_035042165.1. Lineage (NCBI taxonomy): Eukaryota > Metazoa > Arthropoda > Insecta > Diptera > Drosophilidae > Drosophila > Drosophila kuntzei. Next base: position 16,804 of record JAWNLU010001869.1, on the reverse strand, counting down.
ATAAAAACACAGGCCGAGCCTAATGAGCAGGGAGCATGGGGCAAATGCACTGAAAAAAAATAACAACTTCTAATATCAAGAAAATTCATCTTAAATATTTTGTTCTTATAAGAAAAACATTTTAAGACCACATTACTAATACTAAGAATATTAATCTAAAAATTTGCAAGTCTTAACATAAGAATTAAAAAGGAAAAAAAAATCATATAATCGAAATATATTTATAAAGAAAAAATAAATCCAAAAAAAGTATAAATATCAAAAAAAAAAATTAAGTTTAAAGTTTAAAGTTTAAACAACACCTGCCTTATATTTTTATTTTTGGTTTGCGAATTTAAGACTGTTTGGTCTTAAATTAAAAACTTATTCTTATTTAAAATGTTCTTAAAATCAAGATGTATTTTTCTAAATTCAAAAATTTTATGTTCTCGACGCATTTTTCAGACCAAAATTCTTAGTTCTGAGACCAATATCTTGATTTAAGTTTTTTTATCAGTGTGGTATGTGGCACGGACAAAAGCAAAGTTAGTCGGCATGTCAACAAAATGGCTCAATGCCGATGCTGGCTTTAAACTGCACTCCTTTCCCTTTCCAACCGGCCATCATAATTAAGACTCAGTCTTTGTCCTTTGAGCACAATTTGGTTAATTTTTGAGTGCAGCTGTTAACTTGACTTGTTTCTGCTCATGTCAAATCACGTTCCTTGGGGTGCAGCGACAAACAAATGTACACTTAGAAAAAAGTATATATAATATATCCTTAAATTAGGCACAACCGTACTGGAATTTTTACCGTTTTTTTCTTCAAATTTTAAGACTGCTGTGTACATAAATTTGTAAATTAAGTGTGAATCGATCATAAATTTTGAATTCTGACTGAACATTGCTGTGGCAGCAATCTGAAATAATTCTTAGCTTTTTACCGAACCTAGTCACAATATATAAGACCATGGTAAATATAAAATCTGATGTCTCATTAAGATTCCTCCTTAAAAAAACAGAGTTATTTATACTAAACTAATTTAAAGTTTTTTCGAACTTTAAATAGTTTATTTCCATATTGAAATCAACTTTAAATGAGATATTTTTTTCATTTCTTATAATTCTCAACTGGTTCAAACGACACAAAGATGTCGTTTCACTTGATCACTGATCAAGTCGGCAACTATTACAAAGTAGAAAGATCGCTAAACAACAAAATAAACCATTATTAAATGGTATTTACTTTTGTTATTATCCTTAATATTAATATACACACTTAAAACAAGTACATTTTGGGATATGTTTAAGATTTTTGTGTACTTAAACTAGTGTGTTTCGATCTTTTACGGACTTGATTTAAGCCCAAAAAGTACTGAAAGTATTACAGGAAAATGTAATTTTACGATTTCCGGGCTTAATAAGATTTTTATACGCAGTTCAAATCAATTCCAAACTCAGACAGCTTTTTGATATAGTTGTCGCCTGTTTAAGTGCGTAAATCTTGATCTTTTTTATGAATGTACACTGAAAAAAATGACCAACTTGTAAAATCAAGAACATTATTCTTAAATATTTTGATTTTAAAATAATACCATTTTAAGACCAAATTAATAAAACTAAGAATAATAATCTTAAAATTCGCAGTTCTTAATATAAGAATTAAAAATCTTAAATTGATAAAAAAAATAAAAATGTGTCATATTTAATATGAAGATAATAATGGCACCATAATCAGTCGAGGGTTCGAAAACCCGCTCCTAGCCTAGCCGAGGAAAAAACATATAATCGGAATATTTATAAAAAAAAAGATAAATCCAGAAAAGTATAAATATCAAAAAAATAAAAAGCTTAAAGTTTAAAACACCTGCATTGGTTTTTTATTTTTTGTTTAAGAATTTAAGATTGTTTGGTCTTAAATTAAGATCTTATTCTTATTGTTCAAATCAAGATGTGTTTTCTAAAATAAAGAATTTTATGTTCTCGACGCATTTTTTAGACCAAAATTCTTAGTTCTGAGACCGAAATCTTGATTTTAGAACATTGTTTTTATCAGTGTACATATATGTGCTGGTGGAGGGAAGGGGAGGGAAGGTGAGGGGTGCATTTGACCCTTAGCATTTGAATTTTTGGGCAACAGCGACGTTGACGCGCGACTTCATCATCCATTAATGTCACTCAATCTGTGCGCATAAATTTGCATAAAGCGAAATCAATTTCCAGGTACGCACACCCCTCCTTACACCCTCACATTCTCACACCATCACACACACTCGCACACACTCGCACACACTCGCACACACTCGCACACACACGCACACACACTCAGTTATAATACATTCTGACGTTGACTTAACCGCTGCCACGCCCCTTTTTTTGAACGCATTGACGCATTTTAACAAATATTTTTTGCGTGCCAAAATTTAATTTGTTATGTGCCAAAAGCGAAAGCTAAAAACGGACATATTTACTCGTACCATCTACAGTCCATATATGGTCAAAAGCCGTCGACAATAACAAAGTGGGCCAAAACGAAATGGTCGCTGGAGTTTTGTGGTTTCGACTCCGGTTCACATGCTGGTTCCATTTGCAAGTTTTGTGGTTGCAAGTTCATGTTTAGTTTCAGTTTCATTGGGACTCTCAAAAATATGCATAATAATTTAAGTTTGAAATTTGTGCGATTTACTTAAGCAATTTATAAAAAAATTAAATATTGTTGTGAATTGAAGTCAATAACTTAATCATATTTTTCGATTCAGTTTTTAACTTAAATTTATTATTAATTCAATTGTTAATTTTTAATATAATTTTTATTTAATTTGTATTTACATTTTTTTTTTAAATTAAATTTTCCTTTTGCCGACTGCTTTTAGTCGTGAATAAATAAATAAAATAAATAAATAATATGTCAGCTTAAAATCGTGTTTTAGTTGAACAACTAGTTCCAAGACATCACATATCTTTGCAGTTCCAATTTCGATACTTGTTCCAGTTTTATTGTGTGGTTCTCATTGCAATAATTTAATTTTTTGGAATGATTTGTACAAGTTTAGAGATTGGTGGTCTTAACTCTTGTTCCGTTTTCAGTTTTAAGCCAGCTCAAATCAGAGTTATGGTTCCAATGCTAGTTCCCATCCGTAGAATATTTTAAATATTTATACTGCAGAAGTTTAGCAGTTTAATTTAGAGTTTTCAGTTCCAATTTATCAACAAATTATATTAAAATCTGTCGAAACAAATTTTAAACTGATTATAATTGCACTTTAAAACTCTACATTAATAAACAAAGTGAATTTTGACTGCAGTTTAACTTCTAATTCTTGAACTGATAGAAGTGTTTTTTGAACCGGTTCAAATTCGAGTAAGTTTACAAATTTCTGTATATATTGCATATTTTCTGGATTTGTATACAAATTAGTTTTATGTAATCTATAAGCAGGATTAATTTACGTTCGTTTGTTTGCAGCCCTGGCAAGCTTTTAGCCAAGTTAACGTGTTGCGATTTGAATAGTCGTCTGACAGGTCATCACTCCACAGGTATTTCCTTTTTTAGCACTCCTACACGCGGCACTAATCGGTCATTAACATGACACCGATTTTTGAGGTTGCGTATACGCCACGTGCTACACTGATAAAAAAAATGTTCTAAAATCAAGATTTTGGTCTCAGAACTAAGAGTTTTGGTCTAAAAAATGCGTCGAGAACATAAAATTCTTAAATTCAGAAAACACATCTTGATTTTAAGAACATTTCAAATAAGAATAAGTTCTTAATTTAAGACCAAACAGTCTTAAATTCTCAAACCAAAAATAACAAAATAAGGCAGGTGTTTTAAACCTTAAACTTATTTTTTTTTATATTTATAATTTTTTATATTAATTTTTTTTATAAATATTCCGATTATATGTATTTTTCCTTGGCTAGAGCGGGTTTCGATCCCTCGACTTGTTACCAAACTAAAGCGGCGACTCTAACCAGACCACCACGGTGCCTTTATTGTCTTCATATTAAATATGACATATTTATATTTTCTTATCAATTTAAGAATTTTAATTCTTATATTAAGAACTGTGAATTTTTAGATTAATATTCTTAGTTTTATGAATTTGGTCTTAAAATGTTCTTATTTTAAGAACAAAATATTTAAGATGAATGTTCTTGATTTTAGAAGTTGGTCTTTTTTTCAGTGTACGTTCTTCTTTCTCGTCCATTTCTCTCTTTCTCTCACTTTGTTTCACTGTTAAACTGGTCGTCTAACTAGAGCGTCATCATAGCCTTCAGTTTGGGCTCTTTAATTAAATGTTTTGCTGCCTTTTCGCTTACTTTGATGCTTAATGTGTGCAAAAATAAAATAACTACTAAGCCCGATCGAATAAATAATACCCTGTCAAGTGCTGAAGCCAAGAACAAACAAGGGTTGCTAATGTTATCCATTTGGAATACATCCCTTTTCCGCAGTATTGTAGGGTATTCAAAGCCAAATGCTAAACCTTGACAGCAGCTAATTAAATCTCACGCACAACGTATACTTTTCTTTAGGTCAACTGAAATAAGAAGGCAATGGAATGAACGAATGCAAACTAAATTTATTTGTATGTAGATGCTTTTATGCATGGAAAGAGAGAGAATATAGGGGCTTGAAAGAGAGCTTGAGCGAGAGGTACACATAGAGAAAAGAGTCGTCATAAAATTAAGTTCGATTGAACTTGATACTATATACTAAAAATTTAACTTATATCAAGTGCGAAATTCTGAAAAGAAGCATAAAGAATCGTTTATCAAGTACTGACAATCATGATATAAAAACAAAGAATCTTCAATCAATTATAATTAAATTGATAGTTTAATTAATTATTTTCTTTTAATATAAATGTTGAAAAATTAAAAAAACTAATTTATACTCCTAACATTTTTTTTAATGTTTAAAAAAAATTTTAATCTTAACATATTTTTTTGAAAAAAAAATTGTATTAATCAAAATAAATGTTGAAATGTTAAAAAATGTTTAACACTCTTAACATTTTTATTAATTTTTAAAAAATTTTCAACATTTTAACATATTTTTGATTTTAAACATTTTTCAATATTATATTTTGATTTTTAACATTTTTTCAAATTTTAAACATTTTTTCAAATTTCTTAACATATTTAAACACCCAATTTCCAAACTTAATTAGTCCAAAAATTCAATTATAATGCTAATTAAAATACGATTTCACTAGAATTATTCAATGCCAAAAAAAAAAATATTAATTTCTCTTTATTTTCAATGTTAATAGAAAATTTCTCAATAGCATTACTTTTTAATACTAGTGAAATATTCATTTCATTAGCACTATTTTTTTCAATGCCAGTAAAATGAAATTTCATTAGCACTACTTTTTCTGCTTTTAATAATGAACAATGTATCAAAAAAAATAAAGAATATATAATAATAATAATTCCGAAATACTTAAATTTGAAGTACTCGACTTTATTAATTTCATTCTTAGTGTGAAATCAAGTTGGAAATGTGTCGTTTTAAGTGCCAAGTACTTGATTTTTTCGCTCTGTGCAGCTATGTTAGGGTCGGCACTCATTATGTAATCCAACTACAGCCCACAATTTGCCGAATCCAGCGTGCTGTGCAATTGTGCAAAGAATCAAAGTGTCGCCCGGCTGCAAGCTAATTTCCGCTTTCTGAGTGCCCAAAGGGTCGATGGCGATGTGGATGTCGATTCACCCTCATCCACAGCCTTGGCCTCTGTCTGCCTTTTTCACTCTGTCTCTCTGTCTCTCTGTCTCTGTCTCTGTGTCTGTCTGATCCTGTTGCTCATTTCAATTGCAAATGTTGGCAGCCGCAACGGCGAGCAGCTTTAATTACCACTCGAGTTGTGCTGCCAACATTGGAGATGTGCTTATCTCCTTCTCTTTGATGCTCTTGTGGTGCCTACTTACGTATATAAATCACATCTATCTATCAGATGTGAGACAAATACACTCGTAACTTGCTTTTTTTTCTCGCCCAACACAAGAGTCCTTGAATGCGCCTAAAAGAGCCAAAGATAAATCGAAAAAAATCAAACTTGATATATGATGATGGAATAAGACAACAAATTCGTCTTGTTTTCTTTATTTGTCAGAACGTTTCGTTTCATATTTCATTACATCTTCATCTACAACAAGGAGATTGGGTTAATTTCACATTCTTTCCATTTCCCTTTCTCTTCCTCTTTAACGGAAAACATTCTGATTGTTAAATCACTTAATTTAATTTTATTTCATTGCTTGTAATTTGCTCTTCAAGTTGCTTTATTTGATAATTAAAATATTTAAGAATAATTTTATTGATTGCAGAAATATGTCTTATTTTAAAAAAGCTTTTATTTATCCCAAAAAACTTTTCTCTATCGATTCCTCAATTCAACTCTTATTTAAGAAAGAGAGAAAGACTTATTTCGTATCTTTTTATTTTATAAATAAAAAATGAATTATTCTGTAACTTTTATTTTAAAATCAAAAATATGTTTGCAAAATCACTTAATTTAGTTTAATTTTATTGCTTGTAATTTTATCTTCAAGTTGCTTTATTTTAAAATTGGAAAAATATTAAAGTCTAATGTTCTTGATTTAAGAAACAATTCTTTTTCTTATCAGTGTGGGTTTTATTCATCCTAAAATCTTTTCTATATCGATTCCTCGATTTATAATCTCATTTAAGAAAGAGAGAGAGAGAGAGAGACTTAATCCGTATCTTTTATTTTAAAATTGAAAAATATTTGAATTATTCAGGAAATTTCAGTAAAATTCATTTATTAATAAATGACTCGGAAATGTGCAGTAAAATTCAAGAAACTTGTGTTGTCAGATTCAGGTGATGATTGTCAGGTAAATGTGACATTTATATAAGCAATTTATTGTTATGTGGCATATTGTCTAAAGGATGACAGCTTTCAGTCAGTTGAATCCGGCTAATATTTATGATTTGTGATAAATCTTAACGGGTTTAAATGGCGCGTGCGCATATTTGGATGGCTTTAAGCCAAATCCTTAGTGGGCGTAGATACGAGTACCGTCCGCAAATCAGAGCATTTATGAATTTTGAATAGAACTGTCGCTCGTCTTTTGCTTTTGTCACCATAAATATATCAAATATATTCTTGTGGGCGACTCCTTCACATATTCCAAAGTGCCGAGTCATGCCAAAAGCGAGCCATCAATTTTGTTAAATCACCGAAAATGTACAACGAGCAAAAAGTATATAAAGAAAAAATAGACATGAATTGAAGAGAAAGAGACGATGGCAAAAAGAACAAGACATTACAAGAAAAACGCTCATTTGAGAGTTGGGCCAGAGATGCCATAGACCAGAGGACCAGAAGGCCAACGAGCACTTAAAAGGCACCAGATGAGTTCGTCAAGATACGTCGAACATGCTCCCATTCCTCCCATGCCTCCATTCCTCCTTACCCGCTCTGCATGATGTTCAGGAACACATGTTAAATTTTCGTTTACGGGCTCGTTTTTCTTTTCATTCTTTTTTATTTCCTTATCCTCTTTTTCGTCTTGGGGCGGCACTTTTCCACAGATACAATGTACCACTAAATATTTGCTAACCTCATAAATGTTTTTCTGCCCCTGCCAGGAAAAACCGGAAAATTAGTGGGTGAGGGAAAAAAATACGAAAACTAATTGAATTAAATTTGGAAATTTTGTTTGGGTCCAAAGTGAATGCAAAATGATGACACATAAATAGTTCATGTCTGTGGAACTATTTCCACATTATACCGGAAAGTTATCAAAAGTTGATGACACAACTTTGACTTTGGTTTACATATGATTAAATGATTTAATACCCTTACTATCTGACAACTTGTTGTTCCTGCTATAATTATATGCTTTATGTGTAATCCCTTTTGTCGGTATATAAAACGAATTTAACCAAAAGTTGACCCAAAACTTTTCAATTGTGTAACTGGCAAACACACTGAAAAAAATGACCAACTTCTAAAACAAGAACATTCATCTTGAATATTTTGTTCTTAAAATAAGACCATTTTAAGACCAAATTAATAAAGCTACAGTATTAATCTAAAAATTCGTAGTTCTTAATATAATAATTAAAAATCTTAAATTGATAGGAAAATGTTAAATGTCATATTTAATATGAAGATAATAATGGCACCGTGGCGCCATGATTATCAGAATCGAGGATCGAAACCCGCTCTAGCCAAGGAAAAAACATATAATCGGAATATTTATAAAAAAAAATATAAATCCAAAAAAAAATAAGTTTAAACTTTAAAGTTTAAAACACCTGCCTTATTTTTTATTTTTGAGTTAGAGTATCCATATTCGACTATTCAGCAAATAGTTACATCGTAAGTTTAAAGTTTAAAACACCCGCCTTATTTTTTTATTTTTGGTTTGAGAATTTAAGACTGTTTGGTCTTAAATTAAGAACTTATTCTTATTTGAAATGTTCTTAAAATCAAGATTTTCTAAAGTTAAGAATTTTATGTTTTCGTTGCATTTTTTAGACCAAAATTCTTAGTTCTGAGACCAAAATCTAGATTTTAGAACATTTTTTTTATCAGTGTACAAATGAAAATGTGGGGAAAGCATTTAATAATTTAAGGGAATTAAATGATAATAATAATTATATAGTTATTGTTTATTTTACACTTTTGGTATGTGTATCAATATCAGCAAATATTGGTTTCAAACTATTACATCACTAATATTTATCTTCAGCATATTTAACTTTCTCTTTTTCTCTTTCTCTTACTATATTATGCTAAGTTATCCTCTTTGCGCATTATAATTCTTTTCCTTTCATAATCTTTCCCTTCTCTTGCATTTTGTATATTTAACAATCACTGCTCTGATATTTCTGATAAATCTTTTATACCCTCAGGTATCCTTCTCAATATTCGATGCTATTCTCGCCGTTTTTTTTGTTTGTTTTATTTATAGTCAACCACTTTATTGGAGCACTACTGTGTGTTTCCGCTTGAATTGTCCTGGCTTAAAAACAAATCAAATTCAATTTGAGGCCAATTTAAATTATTAATCCCATTTGGTAGGCAAGAAGCATTCCCAATTCACAATACTCCATCTCCACTTCGATTTGCATTAAATTCCATTCCATTCCATTCCATAAATTCTTCCAGTAAGAAGAACAAGTTCGAGTAGAATAATAATAATAACAATAATAGAAGCAATCTATTCATGCTTTTTATTCAAATGTGACCAACGGAAATGAGGCGCAAAAAATGTCAGCCGCATATCATTTGTCTCTTGGCCTGGTCGGTTGATTGTTGGTTTGGTTGAAAGTGGAACAGGAACAGGAACTGAAACTGGTCCTGGTCCTGGAGTCGAGCACATTCCCAGCGCACTAAGCTGTCACTCAGTCAATCTGACTCCCTGTCTCTTTCCCTTACTGTCTAACTGTCGTGTTCTCCTGCCCATTTTACTCATCTGTCAACGATTTCTCTGTCTCTCTGGACGATTCTCCTCCGTTTGGCTGTCGCACTTCCGTTGTATCAGGAAAAATGCAAAGCAAAGCGAATGAAACAAAAGCAAAGCCCGAAAACGAAACCGAAATGCGAAATTAATGTAAAACGTGAAATTATTGTGGAATACACGAACCGCGGCAGAGAGGCACAATTTAAGATACAAACACTGAAAAAAATTTATTTATTTATTTTATTTTATTAATATTTATTTAATTTTTTTTAATTTGATCTTTAAAATATGACCATTTTACAACAAAACTACTAATACTACGAATATTAATCTAATAAATCACAGTTCTTAATATAAGAATATAAATCTTAAATTGTTAGGAAAATATTAATAAGTCATATTTTATGACAAGACAATCGGAATATTTATTAAATAAAACCAAACCAGAAAAAAATGTATATACATAGTATATCACAAAAAAAAAAAATGTAAAGGTTTAAAAACACCTGGCATATTTTTTTTTCTTGATTACTTAAAACTGTTTGGTCTATAACAGGGACCGTAACGATTATAATTTTTAAAATAAAAATTACAAAATAAAAATTATTTTTCAATTTTAAAAATAAAAATTATTTTACAACTTTTATGTTGAAAAATATTTGAAAATAAAAATTGAATTTGAATATCTTTTCAACCAAGTGGTGTATTTCCAAAATCTAAAATCATTCATGATGCGTGGCTCAATACCTTTCAAGTGATACATCACACTTCCTTTAAGGACGTATATTAAGGATATTTTAGGTTGAAAAGATATTAATTTTTAAAATAAAAATTGAAATTTAATTATTATTTTTGATTTTTATTTAAAAATTGAAAAATAAGAGTTAAAAGTAACAAATAAGTCTCTCGATCCCTGGTCTATAAATAAGAATTTGGTCTTATTTGAAATGTTCTCCAAATTAAGATGTGTTTTCTAACTTTATAATTTTGATGTTCTCGATGCATATTTTCGACCAAAATTCTTAGTTCAAAGACCAAAATCTTGATCTCAGAACCTTTTTTTTCAGTGCACACACACACACATACATACTGTTGCAAGTGGCACACTCTCCATTGTGGCAGACAGAGCAAACAATGTTGATGTCGCTTGGACTCGTTCAAGATTTATGTTTTAAAACAAAAGATCTAAAAATGCCAACGTTGACGACGCCGATTCTTGTACGTGACTAACGTTCGCCTTTGACCCAGCCCCAGCTCCAACTCCTAACAGTTCCACTCCCCACCTCCCTCCCTCCCCCTTCCACCAACACCTTAAAGCCATTTTGACAGCCCATTTGTATACCCTAACAGAGGGTCTTAAGTAAAATCGTTATTACAGCTACTATTTCTTATTCAAATGTCAAAAAATATTATTCCGAAAAAAAATTAGAAAAACAAAACTAGGAAGCATTTAATACGGAAATAAAAATTAGGAAACCAAAATTTGGAATACCGTCATTTTGAATTAAAATCGAAGAAATTCAATAATAATTTGGAAGACAAAAGTTAAGAAAACAAAAATTTGGAAGATAAAAAATAATTAGATAAATCCAAAGTTAATATTGTACTCTGAATATTATTCTTTGTTGAATTTCCTAATGTTTGTCTTCAAAATTTTTGTTTTTCTTACTCTGAATAATTTTCTAAGTTGAATTTCCTAATTTATGAGTCCATTGTTTAGCTTCCTTATTTTAGTTTCCTTAAATTAAATTGGTTTTTTTTTTCTATTTTTTTCGAATTCCTTAAAAATTATTCGGAATTCCTGTTGCAGCAGGCGACTCGAAAGCCCATAACTGATTCTTGATAGAAATGAAATTCGACCTAATGTTATAACTTTGAAATAACCACAAAATTTTGTCTTATAAAGTACAATAAAATTATGCTATTCTCAAAAAAACTATGCTTCCTATATAATTTATTATTATTCTGTACAAATATTACAAAACTGTGTTGCAAATTTAATGAGAATACACTAAAACTGATTAATTTATAAGTGTATCTGGCCCTTTATCATATAACTGTCTTTTATTTATTTTACAAATCTCTTGGGAACTTTCTTCTGTAAAATAATATTTTTAACTTTAATCGAATTTAGTTCTTTGTCTATTCATAGGAAATTATCAATTGTAATTTAATTTTTATCAAAAGCAAGTTGTATGTTAGAGTATTCATATTCGACTATGCAGCAAATAGTTACATCTTGTCTTTGCTTTAATTTATTTTAATTTAATTTGAATTTATTCGCTTACAACGGCGCGAACTCAACAAAAATAAGCGAAAGTCCCCCAACAAAATAAACTGGTCTCCAATTGACCTTCGCCAGTGTGTGTGTGTGTGTGTGTGATTTAGGGGGTCTGTGTGTGCGTTCCACACTTATTTATAACGTGTGGCAAGCACTGACATACATATATACAATACATACATACATAAGTACTAAACACTTCAAGCATTCCGAGTAAAATCCCAAAGCAAAGACTGAATTAAAATTTACGCTGCATACATTTCAACGCACACGTGACAAGCACAAAAATTAAGCAAAACTTGGGCAATCCTCAATGGCAAAACAATTCTGAAAAGCTAAACGAGTTGGTGATTTAAGAAATCCGATTATTTCTTATAATATTCGAGAGAGAAAAGCAGACTACAGCAATCGCTTATTTCACAAAGAAAAAACACTTCCCAAATCGGTAGATATGAAAATTAAAACCAAGATAAAAATCCTGAAATTGTTCGCTCTTTTTTTTGGTATTTATACTTATGTAATTTGAGATCTAACAGATGTACATGGTCACATATAATTAAATTCATTTAAGCCTGTGAATATTTCTGAAATTATTGAAAAATCTGCACTCATTTTTAACAAAAATAAAGCTTAATAAAATTTTGAGTGTCTTCTCACGCAAACATATTTTTTTTTGATATTCTTACAATAATTTCTTTATATGTAAATTTAAAAAAAAATACTGTAATTGTATATTTATTTTTAATTTATAACATTTCTCTATAAAATGAGCAATAAAAAAAAAACACAGTGAAAAAGTAAAATTGAATAAGTCGCCTCTTAAATTGCATAAAATTGTAAATTAAATGCCAACAATTCAGAATCATGTTTCATTACCATTAACAAAAAATATTTATCTGTATATTTTTGAATTTGTGTCATCTTACTATAAAATGAGAAATAAAAAATAAAACAGTGAAAAGGTAAAATTGAATAACTTTTTAAATTGCATAAAATTGAAAATTAAATGTCAACAATTTAGAATCATGTTTCTTTGCCATTAAAACATTAGCATAAATTACAAGCACATGTTCATAGCATACTTTTGGGAGCTTCAGCTTTAGTTTAAATTGCTGCCAGCCAACACGTTTAATGTAAAAGTAAATCAACCATATTTATTCACGAATAAAAACTATAAAGAAAACTGCAAAAGTGCCGCAAGGGTCGAAAAGGGAATTGTTGCAAAAGAATGCTAAAGAAATTACCTGTAGAATAAGGAGAGCTGCTAAAACATGCCACTGATAATAAAAACAATTTATAAGAGTTTAAGACAATCCCCGAAGGGAAGAGGAAGGGAAAGAGCTGTAAACTAGAGAATCCAGAGTGAAAGTCAGGGCACCCTTGAGTGCAACTGGGGCAGCTGTGAAAGTTGTTGCATGCATCGGAAATACCATTACTGAAAGCAACTTTAAGCAGCGAATGCAACTCAATCAACTGCAAGAATGCTCTGAAGAAAGTTAAAGGGACTTGCCAGCCATTTAATTGCTGGCAGCGTCCAACTAACTTGGCCAACTCAGATACAACGCATACACTGAAAAAAAAGAACAACTTCTAAAATCAAGAACATTCATCTTAAATATTTTGTTCTTAAAATAAGACCATTTTAAGACCAAATTAATAAAACTAAGAATTTTAATCTAAAAATTCGCAGTTCTTAATATAAGAATTAAAAATCTTAAATTAATAAGAAAATATAAATATGTCATATTTAATATGAAGACAATAATGGCACCCTGGATCTCTGGTTAAAGTCGCCGCTTCAGTTTAGTAACATGTCGAGGGATCGAAACCCGCTCTAGCCAAGGAAAAAACATATAATCGGAATATTTATAAAAAAAAAATTAAATAAATAAGTTTAAAGTTTAAATAAAACACCTGCATTATTTTTTTTTTTTGTTTTGAGAATTTAAGGCTTTTTGGTCTTAAATTAAGAACTTATTCTTTTTTAAAATCTTAAAATCAAGATGTGTTTTCTAAATTTAAGAATTTTTTTTTCTCGACGCATTTCTCAGACCAAAACTCTTAGTTCTGAGACCAAAATCTTAATTTTAAAACATTTTTTTATCAGTGTACATAGAGGAACAACTGGAGAAACAATGGAGCTTATCCCTCTGTTCCAACTCCGGCTAAAAGAGCAACATAAAAGCTGGCAAAGCGCGTAAATTTCGCGCAATTCAAAAGGAGAAAGGCGAACAACAACAACAACAGCAAAGCGAAAATTTATTTTAACGAGCCAAACTTTTGGTGTTGGCCAAGACAGGGCGGCCATAAAAGTCCCTAAATGCCACTTTGGCTGCCGCAGTCGCTGGCGTTTTATTAACGCGGCTAATTCCATGTATAGAAAAGCCAGAGCGATCTCTAAGCATTCGTCCAGTCAATTCACACATAGACATAGGTTAGAGAAAGAGGCAGAGAGAGAGAGGGAGAGAGAGGAAGGGAGAGAGAGACTGAGGTTAAGAAAGAGCCGTCAATTCTGCTTAGCTAATCTCTGTCTGTGCACACGTAACTAAAGTCTGTCCCTCCCCTTCACTATGGGGAATTTGCCCGATTTTTTGGAATAAATTCAGTTTTTGAAACTGCTCCTGCTAAGTTTTAACAACATTTTTTGATTTTTCACCAAACTTTAGACAAATAAAACTTATCAATTTCGTTAATAATTCGGGAAGCTATGATATGAAGTTTATTGAGAGAGGTTTTTACTATGTGTTTTAGTGCTTAGACTGTAGAATTTAGTCGTGTTGTCCTCGTAATTTTGCACAAAAGAGAGCTCTCTCATTTGTAGAAATTTGAAATGAAATCTAAACCTTAAATGGAGAAACAAAAAATTGTTCACCGAGTTCCACCGTAATAAATATGACACGTTGTAGATAAATTAGTTCTCTTTAAAGTGCATATAATCCTAAAGATTTGAAAATGTGGAGTTCATTTTTCCCATGGAACTCTGTGATGGTAAAAAGCGCAATAGAGGATGCAATTTTGAGCTGCTTTAAAGCGTTTATTACCGGCAACTATTTTGAGGACATTAACCAAATTTTATGAGATAAAACTGAATGATTTTCTCTGTGCTCTCTGTATAAGAATTAACTAGAGTAAAATGAAAATGTTCATTTCAATACCGATTTCTCTTTATATGTATATATATTTCACTATATAGTAGTCAAAAGTTGACCAAAATGTTAGAAACTTACTATTACTTATATCTGGAGAGTTTGACCTGAAAATATGGAAAAAAAAATAACAAGGTTTTCAGGAAAAAAGTGTTTTTCAACCGATAATTCCTATTATTTCTATATGATATAGTTGTCCGATTTGGATCATATTTTAGCAACAAGTCAGTATCATAGTAACACACCAAACCTGAAAGTTTGGTTCGAATAGCTTGAAAAACCAAAAATTTTAAAATCGCGAAATCAAGGATTAAGGCGGTACCACGCCCACTTTCTGGGCCTGTTGCATATTGATATTATATGCCTAAAGCAAAAAGCTAAACTAAAATATCTTGTAACGTTCTCGAGTTGTTAGTTTATTCCAAAAAATCGGACAAATTGCCCATAGTGCGCTTCTTTCACCCCCGCTGCCACTCCTTCTCCCAATTCTCTTCTACCACGCCCCACCCCCCACAACAACCCCCTTTGGACGTGAACTGTGTTGGCTTAAATAAAAACCCAGCGCCAAAATAAAATGTTACAAATCCGCTTGGGCTGCAACTTCAGCTTTGCTGCCTCCCCTTCAACTTCTCCTCCCCCCCTGACTTACTCCAAAAGCTGCCGCAGCATTTTTGTTGTATATTCACAATTTTTCCTTATTTTTTGGCAAAGCAGTTGGTGGTTCATATTGCAATATGAATTGGTCCAGTCTGGCTTAAAAACCTATATTTCTATTGCAATTTTTTGCACTGTCCCATTCTAACAATGTTCAAATTTTTTACACACACACACACACACGCACATACGCACACTTGGCTGTGCGGTGATATCTGCGCTTTGCCTTGGCCATTAATTAAAATGTCAAAGCAAGCGGCGTGCAACGCGTCGTATGCGCAACGTGCTCCATTGCAGAAACTAATCTGCATTCGCTGTCATCCCACTGCACACATGCACACTCGCACAGTAATTATATATTTTTAACAAAGTAAAAGTCTAGTGACGAAAGTCTTTCCCTGCCCCAAAATTTCTGATATCCCATTTTGTGACGAACGATATTAAACTTAATATATAAATAATTATAAAATAAAAAGTTTGGCATTCGGAACATTGCGCATAAAGATCTTGATTCTTTATACCTAAAAATAATTTTAATGCGCAGTGCCGAATGCCAAACTTTTTATTTTATAATTATTTATATATTAAGTTTAATATCGTTCGTCACAAAATGGGATATCAGAAATTTTGGGGCAGGGAAAGACTTTCGTCACTAGACTTTTACTTTGTTAAAAAGTTTTTTTGGAAGATATCAGAAATTTTTGGAATTTTATATGATTCTGACAGTGTAATTTTGCTATAAAATTATCAAAATGCTTACTTCAAATAAAAAATAAATAGGGCAGCTATATAATATAGTAAACCGATTTTAACCAATTTTGTTTAGGATGTATAAAACCAACCCAGATGCGTATGTTGACAGTGTGATCAAGATATCTAAAAAACAACAAAGTTTTTCATACTAAAACTTGATTTTATACCGATTGTTCATATGGCAGCTATATGATATAGTATACCGATTTGAACTAAATTTGGACATAATGTATAAGACCAACTTAAATGCATACTGTGTCAAATTGGTTCAGATATCTTGAGAAATATAAAAGATTTTCGTACTGAAACCTTATTTTGGACCGATCGTTCATATGGCAGCTATATGATATAGTGGACCGATTTGAACTAAATTTGGACATAATGTGTAAGACTAACTTAAATGCATACTCTGTCAAATTGGTTGAGAAACCTTAAAAAACAAAAAAGTTGTTCATACTAAAACTTGATTTTTAACCGATCGTTCCTATGACAGCTATATGATATAGTGGACCGATTTCAACTAAATTTGGACATAATGTGTAAGA